>CM062804.1:751411929-752011929 GCA_031772625.1 Pinus tabuliformis
TATGTGGGAGGAGCCAAGGTGGAAAGTCTTGTTCATGTACAAATGAGGGGTATATATAGCCAAGGGTGAAACTGAAACTGACCCTTGTGACTGTTCAACTTCCCTCATGACCGTTTGACTTACATGACTCTTCAACTTTTCATGCGGGTCTCTTGGAATTCCATGTTACATTACATTGATTACATCTGTATGGCCCAAAATAGTGATGTGGCCGAAATGACTCATGACATGACTCGACATGATAGTGCTGGTATGTTCATGCTGATGGTGGTGTCCATGTCAAGCTGTAGTGCCACTGAGTGATGAGTGTGCTCTTGGTGCATCATAGCTTCACCTCTGCATGGCAAGGTGTGCGGAGTCTTTGATGTTCTTGGTGTTTGGTTGATGTTGCACATACATGTATCCCCTTCATTGGTACTTGGCATGATTCATGTGTTCATCCGTTCGCAAACAAGCCTCCAAGCATGCGCTCCTTGTTCATCCCATTCGTCGTCGTGCCATGTATCATCCATGTACCTGTTTCTGCAATCACTCATGACGAGACGACATCAAATCCAGAAATCTCCTAGTCTACCATGATGCATCATCTTTCATTTTTGGATGTAGGTGACCAGGAGAGAGGACAAGGCTCCAAAAATGTGCTAAAAATATTTCAAGCTGGGATGCAGGCTCCGGAGAACTGTCAAGGAAAATTGTTGAGAGGTTACTTGGAGGTTGGGATGAGAAGTCCAGAACAACAATGACCTTCTGCGGGATCTAGCTCAGCTGGGAGGCAGAACTACATAATCTTTTCAAGGAGGCAATGCGAATAGTAGAGGAGACACTGAGAGTGAAAACTGCACAGATTCTTCAGGGAGGCTAGCAACGGGATGCAGGATATTACTGGCCAAAACTACCCAGAATTGGGAGGTTGGCCTACAGGACATGTCAGTGCAATTTCTAGGCTGAGTAGGGTGTCGACCAGCTGGAGGAAATCCCAAGAAAACTCTGTAGTTTTCAGGAGGAGCAGTGGGTCGTTTGATAGCAGGACTGGATGACAGAACTACACAAATTTTGAGGATAGTGCAGTGATAGGCACCGGGTGCCTGTCCATCATGTCTATGCAATTTCTTTAGTCAACAAAGGCGGGCATACTGACAACCTCTACACAATTTTTTGGAGGAGTGAAGCCCAGGGTCACTACCTGGTCAAACTCTTCGGTTGACCAGCAGGAAGCTTGATAGGTTGGCTTGCAGGCAACGCAAATTGAGATGGATTCTTGGGAAACTTCTACGCTATTCTGGGTGATAGCCAGATAGGTCAATTCTAGTATTGTGTAGTGCAAACTTCCTAGGAGGCATCCTTAAGCTCTACACAATTTTGGGCAGCAGTACATGATCACTGAGGGCTGAGACTGCACAGTGCAGCTTAGTGGAGATCCAGCTGGTGGAGGGTGGTCTGGTCGATAGTTATTCGGCAAAATGACTAAGTGTGTGAATGGGTGAACTCATGCATGCATGACCTTGCGAACACGCACTCAACATGACTCGATGACAAGACACCTCGAACCATCAAGACATCATACACTTAGTGTGACTGGCCGATGGGTGTGAGCGACAAGCGTAACACTTGAGATAGATCGTTGAATGACTGCGACGACACGTGCGTGACATTGCATACAACTTCGTGTGTGAGTGCGACATATGCTTACATAGAGAATACAACTTGTACACATGAAGACATACCTTCAACATAGCTAGAACATGATCACAAGCATGACATTGTGACCAACATGCTAAAATATGTTTGGTGAATGGTCAACCGAGGAGGGTGCAAAGTCTCGACACAAGCTCATAGGATGAGCCCGAGTGTTTGCAAACATCAAGGGAAAAACCAGGGAAGGCTTTGAAATTAGATGCAGAACAAAAGTTTGGAGGGTGTTGCAGCTGCTATAACACTTGGCGACACACTGGTTGAATACCAGCTTCTTTGTTTTGGTCCATTGACAACACAGGGCCTTGGTTTTTCAGGGAGTATTGAATCGTTGTGTGGGTTAATTCGGCTTCCCCACTTATCCCATGGACATAAATGGTTCACCTTTTTTTGACTCAGTTAAACAAAACAACACATTTCAGCTTGATCAAAGTGTTTCTAAATCGGGAAGGGTAGTTTGGCTCGCAAGTTTAAAATTTTCAAAGTATAAGTTTTCATCTCTGGTGTTGCTCCGTTGCGAGCAGGCCTGGAAAGAACCCTTACTGATTCACACAAGAACACACGCATTAATCCACTACCAGTGAACCTAGTCAGTACCCCGGTGGAGTTGCATGCTTCACCTCTCTGCACTGGAAGTCTTTCTCTTCTTTCACCTTTGTAATTTTAAAAAATGACTGTGAATAGGCACTTATTTATTTTTGGGGCAAAATAGGGATCCCAACTTATTGAAAGCAGAAGAGGTTGTTCCTTCAGAGAAGCATGTAAGACCTTCGATATAGGTTTGCTCATTTATATTTTCCCCTTCTCTGTTTCTACTTGTTAGATGAGCTTGAACACACAGAGCAGAAGACTGAGTATAGGCATGGGGTTTCCCAGTGTGGACATAGGTTCATGGTTGGGCCAAAGCTTCCCTTACAGACATATCGTATTTTCCGTCAAGACTTCATCTGCCAAAGGTTATTACCAAGTGTAGAGAAGATAGACATAGGACTTGGCCAAGTGTTTCAATGTCACAAGACTCTTCGGATCTCAGCCAAATACTCATTCAAAGTCCAAAACTTAGTAGAGGGAAACACTTATTGGAAAAACCAAAAATAGCATGATATTAAGAAAACAAGACAAAGCGAAGCAAAAATAGTAAAGTAAAGAGAAAAGATAACAAGCAAGCAAAGCGAGCAAGCAAACAAACATGCAAACCAAAAAGCAAAGAAAAGCAAGAAAGCAAACACTACTCCTACTCCTACTATAAATATTCGGGGTTACGTGAAAAGAAATTTCCAGTGAAGCCATCGTCGGCGTACTCGACCTACAACCACAAAGATACAAGCAATTAAAACAGATAAAAAATAATGTGCAACATAAAATACAAAATTTGACAACCTTGCACATGAGAAAGAAGGTCTTGCTTGTGGGCAAAAAGATGTGTCACAACCACCCAACACACATGCTTACCTCTCTGATGACTACTGTTTTTCAACAAACCTTGGAAGCCTCTTGCAAGTGTGTGTTCATTTTCACTAGGTTTCTTAGCGAGGGTGAAGAAGGATTAAAGCTTATTACCAACAACATGACTCGCCAAATAAGATTGTTCCATCCATTCAGTGATTGGATAATGAAATTCATGATGGATTTTTTAAAAGAATTGTGATATTTGAGAAGATGGATTCCTGATTCGAGAGAGGGGATCACAATGGGAATCCAGTATGGATAGATAGATCTGATCATTCTCGTAGGTCGTGTCAAGACAGTGAGGACCTGCCATAGCCATCAGTACAGGTCGAAGTGCCTCACCTGCTTGACAAAAGTCTGAGGAGAAAGATCTTACATGGTGAAGATCACAGTGTGTGAAGTGACTGTCATTGGATGTACTATTGGGAAAATGATAAACTGCATGACAATCAACCAATATAGAAGAAATATCAGACCAATTGGTTGAGATTCTAGATTCTCAGTTTGACATGAACAAAGAAAATTTTTGAACAATCTTGCGAACTCTCTTAATGATGGAACCAAGTTCGTTGTGCACTAGATATGATAGAACACCCACTTGTAACTAGTGAAAACTTGTGTAGGCATCATGGTCATCATAGAAATGTAGAAAGGATGCCAGCACTGTAAATGTGTGATGCCAATTGGGGTGTGGTGAAATGAGAGGGACTTGATTCACGTGATATCATGTGCGCTTGTCATCACACAGGGAGATTACTTATGGGATGAGCGGGAAAATTTGACGTGCAAGATTCACAAGAAGATCAAGGAGATGATCACGGGAGAGAACATCCGATAAGTATGATTCCGGACAAAGACAATCTTTGAGATGATTAACTTCATAGTTCCATGATTGCATGAGAGACAAACATTCCAAACCTAAATTGGGTGTAGGAGAATTTCATGAGGAGGAACATGCTGTAACAAACTCATGGATTCAGTCATTAGTGAAAATATGAAATTTTGAAATATCACACTGTGAATAGTAAACATTTTTACATGGGGATCCACGTCGAGTGAAACCATGCAGATAGATGGATTTTGCATGAGAAACCAGATTTGCATCGGTTCGAGGGGCATACTAGAGTCTTGAGGTCCTGACATAACCATCAATGAACATTGAAATGCCTCAACTCCCTGGCACGTCCCGAAACTTTCCAGAATTGAAAAATGGAATTTTGAAATGTGAACTAGATCATGCATGGCTATTGTTGTTGATTTCAAAACTGCTCTTAGGATGGAAGCCTCCTCTATCATAAGATTTATCAAACTTTTGAGCTTCAGCAAGCTGACTTGATGAGTTGTCTTCATGCAACATTCAAGACGATGACAAGTGGGAAGAATCATGTGTATTGAGACTGTTTTCATCATGGAAAACCTCATTGCCTTGTGTCAATCAAGGAGATAACTCATCAGATGAAGAAGCAAGAGAACAGAGAGTATCTCTGCCACATGTAGATGCGTTGTGAATGGTAGGACACACAGGCAAGTGAGGTGCAAAGGAAGTTTCGATATGGACATCTGCTTTGACCGCTGCACATTCCAGATCTGAGTTAGAGTGTACATGAGAGAACAACATATCACATGATGTGTTTGGGTGCTCATCACAACATACATAAGCATGGGAGTGATGAAAACCCAAGGCTAGAGGTTGATCGAAAGAATTAATTATGCATGATGTTTCACCAAGATTAGCAGATTGAGAATCGACCAAGCATGGAAGCACATTGTCTTGATGTGAACCATTTTGAAACATAGAATAGGAATGGATTGTGTCTTCACCTTTTTGCTCCTTCGCTTGTGTAATAATACTTCCTTGCACATGACTAGAATTTGAGCCAACAACTTGAGAATCAAGAGAATGCACGCAACTATCTTATGAAAGAAGAGAGTGCACACAGCTAGCTTGTGAAGCGGATTGATCAAGCCAGTCATGGTCCAAGGATTCATGGCTTGTAGATGATGGAGGATGGCAGAGATATAGATTGGAATCGAGACTTGGGTTATGAATGGTGATGTCCTTTTGTGGAATGGCAGAATGAGTCTTCGCCATAGGCTTTCTAAGCCATTCTAGAATTTCCTCTGTTGGGGCGGGAGACAACTGAGAAGATGAGTTAGGAACATGCTGTGTAGATTTCTCATCTTTGTGCCTACTGCGAGGGGGTACCCGATACACAAATTTCTTAGGTTTGGGACCACTACAAGGGGGAAACTGATTTGAGACTAGAAATTGAGCAGAAAAAGGAAAAAACGGGGTGTTGGGGTCCTCCTCTGCATACTGAGGGGCCTCATGATCTGCAAGAGTCAAGAGAGAAGGGAAATCAGGAGGTTCACCGTGTCAGGAAATATGAACCAAGTGTTTCAATTCTTGGCTCATGATGTCAAGGTCCACAAACTATTCAGTAATTTCGTGACAGAGGTGAAGGAAGTAGGTAGAAAAGTCCTCAACTGATTCGCCAGGCTTCATTCTTAAACGAGATATTCTTTCATAGACATCTTGGTGGTTACACTTCAAAGGCTTGATGGAGCTCCTTGAGGAGAGTAAGAATGGAATGGACGGAAGTGGGTGGAAGGGTATGACACCACCAATTAGCACGACCTTCAAGGTTGAGAAAGAAAACGTATGCAAATAAGATCTTCACTATCGATTTCATGAGATTTGCAAAAATGAAGAAAATTAGAAATGTGCTTGGTTACAGTTGTTCTATCCTCGTCATCAAACTTTAAAAAGGACAAGTGATCAAGAAGCTCATCTGGGGTTGATAGTTGATTAAGGGATAAATGAGAGAAACACCCAAAGAGCATGAATTGTGTATGACCCATTTGGTAAGAGATTCAAACCAGATGTAACAAGCTCAACTTATTATCTGGCCCTCCTTCTAGTGCCAAAAATGTTGACGATGTTGGACCCACCAACATTCAAGGGATCTCCCCGGTATAAAGTCCCAAATAGACCTCACATTGTTTTTTGTAGGAGTGCCATCCGGTATGATGGCCTGGTTCCCATTATATTAAAGATTTGTCGTAGCTATTTCTTGTCAGCACATGAGAGCGGTTTACTTAGTCTTCAAACAACGAGGTTTGCATGCCTGGTGAGTGCTTAGTGTCGGTTGTGTCAAGGTTCTTTCATTGCAGAGGGAGAGAGTGAGAGTGAGTCTCAAGTCGAAAGGGAATAGTCCCAACTCTGTTAGAGACACAAAACATAGTAGGACATGTGGAACTTACGATGGAGTAGTCCACATGGATGCGGTAGTCACAAACACACAGTGGACAGATAACACGTACAACAACCAGTGGAATACTCCACACGAGTGCGAGGGCCGTTATAGCAAGTTTACGAGAACGAATTTGTCGAGTGTCCAGCCGAATAGTCAACACGGGAAAGACAACGTTAACAACTGATACAACACATTTCCAATAGCATATGTACTAAAGCAACCGAAGTAGTTCAACTATCTCAATACAAGTTAAAGCAACGTGCATTACAAGCGTCCAAAGAATAGTCTTACAAATGAATACAATACATGTGTGAAAATGTGCTGGCTTGTTAACAGGATTTTGGATTAAGAGAAAGTTCCAAGACACATTTGTACACCATTACATCACTCACCCCGATAACGGGGCATTGGAGTCACTGCTCGCTCCTCAAAGAAAAGATTACAGGCTCTCAAGGCTATGTGGGAGGAGCCAAGGTGAAAAGTATTTTTCATGTACAAATGAGGGGTATATATAGCTAAGGGTGAAACTGATCCTTGTGACTGTTCGACTTCCCTCATGACCATTTGACTTACATGACCCTTCAAATTTACATGTGGGTCTTTTGGACTTCCACGTTACATTACATTGAATACAACAATATGGCCCACAATAGTGATGTGGTCGAGATGATTCATGACATGACTCGACATGACAGTGCTCGTATGTTCATGTTGATGGTAGTGTCCATGTCAAGTTGTAGTGCTGTTGAGTGATGAGTGTGCTCTTAATGAATCATAGATTCACCTCCGCATGGAAAGATGTGCAAAGTCTTTGATGGTCTTCATATTCACTTGATGTTGCACGTGCATGTATCCCCTTCGCTAGTACTTGGCATGCTTCATGTTTTGATCCGTTCATGAACAAGTCTCCTAGCATGCGCTCATTTTTCATCTTGTTCATCGTCGCACCATGTCTCATCCATGTACTTGTATCTGCGATCACTCATGATGAGATGACATCAAATCTAGAAATCTCCTAGTCTACCAGGATGCATCATCTTTCATTTTCGGGTGCAGGTGACTAGGAGAGAGGACAAGGCTCTAAAAATGTGCTGAGCACATTTTAGGTCGGGATGCAGGCTCTGGGGCACTGTTAAAGAAAATTTCGTAGAGGTCACTAGGAGGCTGGGATGAGCAGTCCAAGACAACAGTGACCTTTTATGGGATCTAGCTCAGCTGGGAGGTATAACTGAGCAATTTTTTCAGGGAGGCAGTGCAGGCAATAGGGAGGACACTGGCAATGAAAACTACACAGATTCTTCGAGGAGGCTGGCAGCGAGTTGCGAGAACTTGCTGGCCAAAACTACATAGAATTGGGAGATTGGCTTGCAGGACATGTTCGCATAGTTTCTAGGTTGAGCGGGGTGTCAGGTAGATGGAGGACAACCCAAGGAAATTGCACAGTTTTCGGGAGGAGCAGCAGGTCGACCAACAGCGGGACTGGCTGATAGAACTGCATAAATTTCGGGGATAGTGTAGTGACAGGCACCGAGTACCTGTCCATCACGTCTTCACAATTTCTTCAGCCAGCAGAGGTGGGCATGCTGACAACCTCTGCGTAATTTTTTGGAGGAGTGAAGCCCGGGGTCACTACCCAGTTAAACTCTCCAGTTGACCAATGAGATGCTTGATAGATTGTCTTACAGGCAGTGTTGATATGGCTTCTTAGACAACTTCTGCACTATTCTAGGTGACAGTCAACCAGGTCAATTCCACAATTGCGCAATGCAGACTGCTTGGGAGGCAACCTTAAGCTCTGCGCAATTTTGGACAACAATACATGATTACAGAGGGCTTAGACTGTGCAGTGCAGCTAAGTGGAGGTCTTGTTGGTCGAGGGTGGTCTGGTCGATAATTCTTCGAAAAAATGACTAAGTGTGTGAACGAGTGAACTCATGCATGCATGACCTTGCGAACACACACTCAACATGACTCGATAACAAGACACCTTGAACCATCAAAACAACACACACTTAGTGTGACTGACCGATGGGTGTGAGCGACAAGTGCGACACTTGAGATAGATCGTTGAATGACCGCGATGACACTTGCACGACATTGCATGCAACTTTTGTGTGAGTGCGATAGATGCTTACATAGCTAATACAAATTGTACATAGGAAGACAGACCTTCAACATGGCTAGAACATGACTACAAACATGACATTATGACCAACATGCTAAAATATGAGTGCAAAAACTCAATGCTAGCTCATGGGATGAGCCCAAGTGTTTGCAAACATCAAGGGAAAAACCAAGGAAGGCTCTGAAATTGGATGCAGGCCCAAATTTTGGAGGGTGTTACAGCCACTACAACTGTAGGGAACGAACATCATGATAATAACTTTGAAATTAGAAAAATGATTTTATTGTAACTAGAACCATAAAATAAGACAAAAATGAAGAAAAATGGATAGATCCAAGAAAGTTCAAGTAGTAGAGATAATTTACAATGATAGATTAAAACTTAATGAAGAAAAATGATAGGTCTAAGAAAATTTAGGCAATAAAGGTCATTTATGGTTTCTAAACATATCATAAATTGATAGAAATGATTATGTCTTCTAAGACTTCTTGTTATGTAAAAAATATAAAAATAAAATGTAAAGAATGAAAATGCCAAACAAAATTGTATGTGGAAAATAGAGTATTATGAAAATGGTGGTAGAATGCAGTGAGGAATAAGTAAGGAAAGGGCATAAAATAAAAAACAATGAAGAAAAAGGGATAGATCCAAGAAAATTTAGATGGTAGAGGTTACTTTTGATTTGTGAAATTATAAAAAAAGGAAAATTTCACTATGTATTTTATGCTTTTTGGTATTGTAAATAAAGAAGAAATTAAGCTAAATCTAAATAAGGAAAATGCCAAACAAAATTATAAGTAATAAATAGGTCAATGTTAAGATGGTAGTCGAGTAAATGAACCACTAAGTAGGGAAATGATATTGCGAGTATATATTTAAAATTAAAAAAATTGATGTTCTTGTGATTGCAAACACAGAATAACACAACAATGACTAAAAAGGAGGAGGCCCAATTCCAAGAAAAGTTAGTTGGTTGAGGTAGCTTAAAGTTCCAAAACCCATTAAAAAGGGAAAAAATGTCTTCTATGTTTCTCATAATGTGAAAAAAGATAAAATGATATTGTGAAAAATATTTTATAAATTAAGAAAATGGTGATTTTCTCTTTATGGTGATTAAAAAATAAAGACTCTTCTAAAGTAAACAACAATGCATACTATCCTAAAGGAAAGATCAACTTTACAAAGAACCTGACAAACAAGATGCCTTGTTTAATAGTAGAAATCTTTCAGATCTTCTTTCTTCGGCTTCTTCTCATGTTCTCCCATTTATTTAGCTACATGAGCCTTGCTTCTTTCCTTTCTTTTGTTGTTTTGCTAGTTTGGACATTCGCTCTTAAAATTTCCATACTCATTGCATTTAAAGAATTGATCCTTAGACATATATTTCCTCTTGGAATTCCCAAACTTTCCCTTCTTCAACTTCTTGACTCAGCCTATAAAAGCTTGAGATTGTTCATTTGGTCCAATGCCATCCTTTGCTTTGACCCTAATTTCTTCTAAGATGAATTGAGCTCACAACTCATCAAAAAGGAGTTGAGTCTTTCTTAGAGTAGATGCTTGTTGCAAAGCTGCTCCATTTTGATAACAATGCATTTAGTACACAGATGGTCATTTTCGAATCAAAAACTATTTGTCCAAGCCCCTGTAAGTGATCTCTTAATTGATATATCTTCATTAGAAAGGATTCCATGTCCACATCCTTTCATTTCTTCGTTCTATATAACTTATTCCTCAAAGACATATTTTGTCCTCATGTACTTACAAAGTACAAATTCACTAGTTTTTCATACATAGCCTTAGAAGTTTTCAAATTTGCAACAAATGGAATAAGAGGATCCTTGATGGATTCAACAATGATCCTTTGTGCCCTTACTTCTCCTTTCTTGTATTTTCCTAGTTGTTGAGTCTTATCTTTGCTAGGTTCAGTAATTTCACTAGTTACATATTCCATTACTTCATGTTCTGAAAGTTCCAGGTTAATCCTTTTCTTCCATGCTATGAAATTTGACAAACCAATGATCTTGTTGAATCCCTTGCAAAAAGAACTGGTATGATTTGTAGATTCAAACATAGAGCGACAATATGATACTTACTTGAAGATCAAGAGTCCTCCCTTTTCTGATGATGTCTCCAAGCTATCTTGAGGCTTTCAATATCTTCAAGGAGACTTCTATAATGGCTTTCAAAAGTGAGGACATTGAAATCCTTTTATGCTTCCTTCAAGGGGGGTATTCCAATGAGTCATCAACTAGATCCTTTCTTCAAGAGAGAACACCAATCTTGTTGTAGTCTTCTTTAAGCATTTTTTTTTTTTTTTAATGAGGCCCTTCTTTTAGATCAATAGGTCTAGTTTTCTCCTTAGCGAATCCTTATTGTGTCCACAAAATGGTCCTTCTAGTTTCCTTTTGGTTCACCTTAGCTCTGATACCATGTTGGAAAATGCAATATGGAAGCTTATTAATTCAATTTTCCTTAACCTTAATACTTATTTGTGAACTCTATTATTCTTCTTGTGCTTCTTTATAACATCTTCTTCAACAAACAAATATCAAGAGAAAAATAATAAAAACAATGGACACGGGAATTATGCTCCAAGCCAAGGAAAAACCCTTCCAAGGGGAAAACCTATAAACTCTTCTCTTTTTATAGAATCTGCTTCAAATGAGACCACAAAGACCCAAAACCTAGACCAAGTCCTCCTCCAAATACCAAGTCAGCACTTCCAAAGAACCAACTTCTAGTTGCAACTTCGACCACAACTTCTACACTCCAATATCATCCTAAAACTGCGTATTGCAATTTTGGCCTTACAACTGTGGCAAAAACCCTAATCCAACTTCTTCAAGATTCCCTCCTTGAGCAAGACAGATCTTCCCAAGGTTAGCGAGATCAAGGTAGAGTATTCTCTCCTCCAACAAGTAGATCTTGCAGTTCGCTCTCCTGTAATTCAGACCTGTAGTTTTGACCTTCTTTGTAGTTGTAGTAACCTTAGAACTTCGCAAGTGTGAGAGAGATAGAGCCCAAAACAAGATTTATTTGCATTCTTTTTCCTTCTAGATCTTCGCTCCATCTTCCTTGACTCTTCTAGCCTTAGATCGAACCTTTTCAAGAGAGATCAAACTTGTTGATGAGTGAATGTTAAATGAGGTCGAACTATTCCTTTATATAGCCTTTCCGAGGTGTCGAATTCCTTTCTTTAGGCCGACTTGAAGCTTCAAGGGCCAACTTGTACTTTGGAGAGTCCCAAGACTTCTTAGACTCAAAATAAATTATTTTATAAGATGTATTTTACTTAGAATGATTTTGTAAACATGATATTGGCTCTCTTAATCATGATATTGGCTCTCTTAGTCATGACAATAAATCTTATGATCTAACAAACTCTGAAAAAAAAAAAAAAAAATAAAAACTTTTCAAATTATTTCTTTTAGTGTGAGTTAATATTGATTTAATGATAAATAATTATTTTTTGAAGTATCATATTAACCTATTCTAAAATTAAGCATTAATAAACTCATCATATTATATTTCTCATATGCTTTTAATCCATTTAATAAGTATCCATACCTGGCAACATTTCTTATTTTCAAACTCATCGGCTCCCCCGCATACGGTTTTGTTTCATTTATTCATAGCTCCCCGGCATACGCTTTTGTTTGATTCGTTTATTGGGACACTTTTCAAACACATCGTTGTCTCTTTTAATCTTATTAAGTTAAATCTATTTATTAATTGGATGGAAATAATTTTATACAAACTAAAATAGTATCACCAAAATTCTGCGTAACTTAATCAAGTTTGGACTTAAACCCGAAAATAAAATTGAGCGAGAACTGAAATAGTATCTTATCATTGGAGCCGCAGCCGCCTGAGACGTGCTTCTGCGGCAGCCATTACGAAGTTTCATTAAATTACGAAGTTTCATTAGATTACGAAAAAGAAAAATAGAAAGATTCCCAGAGGCGAAGCGGAGACAAATCTCTCGTAGACTTCACTTCAAGCGACTAACCGGAGAATGACCGGCCGAGGACGTACACGCCTTTCCTCTGCTACCTATAAATTCCCCACTCCACTCGCTACCCATTTCAACGATCCCTCTGCAACGCCTCAACATTCTTGAGGTTGAGGAAGTTCATTGCAACAGCTCTTTCAGTCTCCAGATCACAGTGTGTATTAATTTTCTGGACCTCCGAACTGCTTCAATGAAAATGGCGAATCTTGGTGCAATTGCAATTACAGCACTGATATTTGCAGTGCTGGTTGCAGAGGGAAATGCAGATCACGAGGTTGGAATCAGCCGTTTTCTTGCAGCTCAATCCAAGGCCGTGAAGTGCAGCGATAATAACGGAATCTGCGAGAGCCAGAACAACAACAACTTAATGTGTTGCAATCAGAGCTGTGTGAACGCACTGACAGACCTCTACAACTGCGGGGCGTGTGGCAACGCCTGTAGCTTCGGATACGCTTGCTGCAACGGAAAATGCGTCAACACTGCCTACGATCCAAGTAACTGTGGGCGTTGTGGCGTCACCTGCAGTAATTGCATACTTGGAATGTGCTCCTATGCCTGAACCAATCTTTCTTTCTTTCTTTCCTTCATCGTAATCAGACGTTGGTAATAATTATGAGGATAGCCAGCTTTATGCTGATCAGCATTTTACACACTTGTTTTGCTCATGTGTCAATACGTAATGTAATATATACATACATATATCTATGTATTAGTCATTGATTTGTCATGTCGGGCGTTAATGCTCTAGTCAAATAATGCCCCCCGCGAATAAATATACTCTACTCTGGACGCCTCATGGCTTATAAGTCCAGACCAGATTACATTCACAGCGTAATACTCTCTACTTTATTATTGAATACAAGCTTGGCTTTCTAGCATGACTTTCCATGCCTAAACGCGTTACAAGCTATTCTATTCAAATGTTTCCTCTGTTATCAGTTTTCTAATATAACATGTAATGTTCAACTGTTTGCGAATCTCCTTGTCTGTTATGTTTGAGTGTGAAATTTGTTTAGGTTGCTTGTGAACGTGGAGGGTGGAGGATGATATCTGCTCTGGATATCTCATGAGAAATAGACCAGATCTCATGGACCGTGTTGTGTTTTGGAGTGGGTTTAGATTGCAGATTTCCGTTGGCCATTTAATTATATATTTCAGAAATATTTTGTGAAACAATATTTTGGAATTTCAGAAATAGTAAATAATCAAACAATTAATTTAACTTGGCTATATTCATCACTATAGAGATTAAACCATTAACTTAGCGCGTAGTTTAACTAGCAGGAGGATTTGCCGAAAAGTTATGGAAATTCTGGGTATATTAAGAGAAAATTTGGCAAAGATTTTTCTAAATCCAAGTTGTAGTAGTTAAATTTCAAAATTTTAATTTTGGGTGCCTTAGAAGTTTTTGATTGTGCTGAATCCTTTCACCATAGAAATCAAGATTCAAACACTGTCTCTATAAGATTTTTGAAATTTTTTTGCTCGGATTGTGGCCAAAAGTGACCGTCAAGACAATTCCTCCACCTCGATATACGACTTCTTAACTTAAGACCTATACTTATCAGGTAGTCTAACAAGAGGGAAAAATTGCCCGAAAAATTATGGAAATCCTCATCATATTTATTAGGATGAATTCAAAACGTAGTTAAATTAATTTATTAGATGAGAGCAGAGGTCGGGTTTCCATCTCTCATGTGCATGATGTACTTTGACTTACTAATTTTTTGCATGTGCGACCAATAAAATTTATTTGCGGATAGCGTGTTGTTTTGGGAGTTGTCTATAATACGACTTTTTGGAGATTCCGGTGACGGAATTAAGAAATTGAGGTTAAATCTTGATTTGTTGCAGTTAAAATGGTTTTTTAAGTGCATATTTGGATTCAGCACCTCGAAAACCCTGCGACGCTTTCATTGTGCAGAAACTAGCTATCAAACTTGTGATTCCAATAAATTCCTGCCGGATTTCGACCGGAAAAACCGGCCAGAAAAGCTTTCAAAAAGTCGCGTTATAGACTATTTCGTTGTTTTGTGTCCACGCTAATGGCTCGAAGAACTAAAAACGAGGTGAAGCTGACGATAAGGGTTTAAAGTCAACGTACCTTCCTGACCCAGACGTTCAGCAATTTTAATATTCTATGCTGCCAATCGCGGAAGAATGACTGATCTCACGCTGAAAAAGGATTTGAGCTTCACTAAATCTCTTCCTGAAGCATGGTTGGATCAATCGAATTGCTGGCCGAGTATGTTAGAAAGCCAGAACCAAATAATGGTAAGCTGTAATGTCTAATTGATTTACTAAGAGTGTTTACTAGCTTAATTAATACACACACTGGTTGTATAGCCAGCTAAATAACTCCTAAATTAGCAGTTTATGGCCAGCTAAATAACTCTTAAATTTGTTTTAGGCTGTGTCTTAGTTTAGATTTACTTTTTAGAAAACAGGGGATAGTTTTGATTTTTCTAAATTAAATGTATATTTATATATTTTTTATTTGATGATTAATTGAAAAGAGCAGTATTGCTTGGGTAGTCTCCAAGTGTAGTTAGGCTTATCTGTGAGTTGCTAGTTTTAGTTTGTAAGTTTCATTCTAATTTGTCCACGTTATATTATATTGAATGCTCTTGGTGAATCATAGATTCACCTCCTCATGGAAAGGTGTGCAAAGTCTTTGATGGTCTTCCTATTCGCGATGTTGCACGTGCATGTATCCCTTTCGCTAGTACTTGGCATGCTTCATGTTTTCATCCGTTCAGGAACAAGTCTCCTAGCATGCACTCATTGATCATCCTGTTCATCATCGGGCCATGTCTCATCCATGTAGTCCATGTTGAGCTGCAGTGTTGTTGAGTGATGAGTGTGCTCTTGGTGAATCATTGAGTGATGAGAGTGCTCTTGGTGAATCATAGATTCACCTCTGCATGGAAAGGTGTGCAAAGTCTTTGATGGTCTTTGATGGTCATCCATGTACTTATATCTTCGATCACTCATGATGAGATGATTTCTGATTTAATGATTAATTGAAAAGAGCCGTATTGCTTGGGCAGTCTCCAAGTGTAGCTTGGCTCACCTTTGAGTTGCTAGTTTTAGTGTGTAAGTTTCATTCTAATTTGTCTTTCCATTTTTTTTTAAGAGTTACGTGTAACATTCTAAAATAATTGTGACTCAAGTGTAACATTTTAAACTATCTCTAATTTAATTGCGTGTTAATTTTTCTCCACAATCAAATTACCAAAATTTGTTATTTTATTTGCAAAATTATAACAATATTATATCACACTAATTATTCATAATTCATAATAAATTTATTTACTAGCACAATCACATTAATAAAATTGGTTGAAATACATCTATATATTTAACATCTTTTAATTTATGGATTTTACAGTTTTATATAAAAATTTAGAGGTACCCTCTTATACTCTTCTTTATTTATTTGTACTTTTGTAACATAAATAACTAACACTAAACATACCTAATTATACATTTATCTTTTGACATTTCAATCTAAGAATTATTTATAGAAAATTTTATCCAAATTGTACATTTACATTTTGACATTTCAATCATTATATACTTACCCTTTGACATTTCAATCTAAGAACTAATTATAGAATATTTTATCCAAGTTATACATTTACCTTTTGACATTCTAATCTAAGAACTAATTATATAATATTTTATCCAAGTTTTACATTTACTTTTTGACATTTTAATCTAAGAACTAATTATAGAAAATTTTACCCAAAACAATCTCACATAAATATCGTTATTAAATTAAAAAAAATATAAGATTAGAAAAACATAAAGAAATATAAGATTATAAAAATATGTATGTGCATGATTGAAGAGACTTTACCTATTTAACATAAATTCCAATTCTAAATCTCAGTAGCATTTGAAAAAGTGAGTTCTAATTCTAAGGCATTATATAAATGGATAGCTAAATCTATTTAAGTTAACTTTTACTACTTAAAAAATAAAGACAAATTATACTAATCCTAGATACTTTGACGATGGATTTGGTTAATCCTCTCTCCCTCGTGCCATATATCCATATCCATTTCGACTTTCTTCGACAGAGGTGGGCTAAAGTTTAGGGTATATAATATAAATTGATCATATTTTCGAAAAAATGAGAAATAAATACCAAAGAAATATAAATTCATTTCTATAAATCTTTAGATCTTTTGCGAACGGAAAAAGTGCAATGACGATTACACTCTCATAATGTTGACCTGCTTCATGTTTCGTTTGAGGAAAGGAATTATGGGGAAGGATTGTAAAGTTAAAGGGAGCTGGGGGTGTATGTCTACTTCTGTTTTTGTCCTTGGCACCCAATAGGCACCCTCTCCATCTTGGTCTGCTTTGAGATTCTCCTTTCCCATATGGGAATTTTAATGGCTCTGGGTAGAGGGCTTAGTGTTGAAGCATGTAGGTGTGTCACTGGAAAAGCTGGGGGGTTGGGCCATGGGGTTAGCATCGGCGAGTTCCCCTGCACTTTGTGAGGTAACCTCTGCATTATTTCCATGCACAGTTGAAGGGGGGTCTATATAAACCTGGGAATGAGGGAGAAGGATGAGAATTATTGCGGGTGGGAAACCTGGTAGGGAATTGGAATTGACTATGGAAGGCGGGCTGGAAATGGCAGCGTCATGGGGCACAGGGATGGGTGAATTCCTGTGTTGGGTTGTCCTTTTGCGAACTGGGCAGATAGCAAAGGGTATGCTAGCCAGGGTAGGTCTATAGCCCATAAGTAGCTGAACCTCTCAACCTGGGACTAGGGAGACAAAGCATGTTGGACTGCTGCCAAGAGGGGGCGTTTGTGGCAAAGTGAAACCTCTGGTGCAGGTCTTGGGCTAATCCTCTCTGGGGAACCCACTTGCAACCTTGAGGGGCAGGGCATTGAAATTGATAGAGGGGGTATGATGTTGGTGGGTTGGAGCAATGCAATCCTACCACCTGTGTGCATGCACCTTGTTTTAATACGTTGAAATGTAATCGAACTAGAGTTTGTCATATTGTACAAGATTAGGCCAAAGAGACCATGGCACGTCCTGAAAAAACTTGAGGCTACAGTGAGAAGCATCGCGCGACTAGGAAAGACACAGATCTTAGACCTTCATATGGACAAAGAGGTAGGAAGTCTGTCGAAAGGTTAATTAGTGAAGCGACAACTGCCTACTAAGAGGGAACCAATGAAGAAATCCACAAGTTGTAAGAAGAATGGGAAGAAGAAGTGAAGCAGGAGAGTGAGACAAATACAAAACTTGAGGACTAGAGAGTCCTCATCCTAGATCCTGGAAATACAAGAGGCAAAATCACCCAATTCATGAAAATCGTCTACCTTTACTGGATGATGAAAGGTCTGCTGGGAAAGGTGATGGAACAGATCTCAGTAGGCATGGATTTTTTTTTTTCTCTGTATTGGTCTACTCCTATATTGATACAAAAATATGGTTACAGAGAGGCAGAGGCCTCGAGAGTTCTAGCCCATGAGACGTCATGCTTACAAAAATCGCTTAAGAAATTGACCAGAAGACCTGCATACTGACTTGCTTTGAGACTTAAGATAACTGGAAACAGTAACAGAGGACCGAGACAACATGAACGGACCAACACAGCCGCTACCAAGATGGTGACCCATAAAAAGATTGAGCTAAGACAGTAACCGAAGAAAAGGAGATAGCCACCCACGCAGGGGAAACTGACAAGTCCAAAAATGAAAAAGACCTGATTCTGAGAGCTAGAAACATGAAATGGCTATGAATTTGGAAGGAATTGAGCAACTTCTTTTCGCATTTGAACAAAAAACCATAGGGTGCAGACCTGTTCAATCGTCATGCGATGTTGGAGGCGATTCTTCAACAATGCGGCAGCCAAATTGGTCTGGGTCTTCATACTCAGGGGGTTGGCTCTCTTTACCTGAAGGACCCCCGCCTGTCGAAGCGCTCAGATCGGCATGGATGGTTGAATCCAGAGTTACAGAGCCACCTTGCGCCTTTCTCTGAGTATTCACATTCTGTGAGGATTAAATCTGGTCTTCCAACCTTGGTTCCAAAGGGTCTTCTGGACTGACAGCCTCCAAACCTGCAGAATCCTCGCGCAACTCTACAGTAATGGATGCAATGAAGGAGGAATTGCCAAGAGTGCATGGGAAGTGGAAGCGAGCTGTATGAGAATTGGGATGGTGAGAGTGCCCTTCGGAGAAAAACAGCCCTCGACCCCTGCCGCTCAGGGTACCTGTCAAAACAGAAATCCGAAGCCTCTGATGAAGGGTCCGAGGTTGTGGAGGAAGGCTGGCGGGAGACTCGGCCTCGGGAGCTGCCTCTTCTGCTAATCATCCTTGAGCGCACTCTAGGCATCTTGAGGAATGCTGGGGGAACCGAATAGGCAGCCTTGGAGGGGATTGAGAGGGGGCGACCGAGGGATATGCAAAGAGGATTGTTTGAAGCACGAAAGCCCATATGAGTATGGACACCTTGAAACTAAGATAAACAATACCCTGGACGGTCTTCAACCTTGCTGAACCAACAAGTGCAGAAGGGAGGAGCGGTAAGGAATAACGAGTAGAGCATCATTACCAATATACTAACACACTTGCGATAGGGAGTGAGTTGCGTTATTGCAGCATTTAAGTTGAAGGACTGTGACATTAAAACAATTCTCATGCGATGCTGGCTGGCGCTTGTGATGAGCCACGCACCCTTCCTCCTTGCCACCAATGTACTGTTCTCATGGTTATGCACCCGCATCCGGGGGTGATGAATCCTGTTGCACCAGAGAAGTGTATTCTTGTTTAAGTTGTGCATCATTTGAATCGCTTAAAGGACCTGAGAAAAATAGGAGCTGCTGATTGACTCCCTAATTAGCCAATCTGTCTGCTACCTTGTTGGCCGATCGCCGAATATGTTTGAAAGTAATGCTTCTGGAAGTCATGAGCCATTCCTCTATTTGTACCAATCTACTTAGAAGCCGCCAACTCGAGGAAATCTTTGCTGCTGAGGTACCTCAGTGAATCCTTGTGGTTGTTGCTATTAAGATTTGAGAATCCCCTTCTACCTCAAGAGGTAGAAATTTTTCCCTTTCTGCTATGCATAGACCTTTCCATAAACCTTCAAGTTCTGCAGCGTTGCTGGTATCTTTGCCAATTGACCCATGATATATGTACAGTGCTGAACCAACTTCGTTTCTGAAGACACCACCGTAGCCAGCCAGCCAAGGATTGCGCTTAGCGGCCCCATCGAAGTTCAATTTGTAAGATTGGGAAGCCGGGGGAGACCAATTGCGGGGAGAAGCAATGCTGATAGGGGGACTAGTTTTGACATGAGTTAAGAAAGTGAGGTTCAAATTCCAATCTCTCAGGATGAGGCGTTCTTGAGGAGAGTCTGGCAGGTCCGAATCTTGCCACTGTCTTAGAGCAAGGGTTTCTTGCATATTTTGTTTGAGAAGGAGCCATAGGGTGTCAAATGGCTTGCTAAGATTGTTGAAGATTCTATTATTTCTCTCCTTTATACCTTTTTTCTACCTCCATCTTTTTCCTTCAACTTGTAAACCCATTTATTCTGCAATGCTATTTTACCTGCAGGCAACTTGACTAAGTCCCAACTCTGGTTATGTGCTAAGGAGTCCATCTCTTCTTTCATGGTTTTCTCCCACTTATTCCTGGTTTCTACTTGCACTACTTCTTCATAACATTCTGGTTCACCAGAATCAATAAAAAATACATAATATAATGAAGGAGAGTATCGTTGAGGGGGTCTACTTATCCTGGTAGATATTCTAACACCACTTTCAGGTGTTTGAAGTGCTTGTTGCTATTGTCGTTGTTGTTCTGGCTGTTGATAATTATGATTTTCAGGCACCATCACTTTTCCTGTGATATCGTTAAGCACTGTGTATTCTCTGTTTTCTTTTTCTTGTTTCTTTTCTTGCAACTGATTCTTATACAAGACCTTTTCATTGAATATTACATCTTTGCTCCTAATGATTTTGTGATTTTCATAATCATATAAGCGATAACCAAAATCATTAACACCATATCCAATAAAGGTACATTTCTTTGATTTTGCCTCAAGCTTTGTTCTATTTTCTTTGTTAATGTGGACAAAAGCTTCACAACCAAAAGTCTTTAAAAATGAGTAGTTTATCTTTTTACCTATCCATGCCTCCTTTGGAATACCACCATCCAAAGAACTTGAAGGCCCTCTGTTTATTAGATAAACAACAATATCTACAACATTTGCCCAAAATTGTAAAGGCAAGCCTGCATGCAATCTCATGCACCTTGCACGCTCCATGATTGCCCTGTTCATCCTTTCTTACACACCATTTTCTTGTGGTGTTCCTAGAACTGTCTTCTCTCTATGAATTCCATTCTCTGAACAGTACCTATCAAACTCTTTGCTGCAATATTCACCTCCATGATCTGATCTAAGACACTTCAATCTTTTCCCTCTCTCATTTTCAACCAGAGCTTTCCATTTCCAATGAGGCCCTTTAATCTTTTTTTTTAATGAGGCCATTCTTTTAGATCAATAGGTCTAGTTTTCTCCTTAGCGAACCCTTATTGTGTCCACAAAATGGTCCTTCTAGTTTCCTTTTGGTTCACCTTAGCTCTGATACCATGTTGGAAAATGCAATATGGAAGCTTATTAATTCAATTTTCCTTAACCTTAATACTTATTTGTGAACTCTATTATTCTTCTTGTGCTTCTTTATAACATCTTCTTCAACAAACAAATATCAAGAGAAAAATAATAAAAACAATGGACACGGGAATTACGCTCCAAGCCAAGGAAAAACCCTTCCAAGGGGAAAACCTATAAACTCTTCTCTTTTTATAGAATCTTTTTTAAATGAGACCACAAAGACCCAAAACCTAGACCAAGTCCTCCTCCAAATACCAAGTCAGCACTTCCAAAGAACCAACTTCTAGTTGCAACTTCGACCACAACTTCTACACTCCAATATCATCCTAAAACTTCGTATTGCAATTTTGGCCTTACAAGTGTTGCAAAAACCCTAATCCAACTTCTTCAAGATTCCCTCCTTGAGCAACACAGATCCTCCCAAGGTTAGCGAGATCAAGGTAGAGTATTCTCTCCTCCAACAAGTAGATCTTGCAGTTCGCTCTCCTGTAATTCAGACCTGTAGTTTCAACCTTCTTTGTAGTTGTAGTAACCTTAGAACTTTGCAAGTGTGAGAGAGATAGAGCCCAAAACAAGATTTATTTGCATTCTTTTTCCTTCTAGATCTTCGCTCCATCTTCCTTGACTCTTCTAGCCTGAGATCGAACCTTTTCAAGAGAGATCAAACTTGTTGATGAGTGAATGTTAAATGAGGTCGAACTATTCCTTTATATAGCCTTTCCAAGGTGTCGAATTCCCTTCTTTAGGCCGACTTGAAGCTTCGAGGGCCAACTTGTACTTTGGAGAGTCCCAAGACTTCTTAGATTCAAAATAAATTATTTTTTAAGATATATTTTACTTAGAATGATTTTGTAAACATGATATTGGCTCTCTTAATCATGACAATAAATCTTATTATCTAACAAACTCTAGAAGCATGAAAAAAAATAAAAAAAAACTTTTGAAATTCATTTTTTTTTAAAGTGTGAGTTAATATTGATTTAATGATAAATAATTATTTTTTGAAATACCATATTAACCTATTCTAAAATTAAGCATTAATAAACTCATCATATTATATTTCTCATATGCTTTTAATCTATTTAATAAGTATTCATACCTGGCAACATTTCTTATTTTCAAACTCGTCGGCTCCCCCGCATACGCTTTTGTTTCATTTATTCATAGCTCCCCGGCATACGCTTTTGTTTGATTCGTTTATTGGGACAATTTTCAAACACATCGTTGTTCCTTTTAATCTTATTAAGTTAAATCTATTTATTTATTGGATGGAAATAATTTTATACAAACTAAAATAGTATCACCAAAATTCTGCGTAACTTAATCAAGTTTGGACTTAAATAGTATCTTATCATTGGATCCGCAGCCGCCTGAGACGTGCTTCTGCGGCAGCCATTACGAAGTTTCATTAAATTACGAAAAAGAAAAATAGAAAGATTCCAAGAGGCGAAGCGGAGACAAATCTCTCGTAGACTTCACTTCAAGCGACTAACCGGCGAATGACCGGCCGAGGACGTACACGCCTTTCCTCTGCTACCTATAAATTCCCCACTCCACTCGCTACCCATTTCAACGATCCCTCTGCAACGCCTCAACATTCTTGAGGTTGAGGAAGTTCATTGCAACAGCTCTTTCAGTCTCCAGATCACAGTGTGTATTAATTTTCTGGACCTCCGAACTGCTTCAATGAAAATGGCGAATATGGGTGCAATTGCAATTACAGCACTGATATTTGCAGTGCTGGTTGCAGAGGGAAATGCAGATCACGAGGTTGGAATCAGCCGTTTTCTTGCAGCTCAATCCAAGGCCGTGAAGTGCAGCGATAATAACGGAATCTGCGAGAGCCAGAACAACAACTACTTAATGTGTTGCAATCAGAGCTGTGTGAACGCACTGACAGACCTCTACAACTGCGGGGCGTGTGGCAACGCCTGTAGCTTCGGATACGCTTGCTGCAACGGAAAATGCGTCAACACTGCCTACGATCCAAGTAACTGTGGGCGTTGTGGCGTCACCTGCAGTAATTGCATATTTGGAATGTGCTCCTATGCCTGAACCAATCTTTCTTTCTTTCTTTCCTTCATCGTAATCAGACGTTGGTAATAATTATGAGGATAGCCAGCTTTATGCTGATCAGCATTTTACACACTTGTTTTGCTCATGTGTCAATACGTAATGTAATATATACATACATATATCTATGTATTAGTCATTGATTTGTCATGTCGGGCGTTAATGCTCTAGTCAAATAATGCCCCCCGCGAATAAATATACTCTACTCTGGACGCCTTATGGCTTATAAGTCCAGACCAGATTACATTCACAGCATAATACTCTCTACTTTATTATTGAATACAAGCTTGGCTTTCTAGCATGACTTTCCATGCCTGAATGCGTTACAAGCTATTCTATTCAAATGTTTCCTCTGTTATCAGTTTGCTAATATAACATGTAATGTTCAACTGTTTGCAAATCTCCTTGTCTGTTATGTTTATGAAATTTGTTTAGGTTGCTTGTGAACGTTGAGGGTGGAGGATGATATCTGCTCTGGACATCTCATGAGAAATAGACGAGATCTCATGGACCGTGTTGTGTTTTGGAGTGGGTTTAGATTGCAGATTTGCGTTGGCCATTTAATTATATATTTCAGAAATATTTTGTGAAATAATGTTTTGGAATTTCAGAAATAGTAAATAATCAAACAATTAATTTAACTTGGCTATATTCATCACTAGAGAGATTAAACAATTAACTTAGCGCGTAGTCTAATTAGTCCGAGGAATTGCTGGAAAGTTATGAAAATTCTGGGTATATTTAGAGAAAATCTGGCAAAGATTTTTCTAAATCCAAGTTGTAGTAGTTAAATTTCAAAATTTTAATTTTGGGTGCCTTAGACGTTTTTGATTGTGCTGTATCCATTTTCACCATAAAAAACAAGATTCAAACACTGTCTCTATAAGATTTTTTGAAATTTTTTTGCTCGGATTCTGGCCAAAAGTGACCGTCAAGTCAATTCCTCCGCCTCGGTATACCGACTTCTTAACTTAGGACCTATACTTATCACGTAGTCTAACAAGGCAGAAGAGTTGCCCGGAAAATTATGGAAATTCCGGCCATATTTATTAGGATGAATTCAAAACGTAGTTAAATTAATTTATTAGCGCGTAGTCTAACTAGCCCAAGGAATTGCTGGAAAGTTATCGAAATTCTGGGTATATTTAGAGAAAATCCGGCAAAGATTTTTCTAAATCCAAGTTGTAGTAGTTAAATTTCAAAATTTTAATTTTGGGTGCCTTAGACTTTTTTGATTGTGCTGTATCCATTTTCACCATAAAAAACAAGATTCAAACACTGTCTCTATAAGATTTTTTGAAATTTTTTTGCTCGGATTCTGGCCAAAAGTGACCGTCAAGGCAATTCCTCCGCCTCGATATACGACTTCTTAACTTAGGACCTATACATATCACGTAGTCTAACAAGACAGAAAAGTTACCGGAAAAATTATGGAAATTCCGACTATATTTATTAGGATGAATTCAAAACGTAGTTAAATTAATTTATTAGATGAGAGCAGAGGTCGGGTTTCCATCTTTCATGTGCATGATTTACTTTGACTTACAAATTTTTTGCATGTGCAACCAATAAAGTTTATTTGCGGATAGCGTGTTGTTTTGTGTCCACGCTAATGGCTCGAAGAACTAAAAACGAGATCAAGCTGACGATAAGGGTTTAAAGTCAACGTACCTTCCTGACGCAGACGTTCAGCAATTTTAATATTCTATGCTGCCAATCGCGGAAAAATGACTGGTCTCACGCTGAAAAAGGATTTGAGCTTCACTAAATCTCTTCCTGAAGCATGGTTGGATCAATCGAATTGCTGGCCGAGTATGTCAGAAAGCCAGAACCAAATAATGGTAAGCTGTAATGTCTAATTGATTTACTAAGAGTGTTTACTAGCTTAATTAATACACACACTGGTTGTATAGCCAGCTAAATAACTCCTAAATTAGCAGTTTATGGCCAGCTAAATAACTCTTAAATTTGTTTTGGGCTATGTCTTAGTTTAGATTTAGTTCTTAGAAAATAGGGGATAGTTTCGATTTTTCTAAATTAAATTAAATGTATATTTATATATTTTTGATTTGATGATTAATTGAAAAGAGCCGTATTTCTTGGGTAGTCTCCAAGTGTAGTTAGGTTTATCTGTGAGTTGTTAGTTTTAGTTTGTAAGTTTCATTCTAATTTGTCCACGTTACATTATATTGAATATAACAATATGGTCCACAATAGTGATGTGGCCGAGATGACTCATGACATGACTTGACATGACAGTGCTGGTATGTTCATGCTGATGGTAGTGTCCATGTCGAGCTTCAGTGTTGTTGAGTGATGAGTGTGCTCTTGGTGAATCATAGATTCACCTCCGCAAGGAAAGGTGTGCAAAGTCTTTGATGGTCTTCGTATTCGCTTGATGTTGCAAGTGCATGTATCCCTTTCACTAGTACTTGGCATGCTTCATGTTTTCATCCGTTCACGAACAAGTTTCCTAGCATGCGCTCATTAATCATCTTGTTCATCATGGGGCCATGTCTCATCCATGTAGTCCATGTCGAGCTACAATGTTGTTGAGTGATGAGTGTGCTCTTGGTGAATCATAGATTCACCTCTGCATGGAAAGGTGTGCAAAGTCTTTGATGGTCTTCGTATTCGCTTGATGTTGCACGTGCATGTATCCCTTTCGCTAGTACTTGGCATGCTTCATGTTTTCATCGGTTCACGAACAAGTCTCCTAGCATGCGCTCATTGATCATCCTGTTCATCATCAGGCCATGTCTCATCCATGTACTTATATTTGCGATCACTCATGATGAGATGATTTCTAATTTGATGATTAATTGAAAAGAGCCGTATTGCTTGGGCAGTGTCCAAGTGTAGCTTGGCTCACCTTTGAGTTGCTAGTTTTAGTGTGTAAGTTTCATTCTAATTTGTCTTTCCAGTTTTTTTTTACCAAATTTTGTTATTTTATTTGCAAAATTATAACAATATTATATCACACTAATTATTCATAATTCATAATAAATTTATTTACTAGCACAATCACATTAATAAAATTGGTTGAAATACGTCTATATATTTAACATCTTTTAATTTCTGAATTTTACAGTTCTATATGAAAGTTTAGAGTTACCCTCTTATATTCTTCTTTATTTATTTATACTTTTGTAACATAAATAACTAACACTAAACATACCTAATTATACATTTATGTTTTGACATTTCAATCTAAGAATTATTTATAAAAAACCTTATCGAAGTTATACATTTACATTTTGACATTTCAATCATTATATATTTACCCTTAATGACATTTCAGTCTAAAAACTAATTATAGAATATTTTATCCAATCTAAGAACTAATTATATAATATTTTATCCAAGTTTTACATTTACTTTTTGACATTTTAATCTAAGAACTAATTATAGAAAATTTTACCCAAAACAATCTCACATAAATATCTTTATTAAATTAAAAAAATATAGATTAGAAAAACATAAAGAAATATAGGATTATAAAAATATGTATGTGCACGATTGAAGAGACTTTACCTATTTAACATAAATTCCAATTCTAAATCTAAGTAGCATTAGAAAAAGTGAGTTCTAATTCTAAGGCATTATATAAATGGATAGCTAGATCTATTTAGGTTAACTTTTACTACTAAAAAAATAAAGACAAATTATACTAATCCTAGATACTTTGATGATGGATTTGGTTATTCCTCTCTCGCTCGTGCCATATATCCATATCAATTTCGACTTTCTTCGACAGAGGTGGGTTTATTAAAATATGCACATACTACCTAAAGTTTAGGGTATATAATATAAATTGATCATACTTTAAAAAAAAATGAGAAATAAATACCAAAGAAATATAAATTCATTTCTATAAATCTTTAGATCTTTTGCGAACGGAAAAGTGCAATGAAGATTACAAAAACACAAATCAACAATTTTCAAAAGGAAAAGTGCAATGAAGATTACGCTCTCATAATGTTTACCTGTTTCATGTTTCGTTTGAGGAAAGGAATTATGGGGAAGGAAAGTTAAGGGGAGCTGGGGGCGTATGTCTATTTCTGCTTTTTTTCTTGGCACCTGATAGGCATCTTCTTCATCTCGGTCTGTTTTGAGATTCTTCTTTCCCATATGGGAATTTTAATGGCTCTGGGTAGATGGCTTAGTGTTGAAGCATGTAGGTGTGTCACTGGAAAAACGGGGGGGTTGGGCCATGGGTTAGCATCGACGAGTTCCTCTGCACTTTGTGAGGTAACCTCTGCATTATTTCCATGCACAGTTGAAGGGGGGTCTGTATAAACCTGGGAATGAGAGAGAAGGATGAGAATTATTGTGGGTGGGAAACCTGGTAGGGAATTGGAATTGACTATGGAAGGCGGGCTGGCAATGGCGGCGTCATGGGGCACAGGGTTGGGTGAATTCCTGTGTTGGGTTGTCCTTTTGCGAACTGGGCAAATTGCAAAGGGTATGCTAGCCAGGGTAGGTCTATAGCTCGTAAGCAACTGAATCTCTCAACTTGGGACTGGGGAGACAAAGCATGTTGGACTGCTGCCAAGAGGGGGCATTTGTGGCAAAGTGCAACCTCTGGTGCAGGTCTTGGGCTGATCCTCTCTGGGGAACCCGCTTGCGACCTTGAGGGGCAGGGCATTGAAATTGATAGGGGGGGTATGATGCTGGTGGGTTGGAGCAATGCAATCCTACCACCTGTGTGCATGCACCTTGTTGTAATACGTTGAAATGTAACCGAACTAGAGTTTGTCATATTGTACAAGATTGGGCCAAAGAGACCATGGCACGTCCTGAAAAACCTGAGGCTACAGTGAGAAGCATCACGCGACTAGGAAAGACATGGATCTGAGACCTTCATATGGACAAAGAGGTAGGAAGTTTGTCGAAAGGTTAATTAGTGAAGCGACAATTGCCTATTGAGAGCGAACCAATGAAGAAATCCGCAAGTTGTAAGAAGAATGGGAAGAAGAAGTGAAGCAGGAGAGTGAGACAAATACAAAACTTGAGGACTAGAGAGTCCTCATCCTACATCCTAGAAATACAAGAGGCAAAATCACCCAATTCATGAAAATCGTCTACCTTTACTGGATGACGAAAAGTCCGCTGGGATAAGTGATGGAACAGATCTCAGTAGGCATGGATTTATTTATTTATTTATTTTATTTTTTATTTTATTTTATTTATTTATTTTATTTTTTATTATTTTATTTATTTATTTATTATTTATTTTTATTTTTATTTTTATTTTTATTTTTGTTTTTACTTTTATTTTAATTTTAATTTAATTTATTTATTTTTATTTTTATTTTTATTTTTTATTTTTATTTTTTTCTGTATTGGTCTACTCCTATATTGATACAAAAATATGGTTACAGAGAGGCAGAGACCTCGAGAGTTCTAGCCCATGAGGCGGCATGCTTACAAAAATCGCTTAAGAAATTGACCAGAAGCCTACATACTGACTTGCTTTGAGACTTAATATAACTGGAAACAGTAACAGAGGACCGAGACAAAATGAAAGGACCAGCGCAGTCGCTACCAAGACGGTGACCCATAAACAGATTGAGCCAAGACAGTAACCAAAGAAACAGGAGATAGCCGCCCACGCAGGGGAAACCGGCAAGTCCAAAAATGAAAAAGACCTGATTCTGAGAGCTAAAAACATGAAATGGCTATGAATCTGGAAGGGATTGAGCAACTTCTTTTCACATTTTAACAAAAAACCATAGGGTGCAAACCTGTTCAATCATCATGCGATGTTGGAGGCGATTCTTCAACAATGTGACAGCCAAATTGGTCTGGGTCTTCATACTCAGGGGGTTGGCTCTCTTTACCTGAAGGACCCCCGCCTATCGGAGCGCTCGGACCGGCATGGATGGTCGAATCCAGAGTTGCAGAGCCACCTTGGGCCTTTCTCTGAGTATTCACATTCTGCGAGGATTCAATCTGGTCTTCCAACCTTGGTTCCAAAGGGTCTTCTGGACTGACAGCCTCCAAACCCGCAGAATCCTCGCACAACTCTACAGTAATGGATGCAATGAAGGAGGAATTGCCAAGAGTGCATGGGAAGTGGAAGCGAGCTATATGAGAATTGGGATGGTGAGAGTGCCCTTCGGAGAAAAACAACCCTCGACCCCTGCAGCGACCGCTTCTGGTCTCAGGGTACCTGTCAAAATAGAAATCCGAAGCCTCTGACGAAGGGTCCAAGGTTGTGGAGGAAGGTTAGCGGGAGACTCGGCCTCGGGAGTTGCCTCTTCTGCTAATCATCCTTGAGCGCACTCTAGGCATCTTGAGGAATGCTGGGGGAACCGAATAGACAGCCTTGGAGGGGACTAAGAGGGGGCGACCGAGGGAGATGCAAAGAGGATTGTTTGAAGCACGAAAGCCCATATGTGTATCGACGCCTTGGAACTGAGATAGACAATACCCTGGATTGTCTTCAACCTTGCTAAACCAACAAGTGCGGAAGGGAGGAGCGGTAAGGAATAACGAGCAGAGCATCATTACCGATATACTAACACACTTGCGAGAGGGAGTGAGTTGCATTATTGCAACATTTAAGTTGAAGGACTGTGACAATAAAACAATTCTAATGTGATGCCGGCTAGCGCTTGTGATGAGCCACGTGCCCTTCCTCCTTTCCGCCAACGTACTGTTCTCATGGTTATGCACCCACATCCGGGGGTGATGAATCCTGTTGCACCAGAGAAGTGCATTCTTGTTTAACTTGTGTATCATTTGAATCGTTTAAAGGACCTGAGAAAAATAGGAGCTGCAGATTGACTCCCTGATTAGCCAATCTGTCTGCTACCTTGTTGGTCGATCGCCGAATATGTTTGAAAGTAATGCTTATGGAAGTCCTGAGCCATTCCTCTATTTGTTCCAATCTACTTAGAAGCCGCCAACTCGAGGCAATCTTCGCTGCTGAGGTACCTGAGTGAATCCTTGTGGCTTCTGCTATTAAGATTTGAGAATCCCCTTCTACCTCAAGAGGGAAAAAGTTTTCCTTTTCTGCTATGCATAGACCTTTCCATAAACCTTCAAGTTCTGCAGCGTTGTTGGTATCTTTGCCAATTGACCCATGATATATGTACAGTGCTGAACCAACTTCATTTCTGAAGACACCACCGTAGCCAGCCAGCCCAGGATTTCCCTTAGCGGCCCCATCAAAGTTCAATTTGTAAGATTGGGAAGCCGGGGGAGACCAATTGTGGGGAGAAGCAGTGCTGATAGGGGGACTAGTTTTGACATGAGTTAAGAAAGTGAGGTTCAAATTCCAATCTCTCAGGATGAGGCATTCCTGAGGAGAGTCTGGCAGGTCCGAATCTTGCCAATGTCTTAGAGCAAGAGTTTCTTGCATATTTTGTTTGAGAAGGAGCCATAGGGTGTCAAATGGCTTGCTAAGATTGTTGAAGATTCTATTATTTCTCTCCTTCCATAAGATCCAATAGACAAAGCCCAGAATGAGGCTCCAAAGGGAGTTGAGAAGAAGGCTTTGGAAAGGATGCCGAGGCTAGTTTCTGATAATGTCTATGATATTTCCCACACGTCTGCCCGTTCTTCTATTGCACTGAGCAATTCTCTCCCAAAACTGAGCTGCTAGTGGGCAAGTATCCAGGAGATGCAAAATGGTTTCTGAATTGAGATTGCAATTAGGACATCTAGAAGGTTAATTAAATCCATGCTTTTGTAGATTATCCCAAGTAAGGATTCACTGCTTGCTCAGAAGCCATAGAAAAGTGGAAACCTTAGGCCAGATACTAGGTTGCCAAATCTGATCCCAAATCTGATCCTTTGCTATTTGCATGGGTTGATAGAGGAGTTGGTATGCTTCCTTGGTGGTAAACATACCTTTTGGCGTGTGTCCCCATCGCAATTTGTCCTTTTGATCAGAGTATTTAATTTTTCTAAGATTTAACTCCTGATCGATCTCTTCATATGTTTCCCCCTGCCAATTTTCCTGCCAGGTGCTGGCTGATCTCCAGAGTTGAAAATATTGTAGGGAATGACGCTGCCAAAACTGATGAACATGGATTTGGCTAGATTGTTGCATCGAAGCTTGCCAGTTGGGTTTGTGGAAGAGAGAGGCTAGTTTGGGGAGTTGTTGCCAAGAGTCCTCCCAAAATCTAACTGTAGTTCCTGAATGGATCTCCCAAAAACTGTGCACTTGAATAAAGGCACTATGTTGCTTGGCAACATTCTAGATCAACGAGCCAGGAGTTGTTGTGTTGATTCTGATGAGATCGTCCCATTGACTGCCTGGTGCATATTTGGCTTGCCAGAGGCGTGCCCAAGGAGTGTGAGATTTGGAAATCCAATTCCACTAGATACGAGCTCCCATTGTATTGTTGCTGTGAAGGGGATACCTCAAACGTAGCCCACCAGATGATCTCTGTAGACAGACCTCAGGCCATTTGACTAGAGCCCATTTCTTGTTGTGTCCAGCGGACCCCCAAAGAAAGTTTCTTTGAAGATTGCGGATGTTCTTGAGAACCCATTTAGGAGCTGCCAATATAGAAAAAAGATAAAGGGGCATAGCTTGGAGAACGAATTTGATTAGGATGAGCCTGCTGGCTATGTTGAGCGAGCGGAAGGTCCAAGAAGAGAGCCTGGTTTCTAGCTTATCTAGGAGGGTTCTCCAGGAGGCGTGTTTAATAGTAAAGTCTAGCAATGGAGCTCCTAGATATTTCAAAGGAAGCGCGGCTATCGGGAAGCCCAGAATCCTGGCAATGTTCCGCTGAGTCAGGGTGGGAGTGTGGAAGAAGAAGAGCTGGGACTTGGAGGCATTGATGGATGTTCCTGAGGCTTCTGAGAAGAGATTGAGTAGGGCTTTGAAGGCGGAGGCCTCTTGAGCTGACGGGTGACCAAAAAGCATAGTGTCGTCGACAAACTGTTGATGGGAGATAGGGGGAGACCATGAAGGGAAATGCCCTTTAGAGAATGGGAGGAGATGGTAGAATGAAGGAGGCGACTGAGGCCCTCGGCCATGAGAAAAAAGAGGAAAGGGGACAGGGGGTCACCTTGTCGAATGCCACGGGAAGGTCGAAAGGGAGCAGAAGGAGAGCCATAAAGCAGAATGGAGAAGCTAGGTGAAGAGATGAGATTCATGATCCACCGAGTCCAAGTAGTGCTAAAGCCAAATGCCAATAACATCTTATGGATATAATTCCAGCTGAGTTTATCAAAAGCCTTGGAAAGATCTAGCTTAAGAATCATACCTGGAATTTTCAATAGCTTGAGAGAGTGGATCACTTCATTTGAGAGAATGATGCCATCCATTATCTGGCGCCCTTCGACATATCCAGTCTGCTCTGGCGAAATGAGAAGAGGGAGAAGAGGTTTGAGCTTGTTCGTCAAGACTTTGGATATGAGCTTGTAAATGACGTTGCAAAGTGCTATGGGCCTGTATTTGTCAGGCATGTTGGGTTCATCCACTTTAGGAATTAGTGCTATGAAGGTAGAATTTAGGGAAGGAAGGATTCAGTGCATCGATCTTGATTCCTCCACTATCTCCCGGACCTCTGTGTTGATTAGCTCCCAAAACGCATGAAAGAAGTTGGCTGTAAAGCCATCGGGTCCAGGAACTTTGCCGTCCTTAAGTTGAGCCATGGCATCCTCCACTTCCTGTTTGGATATGGGACGAAGCAACATTTTGTTGTGGTCCTGCGTAACAAGTTTAGGAATATGCTGCGTGAGTGAACGAATGGCTTGATCCCTGCATCCCGGCGGCTCCCGAAGAATATCCTGGAAGTACTCTTTGAATTCCTGTTCCACTTCTTCATGCACCTCTAATCTCTCCCCTTGTCGATTATTTATGAAGGCGATGTTATTGTGCATTCTCCTTTGAATAGTAGATCTATGAAAGAATTTTGTATTTTTCTCCCCTTCCTTTAGCCAATTGATTCTGGATTTTTGTCGCCACAGAACTTCTTCTTGCTGCCTTCGTGCTTCGATCTTGGTTAAGAGGGTCTGCTCCTGTTGCACATATTCATCTGTTCTTCCCTCCAAGATAATTCTCTGTTGTAATGAGTTCATCTGCTGCTCCAGCTCTTTTTGATTTTCAAAGATGTTACCAAACTGAGTCTAATTCCATGATTTGAGAGCTTGTTTGAGATGTTTTAGTTTTTGTTGGAGCTGGAACATCTTGGCTCCTGCAGGGGGATTGAAAGACTTCCAAGCCTCGTTAACTACTTCTTTGAATTTGGGATGAGAGAACCAAAAGGCCTCAAAGCGGAAAGGTCTATTGCACTTTGTGCATGGACGCAACCACTGAAGCATAATGGGCCAGTGGTCAGAGCCCACTTGAGGCATGATGGAAGCATGAAAGTCCCCACCCAGGTGTATGGCATTATCCGATATAAGGAAGCGGTCCAACCTGGAAGTGATATGCTGTGGTCCCCTTCTTTTATTGGTCCAGGTATACATACCATTGGAAGTCTGAAGATCCATTAACTGATTAGTATTAATGAAGTCTTTGAAGCCTGTGCTGTCAGCTTCTAGCTTTGATCTACCTTTGGATTTTTCCTCCATACCCGTGATTATATTGAAGTCACCACCACCAATCCAAAGGGGAAATCACCTATCTGAATTGAGAGCTGTGAGTGTGTCCAGTAGATCCATCTTTTGTTGTAAGTCTTGTGGAAAATATACATTAGAGAGATGGCCATGGATATTGGTCCCAATTAGATGAAAGGTTGATTGAATGAAGAAGTGTGAGGCATGAAAGTCTTGAAGGGAGAGTACCTGTGGGTTCCATAAGATTGATAGCCCTCCAGAAGCGCCAGAAGCGTCCACTGAGACTAATCGGCATCCTGACCAAACCTTATTTAGAATCCTTTCCAATATAGTGTTATTTCCCTTTGTCTCTTGAAGAAAGACAATTGAAGGATTTTCTTGCTGGATCATATCTTTTAGCATTCTGTGTTTTGTGGGGCTATTAAGCCCTCTCACGTTCCATGAGATGAGCTTCATGAGGAACCGTGGGGGAGAGATTTGAAGAACCTGGTCAGCTTGGGGAATCTACCAGAATCCACCAGCATTTCTCCAATGATAATTGTCCTTTACAGATTCGTCTTGCGCCCTCATTTCTTCATGTCTTTCAAGATTTTCTTTCCATCCCAAGAACTGCCAGCCTAAATGCCTAGACATTTATTGTGTTGTGCTCTTGCCAGAACTACTTCAAGCCTTTCGATTTCCCGGGGGGGTATTGTATTAAATTCTTTTTGTTTGCACATTGTTTCCAGTTTGAGAATATCTAGTCCTTCCAGATCTATGCTCTCTGGTTCCTCATCCATGTGTATCGGGGTATTCTGATCTTCCTCATTTATCTGTTGGTGAATGCTGAGAGCTAGAGCTGCATCGATTTCCATAGTGGAAGATTTTTGGGCAGTCTCTGGATCTATTTTCTCAGAGGAGGTAGAGGTGGGAAAGCTGGTAAGAGTTGAGGCAGATTTCAGAACTGCAGATTGATGGGGCTGGGGGGGTGAGGAAGGAGAGGGATCTACAAGAGGGATTTCAGGGTGATCCTCCGTAGTATTTTGAGAGGTCAGAATTTCAAATCTATTCTGGGTTTCAGGATTTTTGGAGGTACCGGGAGCTGCCGGATTTTTCTTGGCATGCCTTCTGCAATTAGGGACCTTTATAAAACCCTCAGAGTCTTTGCTTGTCTCATTAACTGGGGCTTTGGATTTGAGATTCAGAGGGCAATCCCTGAAGAGATGACCATGTTCATGACATTTTATACAACGAAAAGGTACATGCTCGTAGTATATTGTTTGGATCCACTCATAGTCGTCATGAAATAGACATACCGAATCCGTGAGTGCTTTAGTCAGATGCATGTGAACATAGATCCTGGCATAGGAGGTGTATCTCCGAGTTTTGGTTTCCTCGATAGCTTTGATGAATACCCCCAGGCTGTTGCCTATGTCTTTTAAGGTCTCCTCGTTCCAGTGTTCCAGTGGTAGAGAATACATGCATATCCATACTGGAGCCCAGCTGAAATCTTCCTTGTCTAGGTTGAACCTTTCTTTCCAGTCATGAAGGTATAGGGCTAAAGAGTTGAAAAAATACGAGCCTGCCTCGAAGATGCGGGTTTTGTCTTCCAAGCAGTTGAAAGTGGTGGTAAAGAAGCCTTTGGGGCCAAGCTGCAGAGTAACTTGTCCTTTAGGCTTCCATTTGGAAGCTATCCAGCCATGCAAGGCCTTTTCGATAGGCCAGAATCCGAGGAACTTGCCTATGATTGCATGATCCCTCATATATTGGATTTCGCTGTTGATTCTATGACTGGGGAGATCTACTTTGATTCTTTCTGCAGTCTTCGGAATGCATGTTGCAGAAGACGCCTTTGGCTATGATGTTGAGGTCTTTTGATCATTGCCTATATCATTTGCGGCCATAGAACTTGCAACAGGGTCCCCAACAGCATCGGTGGTAGGTTCAGTGTCCTGGTTGGTTCAAGGGAGGGCACTTGGATTAATCAGAGGGTCTGCACATTCTGTCTTATCAGATGAGAGAGCGATGGATGAAGGGGGGAAGAGCCCGCCCCTACAAATGGCAAATCCATGGTGGAGAACTCAGCAGGAGTACTGAGTCAGGATCACCAGTAGCACAGAGTAGAAGAGTGAAAGGGTTAACGCTCTAGCCCTAGCACGAGCAGCATCCGATGAGCCCTAGCATGAGTTGCAAACAGTAGGCATGGTTGTTACTATTCAAGGCATGCTGAATTACAAGCAAGAATTCTAGAAGGTGCAATTTAAACTACCCAAATAGGACGTTCAACTTGGATAAATTGAGAGGCACTTGCAATGTATCTTGGTTCAAATAGAGTTGTTGGGTACAAATGCTAAGGATCCAACACTGGTGGAATTAACATCAACTGAACAACATGACTAGCGGGCCTACTTTATGATGTTTTTGTTTATATATGCGGATATATTTTAAATTTATTTATGCAATCATATATGTATTTAGATCTCTAGAGTATGGAAGTGGACAAGAATCTGAAACTTATATAGCTTGGATACAGAGACTTAAGATTTTTTGCTACTGGATGGAATACAATGCAGATAGGTGGCCAATAGATTTGGTTTTCCCATTGGGCAAGTTGAGGCCACATAGCCAAGTCTATGTGGTGTACAATTTCTCTATAATTAATGAAAAAGGGGGATCTGCCAAGCTTAACAAAAAAAAATATGTTGCTAAAAATAAATATAAATCAATCTTAATTTAGAATTTACCAAGGGCAAAGATGAACCAAAGATTTTTGCATTCGAAACAAAAATTTGTATCTTGAGAGATTTGATCCCTTTAGAAACTTGGTAAATCCAGAGTTAAGATGGATCTATGTTGATTTAGGAAGATTTGTAATTCATTCATTTTTTAATATGGAATTGACATGTAACATTTTAAAAAATTATATATATATATATATATATATATATATATATATATATATATCATTTTATTAGTTAGGAAAATTTAATAAAATTTTAGCATGGATTATATATAGAAAAAATTCTTATTCTATTAATAAGATGATTTGAAGATTAAAGAGATTTGTGATTCATTATTTTTTAATGTAAAATTTATTTGTTATATATATATATATATATATATATATATATATAATTTTTTTAAATATTTATAATAAAAAATAATATTCGCATGTAATATTTATAGACTTCACATGTAATACTCTAAATATTTATAATAAAATTAATTATAGAGAAAGACCTATGTATATATTTTTTCTATTTCTAAATAAGTTTGGAATATCTATTAGCATTTTAATGAATAGAACATGAATCATAAATTATATCTATATATATATATATCTATATATATATATATATATATATATATATATATATATATATATATCTATATATATATATATATATGCTAAAAATGTGGCCACTTGCATGATGGAAATCACTACACATAGGAAAGGTGGCAGTGGGAGAAAGGTGGCAGTGGCAGTTTCAACAACACTTTGGATTTTTGAAACCCAACTGACAGCTATTCCACCTACAGTGAATACATATCCTGTAGTGCTCCTCCTGTTATCTCTGTCACCTGCCATATCTACATCAACGTATCCCTGTAAAGCAATGTCTGAACCACCAAAACATAATGCTTGATTTGTTGTACCTCTCAAATACCTGAGAATCCACTTCACTGCCATCCAATGTTCTTTTCCTGGATTGTTCATGTACCTGCTTACAACTCCCACTACATGTGCAATATCAGGTCTTGTGTAGACCATTGCATACATTAAGCTTCCAATTGCTGATGCATATGGAACTTTAGACATATGAGCCATTTCTGCCTGAGTCTTGGGACACACCTCCTTACTTAATTTGAAATGGCTAGCCAAAGGTATATCAACTAGTTTTGCATTCTGCATATTAAACCTTTTCAACACATTTTCTATGGACTCACTTTGAGACAATGTTAATTTGCGATTCTTCCTGTCTCTAGTTATTCTCATACAAAGGATTTGTTTTGCAGCACCCAAATCCTTCATTGCAAATGAGTTTGCCAATTTTCTTTTGAGCACATTTATATTTTGCATGTTAGAACCTGCAACAAGCATGTCATCTACATACAATAACAATATAACATAGCTGCCATCATTTTTCCTTTCGAGATAAACACAATGATCAGAGTGACGCCTAGTATAACCTTGTTCAGACATAAGCCTGTCAAATTTTAGATACCACTGCCTTGGAGCCTGTTTTAAGCCATACAAGCTCTTCTTCAACCTGCACACTAGTTTCTCCTTCCCTTTTACGTCATATCCTTGTGGCTGCTGCATATATATCTCTTCCTCCAAATCCCCGTGGAGAAAGGCTGTCTTTACATCTAACTGCTCAAGATGTAAATCTTCAATAGCTACTAGACTTAGAATAGTTCTGATTGAAGTCATTTTCACAACAGGAGAAAATATCTCATCAAAGTCTATACCCTTTTTCTATGCAAACCCTTTCACCACAAGTCTAGCTTTATACCTTTTTCTACCTCCATCTTCTTCCTTCAACTTGTAAACCCATTTATTCTGTAATGCTATTTTACCTGCAGGCAACCTAAATAAGTCCCAACTCTGGTTATGTGCTAAGGAGTCCATCTCTTCTTTCATGGCTTGCTCCCACTTCTTCCTGGTTTCTACTTGCACTAATTCTTCATAACATTCTGGTTCACTAGAATCAATCAACAATACATAATATAATGAAGGAGAGTATCGTTGAGGGGGTCTACTTATCCTGGTAGATTTTCTAACACCACTTTCAGGTGTTTGAAGTGCTTGTTGCTGTTGTGGTTGTTGTTCTGGCTATTGATCATTATGATTTTCAGGCACCATCACTTTTCCTGTGATATCGTCAAGCACTGTGTATTATTTGTTTTCTTTTTCTTGTTTCTTTTCTTGCAACTGATTCTTATACAAGACCTTTTCATTGAATATTACATCTCTGCTCCTAATGATTTTGTGATTTTCATAATCATATAAACGATAACCAAAACCATTAACACCATATCCAATGAAGGTACATTTCTTTGATTTTGCCTCAAGCTTGTTTTATTTTCTTTGTTAATGTGGACAAAATCTTCACAACCAAAAGTCTTTAAAAATGAGTAGTTTATCTTTTTACCTATCCATGCCTCCTCTGGAATACGACCATCCAAGGAACTTGAAGGCCCTCTGTTTATTAGATAAACGACAATATCTACAACATCTGCCCAAAATTGTAAAGGCAAGCCTGCATGCAATCTCATGCACCTTGCACGCTTCATGATTGCCCTATTCATCCTTTCTAACACACCATTTTCTTGTGGTGTTCCTAGAACTGTCTTCTCTCTATGAATTCCATTCTCTGAACAATACCTATCAAACTCTTGGCTGCAATATTCACCTCCATGATCTGATCTGAGACACTTCAATCTTTTCCCTCTCTCATTTTCAACCAAAGCTTTCCATTTCTTGAAAGTATCAAATACATCAGATTTATTTCGAATACAATAAATCCAGGTTTTCCTGGTTTTATCATCAATAAAAGTAACATAATAACGAGAGCCACCAAGAGATGATACCTGAGTAGGTCCCCATACATCTGTATGCACAGCTCTAATTTTTCGCTCTTCATTTCATTCCCAACTCTAAGGAATCTGTCTCTTTTCTGTTTTCCATGAACACAATTCTCATAGAATTTTAAATCAACATGCTTCATAGCTGGCAACAAATTTCTTGAGAGAAGAATCTACATCCCCTTCTCACTCATGTGCCTAAGCCTATGATGCCACAATGCCGTATCTTCTCCTCTAGAGTTTAAAGCAATAATAGAATTAGAAATACCATTGCATAAATACAATTTACCCACCTTTTCTCCTTTCGCTATTACCAGGGATCCTTTAGTGATCTTCCAGGTTTTATCTATGAAAGTAGTTACGCAACCTTCACCTCCCAATTGCCTTGTTGAAATTAGATTTTTCTTCAAATTTGGAACATGCCTTACCTTCTTCAATAGCCACTGATTTCCATTTTGCTGTTTTATGAAAGCTGTACCCATTCCAACGATTTTACAGGGTTTATCTTCACCCAATCGAACTTGTCCAAAATATCCTTGAGCATAATCATGAAATTTTTTCTTATCAGGTGTGGCATGGAATGAGGCCCCTGAATCTACCACCCAAGCATCAATAATATTTTCTAATGAAAGAATTAAAGCATCTTGCAACACATCACCTGTTACATTCGCTTCATGATTAGTTTCTTGCTGCGCATCTCCTTCTTTTCCCTTCCAAGATCTACAATCTTTCTTTAGGTATCCTTTCTTTCCACATTTCCAGCACGCTATCCCCGATCTGGACTTGGATCTGCCTTTCCTTGATTTACTGCGATATCCTGAGCTCTTTCCTCTTTCCATCTTTCTTCCCCTAGACTCTGCACTCAAAGCATTACCTGATGTCTCACCGGAGCTTTTTTGTCGCATTTTCTCGCTAAGGATTGCACCGACAACATCATCAAACTTTAAAGTACTAGATCTAGAGATAGAGTTACTAATGGCCATAACTAAACCATTCCAACTTTTTGGAAATGAGCACAGAAATAATAGAGCCCTAATTTCATCATCAAAATTTACACTTACAAAACTTAATTGACTTTTAACTGTATTAAAATCATTTAAATGGTCTGTAATAGATCAACCTTCTGACATCTTCATATTAAATAAACGCTTCATAAGAGATACCTTATTTGAGGCCGAGGGTTTTTCATATAGTTTGGCCAATGCCGACATTAAACCCTGTGTTGTCGTTTCCTTTGAAATATTAAATGCTACCGACGCCGCTAAGCACAACCATATTGTTCCAAGTTCCTTTCTGTCCAGAATATCCCATTCTGTGTCTGTCATACTTGTCGGCTTCTTTGTCTTTCTGCTCAATGGTAGGTACAGATCTCTCTGATACAGATAATCTTCCATCTACATCTTCCATAGCTGGTAGTTTTGGCCGTTGAATTTTTCAACCCTAAACCTACCATCTTCCGCCATTGCTCCCACTTGAACTAGGAACCCTTCTCTCCTGCGAGTTTATCAGCCAAATAGACCTTCGGCTTTGATACCAGTTGTTAGAAAATTATATATTACAGAGTAATGGAACACATAAAATATTGCAGAAATATAAACACAGAAAACACATAAAACAAGAGAGACACAGATATATGTGGTTCACCCAGTTTGGGCTACATCCACAGAGAAACAACCAGTCCTTCCTTTTATATTATCCAGCAAATTGAAGAGATATAACCTACAACAGATCCGTTGTAACACCCTCTTCGCTCTCAATCTCCTCTCTCTTCCTTAGAATCCAGATATCAATAGACACAATACAATTCCCTCATATATAGTGAGGGGTTGCCTTCTAGGGCAAAAAACCCTAAATTAAACATAACTTCTACTGTCAGATCATCCGCCTAATGAACGGCCTAGATTGACTAGAAATTACTAGACTTTTACAAGGTAATTTTACATCTATTTTTAGCTTCGGGGGTGCTGCCCCTAAACCCCCGCTGGGGGACCGCTGGCCCCCGGAACCCTGCAGGTGGGACAAGTCCCCCCGCACCCCTCGTGTGGATGGGTGTATAGTCTTCCTGGGGTATACATCCGGCTAAAACCTTTGAATACAGAAGATAATTAGGCTCCACACCCAATAGTTTACCTGCTTCGGGTTCTGTTTGAGGGAGAGGGAAGGAATTATGGGGAAGGACTATAAAGTTAAGGGTTGCTGGGGGCATAGGCTGGTGGCATATGTATGCTTTTGATTTTGTCTTTAGCACCCGATAGGAACCCTCTCCATCTTGCTCTGCTTTGTGATTCTCCTTTCCCGTATGGGAATTTTGGTGGCTTTGGGCAGAGGGTTTAGTGTTGAAGCATGTAGGTGTGTCGCTGGAAAAGCTGGGGGGTTGGGCCATGGAGTTAGTGTAAGCTAGTTGACCTTCACTTTGTGAAGTAACCTTTGCATTATGTCCATGCGCAGTCGAAGGGGGTTTGTACAAACCTGGGAATGAGGGAGAAGGATGAGAACTATTACGGGTGGGAAACCTGGTAGAGAATTGGAATTAGCCATGGAAGGCGAGATGGCAATGATGGCGTCATGGGGCTCAGGGATGGGTGGATTCCTATGTTGGGTCCTCCTTTTGCAAACTGGGTGGATAACAAAGGTTATGCTAGCTAGGGTAGGTCGATAGCCCGTAGGCAGCTGCACCTCTCAACCTGGGACTGGGGAGATAAAGCATGTGGGGCTACTTCCAAGAAGGGGCATCTGTGGCAAAGTGAAACCTCTGGTGTAGGGCTTGGGCCAACCCTCTCTAGGGAACTCGCCTGTGACCTTGAGGGGCAGGGCATTGCGATTGATAGGGGGTTATGATGTTAGCGAGTTGGAGCGATGCAATCCTACCACCTGTGTGCATGCACTTTGTTGTAATAAGTTGAAATGTAACCTAACTATAGTTTGTCACATTGTATAGGATTGGGCCAAAGAGACCATGGCACGTCTTGTAAAAAGACGAGGCCACAACAAGAAGTCTCCTGCGACTAGGAAATGCATGGAATTGGGACCTTTAGATGGTTGAAGAGGCAGGAAGTCTGTTGAAAGTTTAATTAGTGAAGCAACAACCACCTATCGAGAGGGAACCAATGAAGAAATCCGAAAGTTGTTAGAATAATGGGAAGAAGAAGTGAAGTAGGAGAGTGAGACAAATACAGAACTAGAGGAATGGAGAGTCCTTATCCTGGATCCTGGAAATACAAGAGGCATAATCACCCAATTCAAGCAAACCCTCTATCTTTATTGGTTGATGAAAAGTCTATTTGGAAAGGCAATCGAATGAATATTGGTAGGCATGGTTGTTACTATTCAAGGCATGCCAAATTACAAGCAGGAATTCTAGAGGGTGCAGTTTCAACTGCATAAATAGGACGTTCGACTTGGCCGAATTGAGAGGCACTTTCCATGTATCTTGGTCCAGACAGAGTTGTCAGGCATGAATGCTAAGGATCCAACATCGATGGAATCAACATCAGTTGAACAACATGACTAACATGCCTACTTTATGATGTTTTTGTTTATATATGTGGATAGCTTTGAAATTTATTTATGCAATTATATATGTATGTAGATCTCTAGAGTATGGAAGTGGACAAGAATTTGAAACTTATATAGCTTGGATAGAGAGACTTAAGATTTTTTGCTACTGGATGGCATACAATGCAGATAGGTGGCCAACAGACTTGGTTTCCCATTGGGCAAGTTGAGACCACCTAGCCAATTCTATGTGGTGTAAATTTTCTCTATAATTAATGAAAAAGGAGGATCTACCAAGCTTAACAAAAAAAAATATGTTGCTAAAAATAAACATAGATCAATCTTAATTTAGAATGTACCAATAGATAGGAATAAAAGATTTTTTCATTCAAAACAAAAATTTGTATCTTGAGAGATTTGATCTCTTTGCAAACTTGGTAAATCCAGAGTTAAGATGGATCTATATTGATCTAAAAAGATTTGTAATTCATTCATTTTTTAATATGGAATTGACATGTAACATAAAAAAATAATATATATATATATATATATATATATATATATATATATATATATATATATATAATTTTATTAATTAGAAAAATTTAATATAGATTGTATATAGAGAAAATTCGTATTCCATTAATTATATGATTAAAGAGATTGATGATTTACTGTTTTTTAATATAAAATTTATTTTATATATATATTTTTTTTAAATATTTATAATAAAAAATAATTTTATACATATGGAGAGAGTTTTATGGATATATGTTTTCTACTTTCAAATATGATTAGGGGATATATTCACTTTTTAATGTGTAGAATGTGAAAAATTGTGAATTATAAATTACAATTATATATATATATATATATATATATATATATATATATATATTCATTCATTTTTAATATGGACTTTACATGTAATATTTTAAATATTAATAACAAAAATAATATCTATCTAGAGAGATGTACCATTTAAAAAAATATTATAACAAAATTAATGTTATAAAGAGAAATTCATGGATATATTTTTTCTACTTCCAAATATTATTGGGGCATATATTAACATTTTAATGTGTAAATTGTCATATATATATATATATATATATATATATATATATATATATAACTTTTTATTGGTGTGTTTCTAATAATAAACATAGATCATTCTTGATTTGGAATCTACAAAGAGTCAAGAGGAATAAAATATTTTTACGTGCAAACTTTTCCTAAAGTTTTGCATTAAAAAAAGTTTGCATCTTGAGAGATTTGATCCCTCTTATCCCTTGGTAGTTAGGATGAATCTATGCTAGTAATAAAAATAAATTTTCCCCAGATATATTTTTCTACTTCCAAATATGATTGGGGCATGTATTAACATTTTTATGTGTAAAATGTGAATGATAAATAAAATATTTCAATGCCATCTATCTATATACTATATCAAACACACACACACATACAAGACATTCTATTAATGTGTTGCTAAAAATAAACATAGATCAATCTTAATTTCAAAGCTACCAAGAGCCAAGAGGAATGAAATATTTTTATTTGCAAACATTTTCCTAAAAGTTTTGCATTAAAAAAAGTTTGCATCTCCAGAGATTTGATCTCTCTTGAAGTTTGGTAGATCCAGAAATCCACTAAACATCGAAATGAAAATAAATATTAAAACACTTATATTGTGAAAGAAATCATATATATATATATATATATATATATATATCAAAATTCTTAATCATGGAGATTCACCCCACTTTACCATGAAGATTAAATAGACTTTGTTATAATATCACGACTTCTAATATCACATGCATGCCCAAAAAATCATAACTCATGTTTATATGATATTTTTTTAACTAGTTAATTTAATTAAAAAGACTAAAAATGCAGGACTGTTTTTGCCTTTGATTTGTGATTACTAGTAACCATATTCTAAAATATTCCATAAAAATTAAATCCCTACCATCCACTTAATAATTATTGATAATTAAATAAAAATTATAAAAATTTTATTAAAAATAAACATACCTACCCATTTAGTAATTTATTTTTATTTTTTTATATACAAACTCATCATATATGTAAAAAGGATTAAAACTAATAAAAATTAAAATATATGTAAAAAAAATTAAAATGTATTAATGAATATAATTGATTACTCATATAGAGATGATTATAACTATTACATTAAAATTTGATTTTACTTACACAGTCATGTACATACATGTTTAATGAAAGTCACTATATGTACTTAAACACGTCTAATGATCATATGATATTAAGTGCAACACAATATATTGCTTTTAATATCATGAATAAAAATGATATATATCTAACATTTAAAATATGAAGATAGATCTCCTCATATTTCTTTACAAACATTGAGTCACAATAGACTTTTTTATCTTTAAAGATTTGCTTTATAGAAATAATTAAAATAATTTAGGTTTTTTTCTTCATATTTTTAATAATGTCAATTGTATTTTACAAAGTTAAACTTTTCCTGTTATATTTTTAATAACGTCAATTGTATTTTACAAAGTTAAACTTTTCTCTTTATATTTTTAATAATGTTAATTATATTTTATAGTGAATTTTTAGAATACAAACAGGATAATTTTAATAGATTACTTTATGGATTTTATAAAAGTCATCGCAATAGTTGAGATTATCTCATGTGCTAAAATGGGATAGCAAAGTTAAACTTTTCGTTTTATATTTTTTAATAATGTTAATTATATTCTATAGTGAATTTTTAGAATATAAACGAGATAATTTTAATAGATTACTTTATGGATTTTATAAAAGTCATCGTAGTAGGAGGAGGTAATTGAATTTCGAGATTAAGCCACAACGAGCTCTGGTTTTAGGGTTTAACAAAACAAGCGACAACGAGTACCAAGCTTCCATGGAGTCACAGGGAGGAGGCAATTCCACTCTTTCCTACAGTTACATGGTAGCAAACAAAGGAAAAGGAGGGAAAAAGAACAAACCTCCACAACCCTTGGAGGTCAAGATAAAAGACACAGAAACTCAGAAGGCGGAAGACAACAAAACCAATTCCGATCAAGGGGCCCACGAAGAAGGTTGTCGGGAGGAGAAAGAGCAAGACAGAGGTCAAGGGTCAGAGAACAGGGCTAAGATGGGGCCCTATAAACCCAAGACCATAACTAAACCTTGGGTTATTCTGAACGATCCAACTTTGCAAGCACACATGGATCACATGGCAAACTATGCCATCATATGTAAATTTATGGGAATCTGGCCATCAGAGAAAGCGTTGTACACTTGGATAAAATGCAACTGGAAACCAAAGGGGGAGTTAAATATTCATCTTGGGTCCAAAGGTTTTTTCACAGTGGTGTTTACGAACATGGAAGACAGGGACATAATCTTTGAAGGAGGGCCATACTTCTTTGCAGCTACTGGACTCTATATGAGGCCATGGACAATGAACTTTGTGCCAGAGCAAGAAACCTTCACTTCGGTGCTGGTATGGATTCAACTATACTCCTTACCTTTGGATTACTGTATGCCAGAGTCTTTAAAAGCTATAGACAATAAATTAGGTCATTTCTTAAAAATTTCAGAGGCAACTCTAAGCGGAAAATATACATCCTATGCCCGTATATGTGTGGAGATGGACCTATCAGGAGCCCTTCTAGATGAGGTCATTCTAGAAGTCTATGATGAGGAATGGGTTCAAGCAATTGACTATGAACATATCCCATTCAGAAGTCACAAATTTCATGAGCATGGGCATCTATCCAGAGATTGTCCTCTCAATCGAAGGGAGGAAAACCTAAATACCAACAAAGGAAAAGACCAAACATGTTTCAGGAAAAGGAGGAGGAGGAGGACACAAAAGAACCCTAGTGTGAGTGATAAAGCAAAAAGTTATAACAATTTTGAGATCTTAGGAGAAGAAGAAGCTGAGGGAGGGGATAAAGATATTACAGAAAATCAGATAGCAAGGGGGAAAGAAAAAGAGACCAGCATGGAGTACACTCAGGAACAGAATGGACACACGACGAACCCTTTGAGTACCATGGAAGTAGAAAAAGACCAGGAAATGACTCAAAGTGAAAGTGGTACAGAGGATCAAGATTCACAGGAGATCCTGGAAAGGGAGAACCTAGAGCTGGAAAAGTTTCTAGAACAAGGAGGCAACCTGGGAATAAACTCCATCCCTCAGGAGGACGTGGACAAAGTCCAACAGATATTCCTTAACAAGGCACATCAAACAACTACAGGAGTCAAAAGAGGACATGACAACCAGGAAAACAAAGGGACTTCCTCAATAGGATTAATAACAAGAAAACTAACAAAGAATCTAGGCAAGAGGAGGGGAAGAAAAAGACAGAAAGAATTACTACTGGAGTGTGGCAAGCTCATGATTGATTTAGGAAGGATGAAAGACATTTCTAGTTACTCCTTTATAACCCCATCTCAATGAAAATCACAAACTGGAATATTAGAGGCCTAGGGAGCAGAAGAAAACAGAGGAATCTTGGTAAAAGGATTAGAGAGGAAAGACCTTACATAGTATTCATATAGGAAACAAAATACTCAGTGGAGAGGATTCATTAAAAAAATAGTAAATGGGTAAATAGATAAGAATACCTTGAAGTTAAGGCAAACAAATCTGCTGGTGGTATTCTCACTCTCTAGGACCCATAGAAATTTGGTGTGATTAATGCGAAGGCATCCAGAGATCACCTTTCTCTGATTTTCCAACCGGTGGGTGACAAGCAATGTTACATGATCACCAATGTCTATGGTCCACAACCAATGGAGGACAAACTTGACTCCTCTCAACGCTGGAGGATATGAAAAAGAGATACCCAACTCTACCATGGATTCTTGGAGGTGATTTCAACATAACAAAACCACTCATGGAGAAGAAAGGAGGCGCTAGAATACTTGGGCAAGACTCAATTGCCTTCCAGAACTTCATCACCAACATGAAATTGGTTGATATGGAAACAAGCAATGGAATCTTCACTTGGAATAACAAAAGAGGGGGCCCTACCCAAGTGGCCTCAAAATTGGATAGATTTATGGTTTCAGAGGAACTTCTTCTCAGGGGAAGCATCATTACTGCACTCATACTACCTTTGGAGGTTCTGATCACTGGCCTATCCAATTGGAAGCTTCCCTTTTTAGCAGACCAAGGAACATCCCCTTCAGGTTTGAGAATGCTTGGTTCACACATTCAGATTTCCTCACCAATATTGAACAATGGTGGAAGGAAGAGCTTCACCTTCAAGGTACAAAGATGTTCCTGCTTCACTGCAGGCTCAAACACATCAAAGGTAGACTCAAAGAGTGGATCAAAAAGGAATTTTGCGACATCTTCAAAGCTAAAGGAGATGTGGAAAAGAAACTAAAGGAAATAAACCAGATTCTTATCATAGAAGGCTATACAGAAGAAAGAAAAAAGATGGCAGAGTCACTCCAGCAGGAGTGGGACAACAGATGCCTTCAAGAGGAAATACTCTGGAGACAAAAATCCAGAGTACATTGGATTAAAGAAGGGGAGAGAAGCACCAAATTCTTTCATAGATCCACCATAGCTCACCGAAAAAACAATAGAATTGTGAAACTTACATATCAACATGGTATAGAGAGAAACACTCATAAAGAGATGGAGAAGGTTCTACTCCAGCCTTTTCAGAAAATTGCTGAGGAAACCTCAGAAGATAGATACCAGTTTACAGAAAAATTCACTCAGTACATCCCTAAACTGGTCACGAGAGAAGATAATTTCAATCTCAATTGACCAGTAACAGAGGAAGAAATTGAGGAAGCCATGAAAGAGATGCAAAATGGGAAAGCACCAAGCCCGGATGGCTTTAATGTGTACTTTTTCAAATCTTGTTGGAGGATAGTGAAATAGGACATCCTGGAGGTAGTGGAAGACTCTCGAATATTTAAGATAGTCTTAAAGGTGCTCAATGAATCTTTCATTGCCTTAATCCCCAAACAGGAGAAGGCCACCTCTCCAAATAGATTTCAACCTATAGCATTATGCAATGTGATCCACAAAATTATATCCAAAGTCATTGCCAACTGTCTCAAACCTCTCCTCCCAACCCTAGTGTGAGAGGAACAAATGGGTTATGTGGAAGGAAGACAAATTCTAGATATTCAAGCACATGAAACAGTTCATTCACTCATAACCAACAAATAGGTAGGAATGATAATGCAGCTGGACATTGCAAAGGCCTATGACAAGCTTAGCTGGTCGTACATAAGAGTAATTTTAAAAGCCTATGGCTTTGATCACAATTGGATTAAATGGGTTATGGCGCTAGTTACCTCAGCCAGCTGTTCAATTCTTCTCAATGGCGCTCCTTCCAAAACCTTCAAGCCTTCTAGAGGTCTCAGGCAAGGAGATCCTCTTTCTCCTTTCCTCTTCATTCTAATGATGGAAGGGTTAGGAAGAGCTATCAGAGTTGCTAATGAGGAAGGGAGAATTCAGGGTCTGAGACTCACTCAGGGTGGGGACACGGTAACACATCAACAATTTGTGGATGACACTGTGCTTCAAGGTACACCCACTGTTAAGGAAGCCAAAGCATTCAAACAGATTCTGAGTGAGTTTGCTAGGGCAGCAGAAACTGAGGTAAGTCTAACTAAATCAAAGATCTTCTTTTTCAGCATTGATATTTCAATTCAAAGAAATATTTCCAGAATTCTGGGCTTTCAAAAGGAGTCACTGCCTGTGAAGTACCTAGGAGTTCCTCTCACTAACAAACTGCTTCACAAGGATATCTTGGAGCCTGTCCTTAATAAGCTAAAAGATAAGATCAACAAATGTACAAACAGAACACTAAATCTAGTAGTGAGGCTTGTTCTCACTAACGCTGTCCTCCAAAGCATCCCTATCTAGATGCTATCTGCCATTCTAGCACCAGCCTGTATAATGACTGATATAAGAAATATTCAGAGAAACTTTCTCTGGAGGAAAGGAGAAGAAAAGAAGAAGTGGGCCTTGGTGGCATGGGACAGAGTATGGAAACCTATGTCCCATGGAGGCTTGGGTCTTCATGACCCAGGGATTCTAAATAGAGTTCTTGGCGCCAAAATCTGGTGGAGATGGCTAAAAGAAATTCAAGTCCCTTGGGAAAAACTCTGGAAGCAAAAATATGCTAGTGAATGGCAAGAGGAAAATCTAATCAGAATGACAGGACAAGTAAAAGGTTCTGCAATTTGGAATAGGGCTTGGGAGAATAGGATCCTAGTCCAAAACCACAGTTTTTGGGAGATCAGAAATGGGAACCTGGCTTAGTTCTGGGAGGACAATTGGTAGCAGGAGGAAAATCTTCGAAGAGAAGAATTAGCATACATTCACACCGATACCATCAACAAAGGACTAATGTGGGTAAGTGACTATTGGGACCTAGCAAAGAATGATAAGAAACAGAGAATTTGGAAACTTCTAGATTACAGTGGAATGGGCATGTTGCATACTCAAGCTACAACCCTTCAAGGTCTTTTAGACAAGAGACAAATCTTGTACTCAAACTTGAACGATCAACTAATATGGGGAAAGAACAGGACATGTCTCTTCAACCTTAAGGAAGCCAAGGGAATAGATGCAGGGCTAAACTTTCCAAACACTAATAAGACGTGGAAAGAAATCTGGGAAAATCCTCACTGGATGAAAGTAAAACTGTTCAAGTGGCTGGTTCAACAAGGCAAGATTCTGACATGGGATAACCTAAGAAAAAGAGGCTTTGTTGGCCCCTCAAGATGTCATTTATGCAGACAACAAGAAGAAACTACAAATCATCTACTGAATAGATGCACTTTCACCACAATACTGTGGAATTGCGTTGGAGAAGTCTTTGAGTAGACAGATAGGAATGTTAATGATATCACTACTACGTTAAAGAATTGATGAAAAAATTTCTCGTACAATGAGATCATAAACTACGCCTGGATGCTGACCCTGGGATTCATAATTAGGAATGTCTAGAAGGAGCGCAACAATAGGATTTTCAAGGAGAAAACAAGTCCGATGAACAACATCCTTAAGCTAATCCTTAAAAAACTAAAAGAGACTGTTCATATCTTGGGAGCTACAGCCACTAGCAAACCCATCGGTCAAAGGGAGGCTAGAATTTTGGAAAAGTTAGAGCTCAAGGTTCATCGCCCTCAGGGTTCTATGCAGATTAACAGGAATACCTTAACAGATAATTCTTCTTGGAAACCCCTTCTCATGGCCTTTTAAAATTCAACATAGACGGAGCTTCAAAAGGGAATCCGGGAGAAGCTGGTTATGGAGGGGTCTTGAGAGATGAGGAGGGAAACATACAAATCATATTTTACAGTTATTTAGGAGTAGCAACCAACAATATGGCAGAGCTCATGGAAATGGAATCATGCCTAGAAATACTGCTCAAGCATAACATTCATAATGTCATCATTGAAGCTGACTTAGAGCTAGTCATCAACTCAGTGAAGAGGATAAATGCTGGCGCTACTCCTGAGAAATCTCAGAACACTGGTGGCTTCTACAAGTCTACCAACGAATCCAAGTGCACCTATGAAGGTTGAGAACTCTTAGGTTGGTGCATGTTCGCATGGAAGCCAATAAAGTTGCAGACTGGCTTGCAAATGAAGGAGTTTGAAACAAGCATACCAACTTGTGCTGCTGGTGGGAGGAGATTACGGATGACAGGTTGAAGGAGGGATGCTCCTCCAAGGCCATTAGTGACTGACAGCAGCAACATGAAAAATTAAGAGACAAAATTTTCGAAGCAGGGCCACACAGTAGGGGTCTCGTCGATCTGGTTTTATTATGAATTGTTATGACATATGTGCGGTCCTTTTCAGAATGCAGGTCTATGTTGATCTCCTTAACCCAGGTAACAACAAACCAGCAACCTTAGAGGGAGGGTCGAAAGGCGGGATCTACATCTTCCTTGGGCCCTTGTGCCGGAATCTTGACTTTCTCGGCAGGTACAAAACCCCCGTTTGTTTTCTAGTGATCGCTTTACTACCCTATGGGTGGTTTCCGGTTTATTGTAAGCTCTTTAGGTCGGAAGCGATTTTTCACAATCGGGAGTGATTCCACTCATCACGCGACACATGGCTTTGGGTGGGGAGGAAATAATTCCCTCATCGCGCGCTAACTATCAGTACTTTTAGTCTACCCGATATGATCCCGAATCGTTGGATCAACCGAGGGCATTCGACGACCATGATTGAACATGCATGTTGGTGGGACCGTTACAACGATTATGTTTCGAGTTGTTTGCATGACTCCATGGGAATCGCGCATAATCGGTGGATTTCGGGTGGTAAAAGTGATCACTGGTTATGCCAAAAATGGACCCGATATGGTTATAAATTATGGTTTACAGGGTGTATCGAGTCTGATGTGGTGGTTAAAAGGTGAGCTAGTTGGCCACCCAATATGGTTTACATCCGTTAGATCTCTAGCTTTGGATCAAACGATTAGTTTTGGACGGTTGGTTTGTTTTGGTGGGCCGCGTCCCTAGGTTCATTTTGTCGTCTTGCGCCCGTGGATTGGGGTGGGCCTGTGCTTTTGGTGAACCCCACCGTTGTGGTTGCTGATTGTGCACTATTTTTCTTTTTAATTGAATAAGAAGGATCCACTCTTGCCTTAGCAAAAAAAAATAAAAGTCATCGCAGTAGCTGAGATTATCTCATGTGCTAAAATGGGATAGCAGACAGAAAATGAAACCTAGAAGTAGCTCGCTAGGAATTTTATGGTAAACTAAAAAATATTTATTTGAATTTTTTTAAAGTTATATGGATATTTATGAATTTTATGATCAATTTGTTTATGAATTATTGTAATAAGTATTTTATTATTATTTTTGTTTTTTAATGTTAGGAAAGTATTTTATATTATATTATACTAAAAAATATTTGAGTATATATATATATATATATATATAGGTTTAATGGAAACTAGTAATATAGTATTATTGTTTAAGGTTATTGAAAGAGATTGAAATTGATAAAAAATGAAAATATATTGTTTCTCAAGTTAATAATGTCTTTATTCATCAACAAAAATGTTTATGTCTTACTAAGTATCATAACATAAATTATAGTAAGGAAGTTTATTCAGTAGGAGAATCCATCGGGATTGTTATAGGTAGATTAATGTCTTATTATGATTATGTAAAATCCATATTTGTTAGTCTTTTGACCATATGTCATCTTGATTTCTAGCTTCCTGATCTTTTTATTTGTCTCATCCAGATAGAGAATGATTTTTGATTGTTCTTTTGACATTTCCACTAACTTTTCCCAAGATTATCTTCAATTGTCGACATATATAAATAGTTTGCATATATTTGGTGTTCCTTGTTCTTATATTTTTTATATGTGAAACCTAATGATTTACTTTCTCTAATATTTCTTCATTTGATATGAATTTTCATTCTATCTTGAGTTCCCTTTTTTCCTATTCAATTTCCTATTGTATTGATGGTGGAGTGTTGTTAAAATAGACTTGAGCAGAGTTCTCTAAAACAATTTGGATTGTGGAGGTAGATGGCCTCACATTGTTGCGACAAACTCTCTTATTGCATCACCCTATTCCATGAGGCAAGTTAGTATTTTGATAGTGTTGAATGAACATAAAGAGAAATGTGTACAAGGAACCAACAATTCAACCCATGGAAGGATGAGGGATAGAATCACTAAGCAATTGTGTCCATCTCAGATCTCCACACTATAAGTCCATATTTGCTTCACAGGCTACCCATCACTCTCCCAAGCATAAACAACTTACACTATCCCACCAAATCTCCCAAGTGAACACCAGAAGGGGAAATGTAAAAAAAGGAAAAGTGAGTCCAAGTAACGAACTGGATAAAGAAACTAACAACCCAACTTTAAAGCTACTAAAGGTAAATGGGTTGTAGTTCCTCCTGAGTGCATTAATGTTATGGTAAGAAAGCAAGTAGAGAGTAGGAGCTATGCCATCATCCAGAGAGAGAGGGATAGAACAAAGTTCTATTCTAGTCAATTCCTAATTTGAGAAAATGATAATAAAGAACAAAGGAAAACATGAGGTAAGTAGTTGAGAGAGCTATTATCCAATAATCCTTTTGGAGTATATTTAAAACTAGTTAGGGTAGAAAGAGATAGAGATTACAATATCCTAGGTTGGATCCCAAAGACAAGGGGCCAATCTATCCAACTTTTGATAAAAAACGAAAAATAACACTAGATCCTAATAATGTTCCATGATGCAACTAGCAAAATAGAGTAAAGGAACTAGGTAACTAAAAGCCAGATGAATATAAGGATTTTGGGACTCCTAGGAGGGAATAAAAAAACAAACCAGATATAAAATGTAAACAACAACCAGAATGAAAGTGAAGGGGAGATTATAATTGGACTTGACCATAAAATCTAGAGTCTAGCTACATTATTCCTTGAAGATGTGCGTGCTTTCTAGTTCCCTTTTCCCTGCAAACTAGGTTTCCAAATGATGAACCCAACTATTTCCACATCTCTCTCTTTTGTCCAACTCCCTCATACTTGCACCTTTCCTCAAACAAATACACTACACACTTATGACCACAATCACTATAATGCATCCTCTTAATGAGCCTGAAGGCGGTGGTTCTTCCACTTGTCTAATTGTATTGTACATTATCCAAATGGAGGGTGCCATTGCCCATCATCAAATATCCATCAACCACAACATGTGTTTTATGTAATACCTTAAATTATTACCCTTCGTGAGAAAGTATTTAATCATATTTATTTATATATTATTTTGGTCATGGAGGCATTAAGGAGCTCGTTTGTGATGATGAATAGGGTTATGCCCTAGCTGGACTTTCTCCTTCCTTTCCACTATTGTTTGTGCTTTTGGTGTTTTGATTTTGGCCCGTTCTCATCTCTCTCATGCTTTTCAGCGTATTGATTCAAAGTGGGAATAAAATCCCCATGTCATTCATCATCCTCTCCATCTCCGGTGCCTCGATCAAAACCCTCGATTTCTGTGGTGATTTCCCTTGTTGTGGTTGGTTCACTCTCTTCGAGTAATGCTTATGGTGGAATTGGGAATTGTCTTTCTACCTCATTTATATTTTCCCTTGTGGCAACCTCTTCCAAGGTTGGTATTTCTAGTGCCACCCTTGCGTTAGGCCCCTACCAGGCTTCTTCGAAATGATTCTGTGACATTATCAAAACCTCTGATTCCTGTCATCCTTCTGTTATTAAAATGATCCTGATCATGGAAGCTCCCACAATGGAGGTTTCTTTGGGAGAAAAGGCCCTTAGTGAAGATGAGTTTTTCTCTGATGTGAGTTTGATTTGCAGGTTAATTAGGTTGTGGAAAAATCTAGTCGATCTCCACTCCTAGATTAAGGAGCATTGGAAACCCCTCATTTCAACTAATTTAAAAATTTACCCCCTAACCAAGGGTTTATTCATTATCATTTTTAACAAATCTAGAGATAGGGGGAATATTCTTGATGTTGTCCCTAGGTTTTGGGGTTGTTCTTGCCTCTCTATGTGGCCTTGATTCCCCTCCTTTGAACCACTCTTGGAATAAATCACAACTTCTCCTATTTGGGTAAGGCTCCCCATTCTTCCTCTACATTTATGGAACCTTTCTTCTTTAAATTCAATCGGTAATGCCTTAGGCAGGTTTTACTGTCATAGTGAAGGTGCCATACTCTATTTAAAACTTAGGTATGCACACATATGTGTGGACATGGATTTCAGTATGGGATTCCTTATTGAGATTAAGCTCACTAGCCCTAACTTCTCATGTATTAAATCTCTAGACTATGAAAATGTCTCATTTCGGTGCAATGCCTGGTATGAGACATACCATACTTTCAAAAATTTCCCAAATGATGGGAAATCCAAGTCAAAATCCTCCTGTAAGAAAAAATGGTGGGTAGGTGCTTCTTTTGATCATTACTCAATCTCTTCAAATCCTCCTCTCTAAGCTATTTGCAAGGATGAAGATTCATCGAAGGGTATTAAAATTTCATATCCTCTAGATGGAAAATATTGAGCTCAACTTGTCTTCTTTGTTTCTCCTATGAAGGTTCCCAAATTTGAGATGGACTTGGATGAAATGAATATTGAAAATTCTTCTCATGTCATGGTAGAGGTCTCTCAAAAGAATCTATACCCATCGTGAACTCCTTGTGGTGAAGTAAAATTATAAGTGCGGACACGAACAAATTCCTCTAGCCTGATAATGGGTCTAGCCACAACAGATACATTATATGGAAGATTTCTTTAGGTTAGAATCAATCAAGAGGGCCTACCTCTTGGTCGCTTATCTTGCTTGATGATGTCCTCGCTTGCTCACTCCAGAAATATCTTGCTTCCTTCTTCAAGTTCCTGAAACAAGTAAACAACAACAACATCCAAACATAATAATAGACCAATTGCAATTCAACCTACTTAACAAGTCAAGAAAAATTAAGACATGAATATGTAATATTAAAAAAATGCAGGAAATCAATTGATTGTTGCATATATTAATATCAAAGAGAGATTACAACCATTCGTCTTGACATTGCAGTCTTCCTCTAACAAGACTAGGTTCCCACACACTTCTTCTAGCATTCCACGATGGATTCAAACAACAATAGTTTTAAAGCTCTTCCCTTTAGGCTTCACTCCAAATCAAAACACACTTCTCCCTCACACAACTAGATAGCTACAACTAGTAATGGCTTGCCTATCTACTCCAAACCAAAATAGCATCAAAAAATTTGCAACTATAACATTCATACTAGTTTGTGCTTGGGAAGAAGGGAGGTTTATATAGGAAATATGGATGGGAGATGGATCCTCTTCTCATGGGAGAAGGACTTATCCCTTGAGGTAGTACTATCATTATAGGGGAAAGGAGCCCAAACTGTCATCCTTGACCCCGTCCAACCAAACCATTTACCAGAATTCCGTTACGGAGCTTCTAGAGCTGGAAGCTTCGACTCCAATTTAAAAAACTTTCCATAAAAGGACTGACGTGACTGAAACACAACTCATTCGTTCCGGTCGATGCAAGGAGTAGTGCTAATCTCTGTACATTGGCGTGGGGGAGATAAAGGCCATTAGCGTCGGTCTTGTAAACTGGGCAAAATAGAAGTTTCAGGGGAAATGATGCAAAAGGGAATTTATCTGCTCATGAAGAGGGACAAAATTGGAGTTTATTCATGAAGGCAAAGCATGCGGGGTTCACTGTAGAGGTCCTCTAGGATCAAGGAACGAGGAGTACAGGGACAGTGACAAAATACTGTGTAACAGATGCCCCCTAAAGCATGAAGGTCGAGCTGGAGTGAGGGATGAAATGTTTTATAAATCAGTGCGGGGAACCGGTTTGCCATCAGAAAACCTACAAGCAGGTAGAGCTACATATACATAAATTGAGATCTATGTCAAATGATACATGAATCGTGGCATGGATGCAACCATCCAAAGAATGATCATGAAAATGGATCCAGGTATGGGTGTAGCCATCCGTCAAAGAGGATCATAATGAAACCAAGGTATGGTCGCAACCATCTAATAATGAGAAGGATCACATATGATAACTCATGGTCTGGTCACAACCAACCATTTGAAAGACACATGCATATCATCATAACCACTCAGAAAGGGATGATGGACTCAGTAACTTACTTGAACCTTTGAAGTGGATGCTAAGGCGAAAGCTTCCTCACATCAACCTGAGATATACACGGACTTACGCGACCCTTTCGCTTCTCCAACGCGCTTTACAATCTCACTCCTTGAGATGATCTTGGAACAAAACTGTCCTCAGACAGACGGCCCAGCAGGCTTCAATATTAATTCAAGCAAAATGTTACATACCAAGTTAAGCCTCAAGATTAGAGCTTGCTAGTCTCTGGTCTTTGAGAGCTCAGAATACAAACACACACTCACGCTCACAACACTCGATGCCTATACTATCTATCACACACTTATTTATAAGACATATGAGAATAATTGAGGGTCCTTGTCTGACATTACTTAGTCATGACGGTGTCTACCCAATATTCTCGAGTACAAAATAAAGCAAACGCACTCACAAAAAGAAGACGCACTACCAAGGTCCTTTCGGACTTCGGTCACTATCATAATCTGATGCAAATTCAGAATCTGGCGGGGTCCTTTGTCTTTCCCAAGAGGATGTAAGCCACGATAGGTAATATTTTTCCCAAGTGGGGTCATTCTGTTCCTGAGCATCTTGGTACATGTCTACGAACACTGTCTCTTTTTCCTCGGATGCTTTTTCTTTACCTTTTGAACTGGTCATGACTATTGAAGATTCCTCTTTGAGTGGTGCTCGTGATGATTGTCCTGTGTCAAACTTTACCGTATCTGTCGTGACTCTTAGATTCTTTTGCGGAAAGAGATAATCATCTTTATTCCATCTGTTAATGTAAGCAAATGGATCGATCTCGATATTAAGAAAAGAATCTTTTTTACTTTTCCGAAAGTCGGGCAAGGACTGAACTGACAGCTCCACTCCATCCAACAATTCCCATTTGAAGATCTGGAACATACTGACTGATTGCTCAATGCATGCTTGGACCCATAATTTACAATTATGACTGATATTCCCTCGTTCTTGCCAATTTACTTCAAACATCATGGATGAGCATACTCTATTAGATAATAGCAGATTGATAAGACACACCACATCATCAGACCAATTACCTGAAGAAACACTAATTGTGATTAGTGCCTTTTGATTGATTATCAGCCTCATTACTCCATGTCTGCCTTGCATTGGTTCTAAAGTTTTGATTAATGAGACTTTCTCTGATAGTTTCAAAGTATGAAACTCTTTAAGCCAGCTTGATACTTTCTTGATTTCTTCTGCATTAGTAGCAAGAGTAGCTTCGCCCATACTTTCAGCTCCATAGACTTGTGAAAAAGGATTAGGAATTATAGGATTTCTAAATTCCATGCTTTGATAATCCCACGGTGATGAAAAGGTTCTCAAATACTGAAGTGTTCTCTCAACACACTGAGAGGCTCGAACCTGAACCTTCTTCTGACATCTACCACCTTTAAATTCCCAATCAGCAAAGGGTGCAAACAATTCGTATTGTGGGAAGGAATCAGTACCTGCAAAATTCTCATCATTGCTTTGCAGAAAAGCAGCTTCCAATTCTTCAAATAAATCAGGGATTCTTAAAGATTTTAAGAATCTTTCAACTTGTTCATGCATATTTATTTCTTCCAGATCAAGCATTTTTGCAGTGACATAAACAGCAACAGAAAAATCAACTCCACCAATAATTTGATAATAATTCAAAATTTTCAAAATTCTGATCATCTCATCTGTATAATGCCTGGTCCAAGAATCATCTAATGTTTTAAAATACAATTTTACCTTCATGTTTGGTAGGGGATAGACCTTTACCAATTCTTCATCCATATTTAGAAAAACACCAATATTTTTATGTTGCCATGCTTGGCACCTTTGGATCCATTGGTTTCTTCTCAATCTTAAACCAACAATCTTTTTAATTTCTTGAACCACATCGCCTAGGATAAAATCAAGAAGGCGAAATCTTTGAACAAATGTTTCAAAACTGTCATCAGCAGGAGTCTTACCAGGAAGACGGAAAATATCATTTCTGTGAACATGAACTTTGTTCATCTCTCTAGTAAGAGCATCGGCTAAAACATTAGAATTACCAGGAACCCATTCAACTTCAAAATCATACATTTGGAACCACATTTGCCATGCTAGAAGTCTTCCACGCGCAAGTTGTTTTGAGATCTTTGCTGTCAAAAAATACTTGAAATTCATAGAATCGGTTCTGATTAGAAACTTGGCGGGTGCTAAATAAATTTCAAACTTTTGTATACCATTAAAGATGGCGAGGGTTTCTTTTTCTGCAGGAAAATAGTTTTTCTGGTGTTTCAAGAATTCACCAGAAGCATAGGCACATAAAACTTCTTCAAAATTTTCTCCTTCTCCCTTTCTTTCAAAAAGGACTGCTGCCCAAAAATCATCAGAGGCATCAGTCTGTAAAATAAGAAAACCATTACCGGGAGGTTTGAGTTCCGGGAGATGCTGACATTCGGCCTTCAGTAACTGAACTGCTTTGGTAGCTTCAGATGACCAACCAGAATGAAGATGTTGACGAATAGGAGCAGTTTTTTCAGAGAGTCTAGGAATATACTTATGTACATAATTCAGAATTCCTAGAAAACGTTGAATCATCTTCACATCTTTCAACTGATCAGGAAATTCAGAGAGTTTAGTTAACACATGTGGCTGCATCTGAATTTTTCCTTGACTAACATGAATTCCAAGAAAATCAATGCTATCTTGAAAAAGACACATCTTCTTCTCTGATAAAACAAGACCATGTGTTCTTGCTTCTTCAAGAAATACTTGTAGATGTTTTAGATGTGTTTCAAGATCTGAGCTATGTACAAGAATATCATCAATATATACAACTATGAAATCATATTTACCGAAGATATGATCCATTCTTCTTTGAAAGAACGCAAGAGCATTCTTTAATCCAAATGGAACAACTCTCCATTGAAAGAAACCGGTAGGGCAGGTGAAAGCAGTTTTATGACGATCTTCCTCCTTGATCTGAATCTGATAGTAACCAGATTTCATATCAAACTTACTAAAGATTTTACTGCTCTGAATCTTCTGCATTATTGTTTCTTGACAAGGCAGAGGATAATTAAAACTTTTAGTAATTGCATTCAGTGGTTTATAATTAATAACCATCCTATCCTTTCCTCTGACTATTTCGGAATGATTCCGAACCAGGAATGCAGAACAAGAGTAGTGAGATCCACTTCTTTCTATGAGTTTAAGATCAAGTAATTCTTCTATCTGCTTTCTGATTTCTTTTTCTTCAGCTGGAGTGCAGGGTATTAATTTTCCAGTTACCCCATTGTCATGTAGTGTAATAATTTCTTGTTGAGGGCTCTCAACACTCCAGAATGCTTTAGGATTTTCAGAACAACATTTCAGCAATTCTTCATATAAATTTAATTGTTCTGGGGACCAATCTGGATTTCTATTGGCTTTCTGCGTAGGCTGGTGTTTGGTCTCATAGATCTGCAAAACTTCTTTCCAGTCATGGGATTCATTCTTTGATTTTCTGACACCTATTTTCTTCTGACTCTGTTCTTTTCTTGCTTCAGAGTTTGCCATAACTAATCTTGGTACTGCTATTGCCTTCTTTTTGATATTACAGATAATTTTATCTTCGCTGATAGTCACAGGCAATACTGAATTTATAAATGGCATACCTAAGAACAGACTTGCAGAGGCATCATAATGTTGTATTGCAGACATTTTGACAATACTCCCCCCAATTTTTAAAGAAACATTATCAACATAATGGGTGAGATTGACTGAACCACCTATAGTTTCAGACACCAGAATGTGTTGTAATGGTTTCCATAAACCTTTAAACAAAGATGGACGAGCAAGGTTGTTAGAACCACCGGTGTCGATGAAAGCATCAACAGATATCCATTCTCCTCTTACCTGGACTTCAACTGGGATATACAGGAGATTGTTAGACTTGACAATCTTTTTAAGAAAAGCACTTTCTTCAGCAAGAGCAGTAGTATTTACAGGCAGTGATGACGAGGATGACGCTACTGTTTTTGGATATGGACAAAAAGAATTCACCATGGGCTGTGGAGGCAAGGAATCTAAAACGGGAGTCGAATTCTTTGAGTCTATTGTGATCACAGTGTCGACTGAGGAGTCATCTGAGTATTCTTCTGTATAATCTTCTGAATCATATTCATCACTATAATGAAGCTCTTGATCACTAGGTTCACTTTCCCATGCACTATAACAAAGATTCATTTTTTGACTGATATCTGGAATAGATTCATTATCGGACAAAGAAGCATCTGTCAAGATATATACATCTGACACTTCATCTTGAGAATCAACTACTGACCAATTATCTACAAAATCTTCAAACTCTATACAAGCTTTTAACTTACTGGACGAACTCTTTGGACATTTACGAGCAAAATGACCTTCTTGCTTACAGATAAAGCAAGCATTGTCTCTTTTGGGCTGTTTTCTCTTTTTGATATATTTGAATTTTCTGAATGGTCGCCTTGGATTTGCAACTCGTTTTGGTCTGTATTTTCCATACCTTTTTGATCTTCTCTTCTTAAAAGGAGTCCATGGAAGTACAGAACGACATACATTCAGATTTGGAGAAACATCATGGATTTGTTTTTGCCAACATAAATATTTGACCTTTTCCTGACATCTGAATAAAAGATCTATCCAATAAGTTTGATCTATCTTTTTGCCCTGGACTTCGAGATCTTTCATTATCATATCACCTAAATTTCCTGGCAACTTAGACAAGAAGGAAATCTTCTGAGTAGAATCATTGGTAAGATTTTCTTTGTATACCTTTGACATATAGTCATTACCAAAATGATTCAGATCTTTTAAATCTTTTAGTTCCATTCTTGTTAAATCAGTAATAAGTTGCTTTTTCTCATCTACAGGTTCAGGAACAAATTGTGTTAGCAATAAAACTTCTAATGTAGCTAAACCCGAGGCTGCAACATTTCTCCTTTCTTCATCTGTTCCACCCATCCACCAATCATACACAATACCGGCCATTCTTTTCTCAGCTAGAAGGAAGATAGAATAATTATCCAATTTTGAAACAACTTGCATCTGGTAGAGAGCTCCGATCCAAACTCTAATAGATTCTGCTGGATTTTTGGATCTATCCAGATCTAGAACATAACCAGATGAATTAGTAGGAAATAAATCTTCCTCTACCCTTGGGTATTTGGCTTCTGTAAACACATTTGCTTTTTGGAGAGATGGCATGATAAAGGATGGAAACAGGGTAGCAGCATTTTCAAGAGTGGCTAGCTCACTTTTATTTTTGTGGACATGAACTGGTTTAGGCATTTCTAATTTATGTCCAACTTGACTACTTGATTCATCAATATTGTCATCTTGAGACTCACTAGTGACCCAATTTTGAGGAATGTCCAAGTTTTTAGAAAATTTTGGAGGCTGTGATTCTCTTTTCTTCCTTTCTCTCCTTCTTCTTTCTTTAGCTTCTCTTCGTTGTTTGTCTGCTTGTTGTTCAAAGACCAGAGACTAGCAAGCTCTAAACTTGAGGCTTAACTTGGTATGTAACATTTTTCTTGAATTAATATTGAAGCCTGCTGGGCCGTCTGTCTGAGGACAGTTCTGTTCCAAGATCATCTCAAGGAGTGAGATTGTAAAGTGCGTTGTAGAAGCGAAAGGGTCGCGTAAGTCCACGTATATCTCAGGTTGATGTGAAGAAGCTTTTGCCTTAGCGTCCACTTCAAAGGTTCAAGTAAGTTACTGAGTCCATCATCCCTTTCTGAGTCCATCATCCCCTGGTATTAGAGCCCTGTTCTAGTCCTCACATCACTTCGCAACCTAGACTTTTCTGATCTGAGTCCAGGGTCTTACTCTCCAACACGACCTGATCAAAGTAGAGATCCTAGCAAGTGAATAGATGTGTTGACGTCGAACATGCTAAAAAGTCGCTTGATTACCAGTTAATGATGTAAACTGTTAACAAGTGTGAGAGAAACCACCAATAATGACAATGGTCCTCTAGGTACTATAAACACAATTCATGGAATGTGAATAGAGGAAATGAGGTCGAACACACATGAAATCACTCGATTGAAAGCCAATGATGTGAACTTGTCGTCAAGTGCGAAGAACGTGCCATTAGGGCATGCAAGCTCTAAGGTACTGGAAGGGGGTCTCTCGGTCAACTTCCTGGATAATGAGTTGAAGTCGACGGAAAGAGACCATGTCAAAGGAGGTCCATAATGAATCCCACATCATTGACACGAGACAAGAGGATGCAAAATGATTTTGGATGATACAGAGAATCAGAGGTAAGTGTAACTGCAGAAGGACAACTCTTGAACATATCGGCAACACAACTGGAAGTTTGACAGCTTTTGGATCCATGGGATCAACGGTCATGATGACGTGGCAGAGATCAAATGGAAGGAAAAAATGAACGTCCTAAATCTAGGAAGGTCAACGATACAAAGGAGGATGATCCAACCCGACATGAAGCAAAGAGTGTCATGTTCAAGAGTGAGTTGCCGACACGACTAATATATTTCCAAATTTTCCCCCACCATTTCTGGCAGGTACCCCAATTATTTTTTAATCGCAAGCTTGAAGGGGATAACATATGCTTGCATTGTAGGTTCATCCTTCGGATGAATCCGACCTAGTAAGTTTAACAAGCCCTAGGAAGGAGAAGCTCATGTCTGTTATGATGATGAATCTGATGTCATTTAACAGTTTAACGAGTCTGACAAAGGTGTAACTCGGTATCTTTTTCATGTTTAGAGAGTTTGAAAAAGACACATAAAAGAAAACTCCGCATATTCCCTTTTCATATATTTGTGTCTCTCGAGCCCGAAAAAGTAGAAAACAATACTTGAGAGAATTGCTTGACAATTTCAGTCAAGGAGTACCTTTTTCGTAAACAGTGCATCCCGGCTTGAAAAAGGGGTAAACTTATACTAGGCGCACGATGTTTCACATCCATTAATGAGTTTGAAGCAACAAGGGCTCCACCATCTTTTCAATTTTAAAGGGTCGGAAAAGAGATAAAAGTAGACCCCCCATTTTTATTCTCTTTAATGAGTCAAAAACGAAAAAATACTTGGAAATATTTTCATATGAGTTTAACGAGTCGAGAAAAGAGCTAAAATGTAACTCATCATCATCGTTGAACATCCATCGTGTGTCATTTCACAGGTAAGGTAAAGTGTATTATCAAGTCACAAAATAGGTCAAAACATTTACAAAACCTGATATTTTCATGAAAAAATGAATAAAAAGGGGAATAGTAAATATATTTTTACCATTTACCATTTTACCTTTGCCATGAATACTTTTTACCCACTTTTTCCCTAGTTGTTCTGGAGCAGATTGGGGGAGATATGGGAGGTCAATTGTCGAGCTTCCAGTTCCAAGTAACATCCGAAGCTCTAAGCTCCATTTCCATGCTATTTATTCCTGATTTTAGCCCTTTTTTTGGATTTCTAGGGAGGTTTTTGAAAATCTTTTTCACCCTTAGTCGGTGTGATTTCCGGACACGAAATCACAGCGATCGAGGGTGATTAGCAAATCCATCTGCACCAATCAGTGCAACTATTTTTAAAATAGGCACGCTGGCACCGTGGATAGGGAAAATCCCTATGTTCTAAAAAACTGGCCGTTTAATCTTGAATTTTATGAAGATGTTGACAGCCAGCCAATGAATTACCCAAATTGTCTGGAAGCTTTCAGGGCTTGCAGGCTCCTCAAATTCTTCCTTACACCAGGGATGCGGGCCCAGCCTGAGTTGCTTCGATACCTGATAAGCCTTTGGGACATTAATCGAGATATTTTTTTCATTGGCAACCAGGAGCTAGAGTTGACAACTTCAAATATTTACTTCATCACTAGACTGTCTCACAGAGGTGAGCTAGTGAACTTGTGTGGGTTACGTTCGATTGGGGCAAGAATATCTTCCTTGCTTGCTGAGCACTGCCCTGAGGCCTTGAAATCCAAGAGTGGGAAGATAGAGATTTCCAGTGTGCGAGAACTAACACTGAGGGTGCTTTTCTTGACTATCAACAAAGTGGCAGGGTCCTAGGAAGAACATGAGACTAACAAGTTGAAGTTCCTTTATGCTATTGACTGCACAGATCCTACGATCTTCAACTAGGCAGAGACCATGAAGATGAACATCAAGTGCCAGTTGTCCAAGGCCAAGGCGGGGAATCTGAAGTAATTTGGCTTCAGATCTGTACTTGTGACCTTCTTCCTAGAATGAGTGCCACTGTTCCAGTATCAGTTGATTGAGATAGATCCTCCTACGCCACGTGATCCGCAGATGGCCTGTTGGAGTTGTTTGATGCCCAAGATCACTGGGGGTCAGCATATGTCATACCAACCTGCATTCTTTTCATGTATACGATGACAAAATATCATCATGGAGGACTGTCCATACAACAACAATGATTTCTATGAAGATCCAGATATGCCCTTACTAGATGGAGAGGCAAAAAAATCAAATTTTTAAATTTTGAGATTTTTTAATTGTTTTTGGTATATATGTGCTTATAAAATTTCTCTTGTTTATTCAGATGTTGGATTAGAGTGGCCAATTGGGATGTCCCTAATAGCCAGGTGCATCCCCCACCCTATTGATGTTGTTTCCCCTTATTAGGAAGGAAGCGACAACGAGGAGGAGATTGTGAGGAACCTTGAGGGGTTAACTCATGGTATCCCATAGTATGCTCAGATAGGAGACATGCCCCATTGGTACCAAAGACACATGGTGGGAGTCTCAGATCGGATCCACCGATTGTTGAGTTGTGTTGCACGAGATGTCTTGTGCTACCATGACCACCATGCTGATTAGTTCCTAGGTTAAGCACTTACATATTTTTTGAGGCCTGCGAGCCACCGATGTTATTTTAGACACACATATTTTTTTTGGGGTTCTGATGTATCAAACATTCTCACCATATATATATATATATATATGTTGTAATTTCCTGTATATTATGGTACAAATGGTTTGTCTTATCTTTTACATGTTTCGTAAATGTCTATCCAACACGTAATTAGCTAATGCATCTGTCAATGTAAACATGCATCTAGGAATATGGCGATACGTAATATAATAAAAATTCCTTTCTAATAGACAGATACGGAGATACATTATAAATATTTGAGGGTTCCTGATGGAATATTACCTGTTGAGTTGAAGGACGACAAGATGTGAATCCAAGTTGACAACCAATTCCTTGATGCCCAGAGCGATGGCTTCTGACAACAATTTGATGAACTCATTGTATTCAATAATGTTGTTGGTTGTGTGAGCTAGGCAGATACCTTGAAGATCAATCAACTCACCATTAGGGTCATAAATAGCCCATGCCATAGATGATAGGTTTCAGGTACTATGACAAGAACCACCAGCGAAACCAACGTGAGGAGTTGCAGACATCTGCAAAGCAAGAAAAGCATAGTAAACAGGAAAGTTGTTTTAAAACTATCACACAAAACCATGCTGTAAAAAAAAGAATCACACACTACTGTACATAAGTAACCATGCAAGATGACCTAGGCAAAGTACTTTTTGAGATAAAGCCCGTTTCAGGGCTTATCGAGAGGATTTCCTTCATAATCAATAAGCTCATAGGTTCCTTTCTACAAAATGCATTTCACTATATAGGGCCCATGCCACATAGGTTCAAACTTGCTTGCCCCCAGCTTATCGTTAGCTTGGTCTATAATAAGGCCAAATCATCCTCAAAGAATGCGCGAGGGGAGACCGACTCATCGAAATGGGATTTGACCCGTTTCTTTTGTGCTTCAATGACAAATGCCGCAAGACGGCGAGTCTTTCAAGGTGATGTTTCAGGGAGGATTTCAAAAACTAACTTGAGTGAAGAAATATCACATTCGATCGACAATGTTGCTTCAAAACCATAGAACAACTAGAATGGTGTGAAACTAGTTGTGTCTTTGGTTGAGGTTTGGTAGGCCCACAGAGCTGAAAAGAGCATGAGATGCCAATTTGACTTGTGCATCCCAATAGTACGCTGAAGCATTGTGACCAAAACCTTGTTCATGGCTTAAACTTGGTCGTTGGCTTGAGGGTAATATGGGGTCGAGCCATCGTGGTGCAAGCACAATGCAGATGTCAACTTAGCCATCATGTAATCTCTGAAATGGGAGCCATGGTCTGTGACAATGGCTTGGGGTACATCGAACCTAGAAATAACATGGTTAAAAAGGAATTGAGCTACCGTCTTACCATGTGCAGAATATGTAGGCATCGCTTTGGTGCATTTGGTGAAATAATCCACAGCGACGATAATATAGCCATGCCCCCCGGCCTAATGAGGGTTACATGTCATTTAATCGATGTACCATTTGGCAAAGGGACCAATAGTAATGACGGGGTGTAGGTGAGCAGGTGGGGTGCGCATCTTGCATTGGTAAATTTGGCATTCGTGGCACTTACAGACAACAAGAATGCGGTCCTTGAAGATAGACTACAAGAAATAACCAATGCGAAGGAGTTTTTGAGCTGTAGTGTAACCATACATATAACCACCACATGCCCTAGAGTGGCAATCATTGAGAGCTCTTTTAGCTTCCTCGATCGTAAGGCATCCACAAAGAATTGAATTGATACTGACATGGTATAAAGTATCGCCAATAATATGGTAGGGTTGGGAACGATGCTAAATCATTCGACGATCATCCTTGGTCAATGTGGACCAACATGTGGATGTTTGGAGATACGCGATGATATCACCGTACCATGGATCAAGGGTGCTAATCAAGGAAAGGGTCTCATCTGGAGGTTGTTCATCTGCACCAGCACGGAGAGCTTTGGAGGGAAGGGAACAAATCAATTCGGCAAAAACAAGTGACTTCTTAGATTTGGCTGTAGTGAAGACCAAATTGAATTCTTGCAGGATAACGATCCATTTAGAATACTTGCCCCCTAGCAAATTACAAGTCAGGATATAGGTCATAGGGTTTCATTTAGAAATCACTCTAGTCACATGTAAAAGGATATAGTGCCAAAAGTGTTGAATAGACTGAACGATAGCTAAAGCCAAGTTCTTGAAATGTGCATAACGCGTTTCAGTGTCGAGGAGATTCCAACTAAGGTAGTAGATTACATGTTCACTGCCTTTGCCATCGTCTCGGACCAAGACCATAGCAATGGTGCTAGGGGCTGCAGCTAGGTAAATGAAGTAATCTCGATAATAGTACAACAGATGCAATAGAGGAGAATTTATGAGGACGACCTTGAGATTGTCAAAAAAGATTTGGGCCACCTCATCCCAGGCAAAGGGCATTCCTTATTTGAGCAACCAGGTAAATCCTGTGGCTAGCCTGACATAGTTGGGTATAAAACAATGGAGAAAGTTGGCCTTTCCTTGCAGGCTTGGGAGTTGGTGCAGTGAATATGGAGGGGGTAAATTTACAATGGCCTTGAATTTTGGCGGATCCAGGTGAATACCGTCCTTGGAAATGATGAAGCCGAGGAGTCGTCCCGATTCCATGAAAAAAACACATTTGTGTGGATTTAATCGAATATTATAGTGTCCGCAGCAGAGAAAAATATACTGAAGATGGTTTGGGTGATCTTGGCGCTTACGAGAATGAGCGGGAAGGTCATATAAGTAAGGCTGGATAGTTTTGCGAATATCATGAAACACATAGGACATTGTCCGTTGAAACATGGCTCCAACATTTTTGAGGCCGAAAGGGAGATTCTTGTATGCGAACATACCCCATGGGCAAATAAAGGCTATCTTTTCTTGATCGGCCCGTGCGATATTAATCTGATTATAACCAAAAAAATCATCCATAAAGGAAAACATCTCGCTCCCAGCACATTCATCAATGATTTGATCAATGAAGGGAATAAGATAGTTGTCTTTAGGACAAGCATGCTTAAGATCTCCATAATCCACGCAAATGAGGATCGTGCCTTTTTTTTTAGTCACTGGGACAATATTGGAAACCCAATCTGTAAGGGGGATGGGATAGATGAACCCAGCCTTGAGAAGCTTTTCAACTTCACCCTTAATGGTAGCAGCCTTCCTAGGGTGCATCGAGCGAAGCCATTGACGAATGGGCTTTGCGTGCGGATACGTTGGTATTTCTTGCACCACAATGCTAGGATCAATGTTAGGCATTTCTTCATAAGACCATGCAAACACATCACGGAATTCCTGAAATAGACAAGTATATGTCTTGATCTCATCTGGAGAACAAGATACCCCAATATGAACATGTTCAATGATATTGAGTTTGATAGAAATGTAAATTGGCATCGATTGGGTAATATTACCCAGATTTCCTTCTGACCATACTTCATGAGTAACATTCGGTGGTGAAAATGGAGAAGAGGACTCTTCAAAAGAGGTAGACATGACTGCCGGGCGAGGTAGGAACAAGGAGCAATGATGAGTAACGATCCATGGTGGTTCCTCGAGAGACATGATTTCCATGATACCTTCATCAGCAAGGAAGGTCTCTGCTAAGGGATCAGATGATTCCAAAGTGCCAAGCCAGGGGGATTGAGAGAACATATCGAGAGAGGTCTTCGACATATGAGAATCAGAGGATGCAGAGTTTGAAGCCGAAACAATTTCCACATAATTGACTTCGGTGGGACTAAGTGGCATAACCTCACCCCAAATATCAACAAGATCTAGTGCAGGTATGACCCAGGGGTTAGATTTGACCGAGATCATGTTGACAGAGGCAACATGAGGAGGTGGGAGTGGAAAAATTCCCATTAAGGCAAAATATTTGAAGATACCTTCACCCACAATCTCATAGGGAGCACTAGAGTGCTTGACGTACGGAACATTTCCATACGAGGAGGAAGAGGCAAAGAAAGACAGCTGATCGATGGTGACAATTTTCCCTTAATGGGGAAAACAAATCATGCGAAACAAGGAGGCCACGGAATGCATGGCATGAGTTCAACTTCGGCCAAGTAGAAGATTGTAATTGAGATTAGTGTCGACAATTTCTACTTCGACTTGCACTATCTTGCCTTCTAGGGTGATGGCAAGGTTTGGTAAGATATCGAAGGGTCACGAATCACACCCATCAAAAGCTTCCAAAGTGTTCGGAGATTGGTTCAGTGCAGGGGAACCAATAGCTTTCCAACATGCAGTTGACATGATGCAGGTGGAAGTACCTTCATCGATGACAGTGCAGTGGATGGTCTTCTCATTGATGATTACCTGAATAAGAAAGGCAATCTGATGAGGGAGCTGTGGAACATGGTTCTCTAGATCAAAACATATCAAATTGGAATTGGTGGGATCAATGCCCTCGATAGCTGACAACAAAGATTTCCGCTGTGATGGGCAGCTTTGGAGTACCTCGAGAGCTGACATGGCTGACGGTGCCTGAGCCAAATCCTCAACAATATTGTAGTGCTGAGCGGCTCGGGTGTTGGGATTATATGAGGATTTCCATAGTACACCTCAAGAGGGTGGCTGCATAGTGAAATCAGGGTTAGGGCGCTCAATTTACAGAGGGCTAGAACTCGGGGTAGAAGAATAAGGTGCAGATTCTTTCTCTTTCCTGGCTGCTAGAGCTGGAGTTTGATAATATTTCGATCGGGTAGCCACATTAATAGGTGTGCTCATCATGAACACTTGAGATTTGGAGGAAGCAGATCGGGGTTGGTCTACCATTTGGGTCTGCTGAGATGGAAATGACTCTTTGAGGATAGCAGGGGTCCCTTTGAGCAGGCGACTAACTTCGGATCGTCAAGGACAATCCTTAGTGTAGTGATCTTCCTCGCAAATGAGGTAGGGATACTTAGGTTTCTGTTGCAAAGGTTTGTCAGCAGACAATTTGGGAGGACCCTATTTTGGGGCATCGGCTTTAGCTTTGCCTTTTCCTTTCTTTTTCCTTTCGAGGATTTGTCCGCTGCGGTAGACTAGACAACATGGACCTATGAGGTTTTACCAGAGTAGGTGGATTCTGAGATGAAATATTAGGAGCAGCATTCGAGACCGACTTATGTTTGGAAGAAGTTTTAGTAGGGGTTAGGGATACTGAATCAATAACTCCATAGACGGGAGGAATAGCTGGTGACTTTGATGCTGCGGGATCGGATGATGGCCATGAAGCATTGGGTAATAACTCGTATAAAGTTCCATAATGAGAGTAAACTAGATCCAAGGACAGGGCATGAACAATGGCTTGCTCTTCAATGATGCATCCACCCATAGCTATATCGCGAGCAATTGGGGCTATGAATGATTTGGTAAACCATACAGTGAGAAACTGATTATCAATACATCACCATTCATGGATATGATTAGAGATGTGCATCACACTATCTTGCTTAAGTGATGTGAGCAAATAGGTGCCATTTTCATAGCGAACTGATAACTGAAAATGCATGAGGAAAGAAACTGGCTAAAGAGTTAAATTCATGGTAAGTACTTTGAGGTAGCTCGATGTACCATTTCGCTACAGCACCCATGAGGGTTCGTTGGAAAAGACGAAGATGAATGGAAATGTCCACGTACAAGTTCGATGACACCAGAGGTGATATGTAATCACATGGGCCCGAGGATCTCCTTTAGCTTTTCCATCGAAGTTTAGGCAATCACTTGGTATCTTGGATAGCAGCGGAGGCCAGTATGGTGAATGAAGGATCAAATCATTCGTAAGGTGCGATACATCCGTAAGCTCGAGTGTAGCCAAGAAAGGTAATTGAGTGTTAAAAGGCATGGGAGATCGATAAGCGGGCCCATAGGGAGGAGCCCATCCCTACTGGTAAGGATTTTGGCCCCACAGTGGGGGATTAGGGTCATATGGAATCTGAGGCTACCCCCATTGCGGATTACCTTGGCCATAGGGAGGATTTTGACGTTGAATATCTTGAAATTGTCCAGGCATAGGTTGTTGATAAGAAATGTATGGGTTAAAAGGCTATTGAGCCTGTTGACCTTGGACATATGGATATGAAACCTATTGTCCTGGAACATACGGTTGATGAACCTGTTGTCCTTGAACAAGAGGATTATGGACTTGGAGTCCTTGGGCATAAGGTTGATACACTTGTTGCCCCTGGACGTAGGGGTTTTGTATCTGGTGCCCTTGGCCGGCAGGATTCTGAACCTGTTGACCTAGGACAAGAGGGTTTTGGCCTGCTGCTGCAGGACTTAACCTTAACCATGCCCCTGCAAGGGTTGACCTTGTTGACATGTATACAAGGGCTGTTGCTACCCTAGTTGGTTTTGCTGTTGCAAGGGTTGACCTTGCGGTTGAAAAATTTGTCCCTGGGTTTTTAGAGGTTGGCCCTACGAGGGTATGGGTTGGAGGTGTGCAGAGCATATTACATCTGCTACTGCGTGGCTTGCTACGACTATTGTAAGGATTAACCTTGCAGTTGTTGTAGGTGACCTTGCTGCTGGATAATTTTCCCTTACTGTTGCATGAAGAGCCCTTGCTGCAGCAAAGGTTGACCTTGTGGTAAGAAAGGCCGCCCTTGTTGTTGTAAAGGTTGTCCTTGCTATTTCAAGGGTACTTCAATAGTGCCCAGGAAATTACCGAACTGAATTTGGCTATAGCTAGGCTGGATGTACTGCCTAGATTTGGGGGTGTAAGGTTGATTAACCAATCCTTGAGAACCATATGGAACGTAAGGATTTTGGTATTGGACTCGAGCCCCATAGGGATGCTGATACTGAACATTTCTTGATCCAGATGGACCAACGAGATTTTGAACTTGTTGGTATTGGACATTGCTTGACCCAGTAGGATCAGTAGGGTTATAAATAATACCAGAAGAGGGATGGTTTATACCAAGCACGTGAGCTTGTGAGCCACTCAAATTAGTGGCACCTCAGACCATAGAAACATTCAGATTCTCCCCCCAAAGCAGTGGCACAATCTGGCCACTGACTAGCAAGATGGAGGAAATAACAGAGACAATATTTGAAACTGTCGGTTGTGACTGACGTGTAACTGGGATTGATGATACAAGAGTATTTAGAATAGTGGGTTTCACCGGGACTGAAGTAACAACCTGTTGGGAGGCCGTGTTCATAACGAATGGACCTGACGTAGGCCTGATGCTTGACGCCCATAGAGGATTATGGTAAAGTGATGAGGCACTAAGTGTGCCTAAAACCAAGTGCCCCAAAGACACATAGTTTGGTGGAAAACTGGCGGGAATACCTTCCAAGAAAGGGAAACCCTCAGGAGGAAATTGCAATTGCAATTCTTCCCGTTCAACAGTGTGTGGAGTAGAAACTTCGGACTCATTCAGAGATGTGACTGGAGCATTGCCTTCGGATTCCATGTTGGAAAACAAACAACAACGAATGGCTGAATGTGTACTGGGGGATAGTTCCAAAGGAACACCCGACTGTCATAAAGACTGTAAGGACGCTGCGGTGATATCTCAACAATGCTAAATAGAGGGTTCGGAGGATAGATAACTAGTCCAAGCTGACTGTCAGTGGTCGACGAGTTCTCAGGAGTTCGAACAGGATGGTCCAGAGATTCCGGGCCAAGATCATTAGATGACCTTATATCGAAAGTAGGTGGAGGATGATATGACAATGGTTGAACACTCAAAACAATTGCGAGTTCAATATTTTGGTCCTCAAGTGACTCTGGTAACTTAGGAAATGACTCCTCAGACAATCTTTTAGACAAAGGAGAGGAAGAGGAATTGGGTGGACCAGATGGTTCAACCACGATGATCTTGTCTTAGTCAATGGAACAAATAACTTCAAGGCTTTAAAATGTCCTTTTAAGGGAACTCACGATTTGGTCAAAAAGATTGACAGGATGTTTTGGATCATTGGCAATCAATTATTTAGACGCATAAAACACTGATTCTCTTTCATTTTTTAAGAGTCGAGAAAGAAACAAAGATGACTTGATTGGAAATGAGCTCGAAAGAACAAGTTCTCTAATGATCTTTTAAGTTTAATGAGTCAAAAATATCAAATGACTGCTCTGCATGATCTAGGTAAACAGGATTACCAGGCAACCGTGAAATGCAAAATACCTCTCGGCGAACCAAGAAGTATGAGCACGCAATCTCCCCGAATGCTGTGTTCGGTGTATCACGTTTGCAAGGTGGCTGACTCGACTTCTTAAGGATAAAAGGATTGTAGCCTAGTGGGGTCTCCCATTATATACTCGACAACACGGGGAGCAAAAATCAGTTCTAGCGCTGTCTAATGCCGAAGCTAACGATAGATGCTAGGTTTAAAGACGTTGGAACACATCTCTAGCCTAGACCTTCTAGATATGATCGTTAATGTCAAATGCACCTTAGGTTAATTGAATTTATTTTAAAGTTGATCTTGAGTTAAGTTTCAGTTTTTAGGTCTTAGCGATGCTACTTGAAAAACCTTAGATGCAACTAAATGAGACAAGACCCTTTCAATTTGATGAAAAGCCTACACTAGAGAGGGTAGAAACTACTCAATCAAATGAAAACAATCAAGCAACTAAAAACGAAATGATCTTTCACTACCTTAATTTTTCAAAATAATAAAAGTAATGAAAAATGCATTCCAATTCCTAATTTCCTCATAAGCACTTACCTATTAGTCCTATCAAAACCAAAAAATTCTCTTCCTTTTTCGAATGTTGATGCAATTCTAGTCTTTTAGAAGGTGCAAATTATCATAACATAATGATGCAACAAGATATAATTTCATACTTTTTCATGAAACAACGAAACAAAATTTTGCGTACAGTCTTTCAGTGAAAAAGTTTTCGAGACAATAAGCTCTTCAAGCACATGAAAACATGAAAAGAGAAGTTCATTTAGATCAATGAAACACCGACTTTACCAAACACAAGACCAACAATGTAATTTATGCCGGAAAAGAGACGTTTAGGCAAGTAAACAAAACTTTTTCAAACTTGTGCAGAAAGAGTTCAAAGTCGTAAAAAGGACCAAAAACAAAATGCAAAGAGTAAACACAACTACAACTCGACTTAGTGATTCGCAAACTACTGAATGGGCGACCAACTAGATGCCCTAGTGTCACTGACCACTCAATGACTCAATCAATCAAGTAGGAAGATAACAAGTCAATAAGCAAACAAAACCAAATGAAAAGTAGCTTTCTAATAAGGGAGAAAACAATCAAAAAGGCCTACAGGGTCAAAATCACAAGAGCATAACACACTGGCCAAGATTGGGGTCAAGCCCTAATATTCACTTACAGGCATCCACATGACTGCCTAACTGATGACAAGTACCAGAGGCTGGTCAACGTGACTTTTCCTCAGCAATTCATGCTGGTTGGCGTGACTGTTAGTGGATTAAGCACACTGGTCGAGGTAGCTAAGGAATTTTTTTTTTTTTTGAAAACAGGGACCAGATCTACTACTATGACTTTTAGACTTAGACTAGTAAACAAGAGAAAAGAAACAGAACCAAAGGGAAAACGTGAAACTAGAAAAGTTCTCACGAAATCAAAAACAAACAAAAGGATCATGTTCCCCAGTGGAGTCGACAATTTGTGGTGAAGTAAAATTATAAGTGCGGACATGAATGAATTCCTCTAGTCTAATAATGGGTGTAGCCACATTCTATGGAAGATTTCCTTAGGTTAAAATCAACGAAGAGGGCCTACCTCTTGGTTGCTTATCCTGCTTGATGATGTCCTCACTTGCTCGCTCTGACAATCTCTCAATTCCTTCTTCAAGTTCCTGAAACAAGTAAACAACAAAATCACACAAACATAATAATAGACAAATTACAATTCAACCTACTTAACAAGTCAAGAAACATTAAGACATGAATATGTAATATTACAAAACATGTAGGAAATCAATCGATAGTTGCATATATTAATACCAAAGAGAGATTGCAACCATTCATCTTGACGTTGTAGTCTTCCTCTGACAAGACCAGGTCCACAAACACTTTTGCTAGCATTCCACAATCGCTTCAAACAACAATAGTTTTAAAGCTCTTCCCTTTAGGCTTCATTCCAAACCAAAACACACTTCTCCCTCACACAACTAGGTAGCTACAACTAGTAATGGCTTGCTTGTCTACTCCAAACCAAAATAGCATCAAAACTTTGCAACTATAACACTCACACTAGTTTGTGCTTGGGAAGAAGGGAGGTTTATATAGGAAATATGGATGGGAGATGGATACTCTTCTCATGGGAGAAGGACTTATCCCTTGAGGTAGTTCCATCATTATAGGGGAAAGGAGCCCAAACTGTCATCCTCGACCCCATCCGGGCAAACCATTTACCAGACTTCTATTAGAGAGCTTTTAGAGCTGGAAGCCTTAGCTCTAATTTAGAAAACTTTCCATAATAGGACCAGTGCGACTGAAACATAGCGCAGTCGCTCTAGTTGGTGCAATGAGTGGTGCTAGTCTCTGCACATCGGCGTGGGGGAGACAGAGGCCATTAGCGCCGGTCTTGTAAACTGGGAAAAACAGAAGTTTCAGGGGAAATGGTGCGAAAGGGAATTTATATGCTCATGAAGAGGGACACAACAAGATTTTCTTCATGAAGGAAAAGCATGTGGGTTTCACCGTAGAGGTCCTCAAGGATCAAGGAATGGGGAGTACAAGGACAGTGAGAAAATGCTATGTAACACTCCTATAAATTTGGATAAAGGGAAATAAGTTGTTGATGCAGTAGGGTCCGTGCCTTGATCAATAAATAATGGGAAAGAGATTTCAAGATTAGGATAGGCTAGGAAAGTGATATTGTGGGTGGATTAGGTGGAGGCATTTATTACTCTGTAGGATTGTAGGGAGGCCTCCAATAATCGTGATACCTTAATCCTAGATGAAACTGCAGATTCAATAAAAAATGGAAATTGGATCCAAGTAAAAAAAAAGATAAAGGATTCTCCAGGAAAGATGAAATTGATGTCCAAGAAAAACTTTAAATAGGAATATATTGACCATACATATGGATTTTAGGAACTTTTCATAAAATTTATAGATGGAATGGAATCAATCGTCATATATATTGCAGACATGATTCTAGGTTATTGGTTGTTCATGCATGTTCTAACTCGAATAAAAAATGATTTGTAGCTCTACAATCTCTCAAAAGATGTAATGATTTTTCCTTCTTTTATTATTATAATCCTCTAGCCATTTCATATATATATTATAATTTTGGTTAATTCTCATTATAAACATTTATATTTAAATTTTAGAGCAAATTGATGTGAAAATGTAATTTACATCATATTAATGTATTGATGAAATATAAATTATATTTTCATACCCATTTTCTCTAAAATTTAAATATAAATGTTTATAATAAAAAATAAATAAATAAATATAATGTATTATAAAAATTCAACAAATAAATGTAAATCGATCCATTAATTAATTAATTAGAAAATTATATCAACATGCATATAGTTTAAATTTTTTATTACAACTTAATTTTCACATAAAATGTTATGATGTTTTGGGGGAGGAAGGAGTGGGAGGTGTTATCTATCACCTTGATAAGGAAATGAAGTTAAAATAAGCATGGGGCATGGCTAACACTACTAATAATCAAGCTGAATTTTTAGCATTGTGGTAGGGGATAGAGTTAGCTATTTCAAGGAAAATTCAATAGATAATGGTATATGGAGATTCTATGGTAGTAATTCAACAAGTTGTAAGCTCAAAGAGAACCCCAACCTAGTTAAATCCCCAACTATGCAAAGAGTAAGAATACAATTGGGAAAATTTTAGACAATCGAGTTTTACCATATCAAGAGGCATCTAAATTCAAAGATAGATGCCTTAGAAAATAAGGGAGTTACTTTAGATAAAGGGATATTGGTCAAGGATGAATGCATTGGTGTCTAAAAGCCTTAATCATGAAAATTACAATTAATATTAAAATAGCTGTCATATTAATTGAATTAAGAGGTAATAGTGGATAAGAGGCAAGTGGTTCAACATCCTTACATTAGCCCAAACTCATGCTTTGTAAACCATCAACATTATTCCCTAACAATTTGGCAACTCTATACTTTCATTAGGATTTGGATCCAAGCAAACACCTTGTGCGAACATCTAGCAACAAGAGTGATATGGGACAAATGGATTATAGACCCTATCTTTAATAAATGCATAAAGGAATTGTGGTATCTTGTTCTCACAAATGAGAAAATTTAATCATCCTCAAGGCACAATGTCTTAAAGGAGAATATGGAGTTTTGTGGTGGTTCTAGCCTAGAAATTGAGTATTTGGCTAGTTGAAGGTACATTACAGGTGGGTGCATTGAGGTTACCGAGTGGATCTATGGCTCAGTGGGGGTAGGCTTACCTAGTTATAAGGCATGAAAGATCATCGCTTTCTTAGCCATAGTGTGAATTTGAACAATCAATCTCATAGTGGATAGAAAGGGTAGCTGCATGGTTGAAGTCATGGAGATTTCACCTGTTTCGCAAAAGGAGAAATTCGATTATAACTTGGATTATCTCAGGGAAATGATGGGGCACATTTTTTCACTATTAAACATGAATGGGGGAAATGGGGGATGCATAAGTAAATGTCCTGTCAAATCTCTTGAAATAAAAAAATGGTATACTTTAGACCAAAATTAATAGACTTCGGTTGCACATTGAAGTACTTGAGCTTTGTCTTACAATATTAGAATACTTGGGTGGAAAAGGAGCATAAGAGACTGACTTGGGAAAGAAAAGAAGAGAGGTGATGGAAAAACACCAGTTAGCAACCCCAGAGTGACTGAAAAGTGATGTTTTATTGGCAGATGCCACCCAAGACCCAGCTCCAGGCCAACCAAGGAAAGTGGATGACGAAAATGTTGAAGCCAATCCTGAATTCAACGAGTTCAATGTAGGCTACTACAATTCTAGTTTTAAATTATGAATTACAAATATGTATTAGTTTTAGGACTCTTTTGGAAGGTATTTAGAAGACACTAGTTTAGAATCACAGTTTACAGGAAGTGTAGTAGGGAAAATAGTCTTTTTTGTACATATCTGAGATCATTAGTTGAAAATCCAATTGCAGATGTACAAGTTTCTGGCATTGAAACCAAGTTTATATTAATATAAAACCTAGCCATTTCATTTAATTTATTTATTTTATGAACTTTTGTAAAATCAATTTAAAATAGAATTATTTACAATTTTTTTCTACTAGTGTTATGATCATGGTCCCTGTATTTATTGTTCATATTCTAGATTTTATTCAATTTTACTTCGATATTATATATTTCACAACTTGAAATCATCTGATAAATACATGTGACAAGGCCTTCAAGCAATATGGTATATAATATTATAGATGTGAATCAATTAGTTTAGGTATATTTCACAACTTGACATCGTCTCATAAATACCCATGATAAACCCTTCAAATAATATAGTATAGAATATTATAAATGTGAATCCACTAGTTTAGGTATTGTCATCTCATACTCTCAAGTCACTAATAACAATCATGTACATTGTCTCGTAAATACTTATGGTAAAACCTTAAAGCAATGTTAGGAAGTTGTAAATTTGAATTATCTCATAAATACTTGCAGCAAATTCTTATAGTTTTTTTTCCAAGGAAAAAATCGGTAACTTTTTATTTAAAAAATGAAAAGTTACACTTGCAGATGCATTGAAGCATTTCCGTAAGACGCCCGTTGGGCTCAAGTGCTTTCGCACCCCATGCAACGTTTCAAAACTAACTTGCATATGAAGAAGAAAAAGAGAAGAGAGAAGAAGGGAGAAAGGGGCAGAAAAACTGGAGTTCCGGTAGTGAGAAAAAGACTCACCCTTCAAGTTTTTCTCCCCTTTTTCTTTTCGACCTTGCGCCACTCTCCTTGAGTGGGCTCAATCGAAGCTAAGACTAACTGTGTTTCTGCTTTCTGTGATGCTGTTTCCTTGTCTGAGTCTGAAGTGTCTGAGTGGTGATGTCTTTTGATCCCTCCCATATTCAGATCCTCGCTTGCCTTCTCTGCCTGATTTGGGTGAAACTGGGCAGCCTTGTTGTCTGATGTGGTTCCCTTCTGAGTCTCCATTTCTTGAGAAACCTCGGCATTCTCTGTGGGGGTCTCTTCCTCCTCTGCTTCTGATTCTTCGTCCTCTGAGACTGGGGGGAAATTGCCATCCTTTCCTCTGTTTCCCTTTCTGTTTCTTTTTACTGTTTACTTTCTTGGCTTCTGGACATGTGCTTTGCAGGTGTCCTGTCTGCCTACAGAGCCTGCATCTGAAAGCTGTGTTTTCATAATCTAGTGCTTGCAGCCAATTCTGTTGTTTGTAGATCAGCCTTATGTTGTCCGGCAGCCCTTTACTTAGATCTGCTTCCACACAAATACGTGCGAAAGTGTAGACCCTTTCATCAATCCTTTCCAGATCTGTTTTGATATATTTCCCTATGCTGTTCCCAATGCCTTCCAATACTCGTTCACTCCAGAAGTGAAGGGGAAGGTTGTATAGGCGGACCCAGACCGGTACTTTGGAAACAGTCATTTTGTTTGGATCGAAATCTGGAAACCAAGGGGTCATAAACAGCCCCGATGTTCCCCAAAACCAGGGCCCAGCACTGATGATTGTATCTCTGGCTTCCTTTGATGCAAATCTTACTATAAAGAACCCCTTGGAGCATAGATGTATGTCACATTCCATGGTCCAAGTGGTGAAGATCCAGTGGAATAGATCCATTGGTTTTGGCCAAAAACTGTTAAAACGGCAGATTAGGGCCTGCGTTTCATAGGACTTAACAAAATCATCCAGCCCTATAGAATCAAAGTTAAGGGTTGGGGTTTGCCCTAGCTGATCTACTATGTATGGCCTAGGTGTATTTCCGCCTTGATCTGGAGAGGACCCTGAGTCTCTGTTGCCCTGTAAAATGTTTTTGTAGGAGGAGCCTCCCTTGAGTTGATGCTGGGGTGCTGTCTTTTTCCCCTTGTCTCCCCCTGAGGAGCTTGGCTGTCCCTGAGGCAGAGCCCCTCCTCTCAGCCTTAGGTTTAAAGCAATGATTGTTCCTGGATTAATCTCATAGCTTCCCAGCGTTCTACTATCCTGGAGGGACCACCTACCGCTGACCAAATGTTGGATCTGAACTGGGTATCCCGTCGTTGCCCATATTTGCTGTTTCAGCTGCAATATGGTGCTTCCTGCATGAACCCACACTAAACGTGTTTTCCCCTCAGGGGATTTAATAAAAATCTGAAAACTAGTTGTTGTTACCTGCTCTGGTTGTAAACAATCTTCCAGATCTGGCCTCGTATTGGGTCGTTTTTCCTTGTGCATGTCTAGATCTGCAAAAACTCTGCTCGATCTATTCTTGTTGCCACCGATCTGCTGCCTGGGATCTGGCTGTTCTCGAATATTGGCTAGATCAGGTAGATCCAGGCCGTATCTGCAGTGTTTGGATCTATGCGTTGAGAGAGGAGGCGGATCTGCACCATGCAGTCCCCCTTCATTGATAAGATGGCTGCATGGCTCAAATTCACAGTTGGGCGCCTCGATCCTCTGCAGCCCTAAAACCTCTTCGTATACCCACACAAGGCGGTGGTCTTCCGTCGATGTCCTCGCCGCGTGATCTAGTTGGAGTCCTGGCAGTAGAACGCGGTCACCCAGGTCAATAACCTCGGCTGCTTCATCTGGAATTTGGTTCAGAATATAGCAAGAAAAAACAATTGCGTGGATCTGATCCGATTTTATGAGCAGAGCGCCGTTTGCGAAGACCCTGAACTCGAGCGTTTGGCTGCAAGAGGTGAGCCATTTCTCTGAAAACGTTTGTACTAAGAAAACCCTTTCAGCACCGTAGAGATAAACGTTCTCCGTAACCCCAAGCCATGGATCGCCATCGGCCCCTGTAGCAGGCTTAGGGACGGCTGCGGCGGCAAACAGAAACCTGCGTGAGAAAACCCTAGCACTCGCCATTTCCCGGAATCCCTAAAACGTGGTCCCAATGATTATCAGCAAATTCTTATAGTTATGTAGCATAGGAAACTGTAAATTTGAATCCATGAGATTAAGTACTTTCATTTCAATTACTTTCAAACATACTAATAACATACTTTAGTGACCATCTAGTTAATATGGATATATAGAAAGAAACAATTTCAAATTAAAAATTGTTTGATAATGAATTTTTATTTTTCCTAATATCTAAAACATACAATACTTAATAATAAAATATGATTATTTTCCTCTTATACAATAATATTGAATCATAACATATAACTATTTGTCTTAATCATAAAATATAAATTATTACTCTTTATTTTTGGTTCTATTCTTTTATACAATTAATACTGAATTATAAGATATAACTATCTGTCTTCATCATAAAATATAAAGTATTACTTTTTGTGTTTGGTTCTATTCTTTTATTAAAAAATAATATTAATACTACATTTTCAAAGTAAAAAAATTTTTATTAAATTTTTTTTTTTTATTATATTTTTAATATAATAAAAATAAAAAACAATTGTGTACAAAATTTTATAAAATTAAACATAAAAATATCATTTACTTTACTTATCATCCCCAAAAAAAACAAAACAACATAATAAAAAGAAAACCATATAGCCTAAATACTTATCCTTCCTGACTTGCAAAACCTCCACTTAACCGTAAGTATTCGTATATCATTACAGTCCTCAATAGGAGAGGGAGATGATATGGAAAACACTGTACTTAACACGTTTTAGAATAAGTTATATATATTAAATTTATTTATTTATTTTTAATTATTGATATTAAATAATTTAAAATAAATTATTATATAATTTTGTATTGTTTTAGAAAAATTTGTTTTCAAAATATAAACCTGTTATAGTTTGATAATTTGGGATTTAAATGTTTTAGTAGTTTGAGGTATTAAATTATTCATTTTTAGTAAAAAAATTACAATCATAGCTTTTAGATCTTTGACAATATTCTAGATCTCTAAAGATGTTCAATGAGGAAAAAATCACTTTAATTTATATAGAATTTATGCCTCTTATAGGTTGAATTACTCGGTTGACCATCATAATATCTAGGGATGTCATGTCAGTTCTCATTATTGACAAATGTCGGGATAGTCATGTTTAGACTCTTAATGAGATTCTAGAGGGTCCAAAACCATAACACTAATTCAGAGTAAAGGTATGTGAAAAATCCCAATCCTAACTCTAAATGGCTATGAATATATATTAAATATTTGGCAACTAAGAAGGTGAGGGGTTCCATTCTTTTTATATTGCTATTTTTCCATGATTGAGTAAATCATATAGGAATATAATATTTATGCATAATAGAGGAGGTATAAGATTCTAGGATATGGAAGCATAACAGGGGAAGTAAAATATTTTGTATTAGTAATTTAGACCACAATGCCCATGGAAACTCCATACAATAGTACAAAATGAGAGATTAGTGACAATGCGACTAAAAAATTTAGTCATCACAATTATTTCAAGTGAATTACTACTAAATTTGAGCAATTTTGAATGACCCAACTAAAAGGACTAACTTAAATGACTAATTTAGTTTAGGGATAAAATATACGACTATATAATAAGTGACTCAACAAAAAGTGACTAACTTAATTGACTAATTTAGTGCAAGACTAAAATATATGACTAGATAATAAGTGACAAAATAAAAAATTATTAACATATGTGATTACTTGTTGCGGCCTCAAAATTCTGCTGCTGAAACATGGGGGATAACCACCCGATCCAGACCTTAAGACAACTCCTTTTCCGTTTAAAGTGGTGGCTTTGACTGGGGATAATGGGACCAGTTTCCTAGTGTGGGTTTTAAGATGAGAGTGGGTGGTTTATGAGTGCTTTGCAATAGAATAATGATAATCTAAGTGACCTATTCTACAATGCAATTTCTCTAACTAACTTATTCTAATATAAACCTGGGTGTTCTTGTGTGATATGCGATCTACAAGGATATCTATTTAGCATGTGATAATAAAGATTGAACACAACTAAATAGAGATGATAACGTAAAAGATAATTCCTTTGACTAAATAGCTAGTCAAAGGAATTTATAAAACATATTGCATATATGATGAGTTCTATATGAAAATCACAATTTCAGTTAGGCATCATACAAAAGTGCAATTAATGATTAACAAAAATAATAAATCTCGCATATAATCCAAGAAAGGAATGTTTTGCCACTAATCAAATGTAAACATAATCAATCATACACGATAATAGTAACATATGTGTGAAGTCCGGCTCATTTGACAAATGACATAGACCACCTTCTTTCTTCAAATCAAATTGTCTCCCAAGAATACAAAAGTGCATCAACAAAGGAAAGTAGTCTGATATCTAAAAGAAACGATCATGTTCCATCATTTTACCAAAGCATTCACAAACTTACAATAGTGCATTCTTTGCAAATGTTTTTGATAAAATTCTGGACCCTTCTCTAGATGCATGAGAAGGGTATAAATACTACTATAACTAAATGTGCAAAAATAGATTATACAAAATTTGAGGAGGTTTCAAACAACCTTCCTCATAACTAGGTAACTAAATCCAAAAATAAAAAGAGGCTAAATAAACAAAACTAAGAGGATGACTTGATGTCTGCCAGCTTTTCCTTTAAATCAAAAATATCAGTCATCGGTTGAATTTGAGGAGGTGGCCTGAAATGAGTCCTGAGCTGTCCTGTGAAGATCACATCAGTGAGTGGTGGCAACATCCTTTGAGTCGTGTGAAGGGAACAATTGAGAGTCATAATCTGGCTATCTGGCTTAACCAGATACTGCCAATATGACTCCCTATTGGTTGTGGTCAGTTTTGTAATTTCCTCTCTCTGACTCCCCACCTTTTCTTGCCAGCCTTTATACAAAGCAGTTAAATCAGGAATTTATTTCATATTGCCATCCTTGATGAGATTGGTGGTGAATAAGATCTGATTCACTGCTTTGATGATGTTCTTTGATACTCCAGCTGCCCTTGCAACTACTAGCTCAGACTGTTTGATTCTGGCATTCGAATCTATAAAGAGAATGTATTTATGAGTTTCTTCAATTTTGGGTAGATTGGCCTTCTTTCCATCTTCTATTTCCTTCCACTCATTGAATTCAGAGATTTTTGTGTTTAAATTGTTAAACTATGTTCTCTGGTCGATTGCCTTATCTATCAGTTGGTTGCTAGTAGTCAGATAGGGAGTAATGTGTGACAACTTCTAGTAGAAATACTCTTGCTGTCTCACCAGAAGGGAATTTAATTACAGGGCCTCTTTGATGAACTCCTCAGTAGTGGGAACATCCTTATATCTTTCCATGGATTATTTCATTTCCTGGAGTTGCATGTTTTTTGCCGATATATCAACATCATGGCTTATTTTCAGGACCTCCATGTCTTGCTGCAATTGCTTTAGTTGCTTTGCCACCTACCTATTTGCGCTTGCTTTCTCTGCCTCTAGTTCTTATTCAAGCTACACAATTCTCTCCTCTTTCTGCCTTACTAGAGTAGAGACCTCAGTAGCCTTGTCCATAGTGGCCGATGCGTATTATCCAATGAACTGTGATAGTCTAGTCAAGTTCTTGACCGGATTGAAAGGAATGTCCTTCCAAACAATGTTCATGGGATCGTTTCTAGGTGGGAATACATGTGCATCTACCCTTCTTCTTTTTCTCTGCCCTCTAACTACAACCTTGTGGAGAGGGATATAGAACACATCAAGTGGAGGTATTTTGGTAACTTTGAGAACAATCTCCAATGTGGGCAGAGCAGCGATAATTTCAGTATGTTGGGATGTTGTTACTTATTCCTCCACAGGTGTATATTGTTTGTCGACAGACTTTGGCTTTGTATCTTTATGAATATGCAGAGGAGTTTTGCATTCCTCCGTTTCTTTGGCATTTTAGGCTTTGGGAGTGCCTTGCAATTTCTGATTAAACTGATCCCACTCCTGCTCCAAACTAACGCCTTTGGTCTTTGAACCGATTCCTGTAGCCAGGGTGCTCATCACTTGCTTCTCAGTTGACCTCCTACTAAACTTAGCTGTGTTGTTAGTGTCTTTGGGCTTCCCTATGTCTGGTGTCTTCTCAATGTTTACCCGAGAGTTTATTTGAGAGCTAGGACCTCCACTATCAATAATGACGCTTGAAGTAGACTTATCTTCGGGTTTTAATAGATGCATTGGGATCACCCGGAGCCTCTCATCTCTAAATTCCTGCAATCTTTTAAAATCTTCAGGTTTCAGATTCACTTTTTCCCATTCGAACGCTTATTCGAAGGATACGGCTGACTGTAAAAAATCCTCAAAATAATTGTCATCATGATTGTATGGCTTGAGCTTTACTCCAATAGTGACATTATATGCCACTTTGTTTGGATCAAATTGCCTCTTAGGAAATGTATGAAGCCCAAGGGCTTCCATATGTGCTGATTCGTTAGTGGCATGACCAAATTGGCTAATGCAAAGGAACCGCATTTGACAGGGAAAATGGGCCATAATGTCTTCTTGTCATCTTTGAGAACTTTAGTTAGGCCCTTTCCCATAGTCTGGTAGGAAATATATCTTGCTAATAACTTATCAGAAACATATAAAGGAAGGACATGTGGATCAACCGTGCTACCAAAAACCCTAATATAGGTGAACCACTCTTTAATAAAATACTTGTGACAGTAAGCAGGCCTGTTGCAGCTTCTTGGGAAAACCTAGGGGCTTTCTTATTGAAAATCATTTGATGTAGGGGAAACACAAAAGCATAGAATATCTTATAGAAGTGAGGTATGTAACGTGACTCCCATATTTGTTTAGGTATGAGATGGATTGGGTAAGGACATTGTAAGGTCCATTTCCAACCCATGGTTGGCCAATGCCGAGATTAAACCCTGTGTTGTCGTTTCCTTTGAAATATTAAATGCTACCAACACTGCTAGGCACAACCATATTGTTCCAAGTGCCTTTCTGTCCAGAATATCCCATTCTGTGTCTGTCATACTTGTCGGCTTCTTTGTCTTTCTACTCAATGGTAGGTACAGATCTCTCTGATATAGATCATCTTCCATCTGCATCTTCCACAGCTGGTAGTTTTGGCGTTGAATTTTTCGAGCCTAAACCTACCATCTTTTGCCATGGCTCGCTCTCAAACTAGGAACCCTTCTCTCCTGCGAGTTTATCAACCAAATAGACCTTCGGCTCTGATACCAATTGTTAGAAAATTATATATTATGGAGCAATGGAACAGATAAAATATTGCAGAAATATAAACACTGAAAAAACATAAAACAAGAGAGACACAGATATACGTGGTTCACCCAGTTTGGGCTACGTCCACAGAGAAACAACCAGTCCTTCGTTTTATATTATCTAGTAAACTGAAGAGATACAACCTACATTAGATCCGCTCTAACACCCTCTTTTCTCTCAATCTCCTCTCTCTTCTTCACTCAGAATACAGATATACATAGACGTAATACAATTCCCTCATATATAGTGAGGGGTTTCCTCCTAGGGAAAAAAACCCTAAATTAAACATAACTTATACCGTCAGATCATCTGCCTAATGAATGACCCAGATTGACTAGAAATTACTAGACTTTTACAAGGCAATTTTACATCTATTTTTAGCTTTGGACCCTTTCAGCTGGATGTATACCCCAGGAATACTGTACACCCCCCCGCGTGGAGGGGTGTACAGTCTTCCTGGGGTATACATCCAATTGAAACCTTTGAATACAGAAGATAATCAGGCTCCACACCCAACAGTATGTAACATGACTCCCATATTTGTTTACAACTAAGATGGATTGGGTAAGGATATTGTAAGGTCCATTTCCAACCCATGGTTGGAAATGTCGTGTAAAAACAGATAGCATCCATAATGTAGGCACTAAAATAGAAGGGAGGGAGGTTATCTAAAAATGAGGCTCTCTTCTATTGATATTCGATAATGGTGGTGGCTAGGTTGTCAGATAGGATGGAATGCCAATTCATGATATGGAAATTAACACAAGCATCAATTAGAGGAATCCATTCAATTGAAAACTTAGTATTATTGGGTAGCCCATAGAATCTACATAACATGGTTGTGCATAGTTGTAGGGGTTTTCCAAAGAGGCTATAACATACATACCCGATTTGTCATACTTGAATTTGTTGTCCAACACCCTCCAACCCTGAATTAGCTTGAAGGGGTCTTGATTTTTCTTTGCGAAGTTAGCCACAAATGTGTTGTCGTAGATATCCTGGGGATCAGGTATGTGGTACATCTTCTTCAGATTCTCTGCTCTGAACGAACCTATGCCCTCCATCCTTGAATTCTTGAACTACCTGTTATCACTCCAAAATTTCTTTAGAAGTTGTTGAAGAAAGAAATGGTAGAGGTAACCACAAACCACTTTTGGAGATCAGGACCTAGCCTTCCTAATCTCAGAGAGGGCTCTCTCTTTATGATTTAACTTTGTTTTAGTTAATTAATTTTAGGCTAGTTATGGTTTCACTTGGGCTTTGATTTGAATTTGGGTTGTGGGATCACTTACTTAGATGAACAAAGGTTTGATTTTACCATTGGGCTATGGAGTCAATATCAAACAAACTGGACTGGATTATGTTCTAAAAATAGTGTCTACAAGTCAAGATAGATGAGTTACTATAGACCTCAAAGGCTTTATGATGAAATGGTTTCCAATTGGGTCCAGGGAGCAATTAAGGGTTCCATAGGCCGGATCATGAAGAGAATGAAAGAGGTCGATCGAGATGGGAGAGCAATTAAGGGTTCTCAAATCCGGGTATCATAGGAAAACATATAAATGACTAACTATGCAAAATAGAGTGTACTTAAACAAATTTCGAGTGATATTTTTAGTTAATTCATTCAAATTTGGAAAAACATTTAAGTTTATGAAACTGATAAGAAAGTAAAAAAACCAGACAAAGAAGATACTTCACTACAAATAGCTCATCTCATGAATCCTGTAGTGCAATTCTTTTATTACTTTCTCTAGTCTGTTGACTTGAAAATTGGTACAATCACCCTTAGGTTTAAGATCAAAATAACTCTACAAATGTAAGGTAATCCACACTAAATACTTTGAATTGTGAAGTATTTATACAAAAGGAATTTACCAAATATCTCAAATTGCATTGAGAACTAATCTAGGAAAAGGAAATATCTTCATGCAAGAAGATAGAGACAACTTTTGAACTGCTGCTTACTGTCCCTGTTATTTAGGTTCTGCTGGATTTGATCTTTGATCTTTGATCTTTTGCCTTTTAAGCTGCTTGGCTATTTGATCTTCATGTTGGATGTCATATTCACTTATGACCTTTCGTCTGATACACTTTTATATGTTTGTCTTTCATCTGTATTTCTTTATCTGCCTCCTCTGTTTTAGTCTTTTAACTGTATGCTCTGTCACCTGCTTTTACTTTTACCAGTCACAGTAAAACACATCATCTGGTATTTTTTACTCTTATCTTGGATTTATGTCTTTAGTAAAAGTGAATTTTACTGAAGACCTATTTGACTTCATGTAAAAATGTGAATATGTTGTTGCTGATTTATTTTTGTTTTAACAATTACTATGTAAATTGTTTCTTTCTACTCTGTCTCTGGTTTAAACTTGATTTTCTGTTTGTACACAAAACTTCTGCTAAATGAAGCCTTTGAATAGATTTCTTGAGTATCTTGGAGCAAACAGGTTTTTTGACTAGTATCAAAACTGTTTATCCAAGTTTTTGGCCTTCTAATCACTTGCAAAATAAAACAATTATTAATAAAACACAGGTTGGCAGGGAGGTGATAATGGCTTCAGGGAAGGGTTAGGCACAGGAAGGGTTAGGCAACTTTTAGTGAAAAAATGAGCGAAAAAAGTGAAAATGAAGGTCTTTGGCATTTTAACAGGTAAGGTTTAAAATTTGGCATGGAAATCGATAAATGAATAATGGATGGTTTTAGCCTACACGAGGAGGTGGTATTAAGGTTCATCGGACCGCTTTTGGCAGTCGAGCGGTTTTTCCATGAGAGCACGCAAGTTGCGGTTTTTCCATGAGAGCACGCAAGTTCACGTAAAGCTGCCACATAACCAAAAGGGGCCTGAGCAAAACCATGAATCTCGCATGATCTCGTGCTCTTAACAATCAGAAATTAGGAGCGTGTGATATGGATGTGGGTCGTTGGATTTTGAAGTGGGTGATCGGAGGGCTGTCGTGCGGTTGAGATGCATGGAGGGAATAGGAGCGGAGATTAGCGGGGCCCGGGGGTTTAATTACAAAGAATTGTAATTAATTTATGAATAAATCAGGGATTGAATATAATACAGGTTTAATAAAATGGGACTAGGGTTAAATGCGGTGGGGGTTTGTTAACCACACCAATGGGGTGGGTTAAATGGGTTTTTTCGGGAAAAACATGATATGCCAAAGTTATCTTTATAAAGCTGGGTGAATCAAAACTTAGGATAAAGGGGTTTTATGGGTTTTTTAGGCAAAATATGGAAAATATGGTATGACAGAGTTAATAAAGTAATGCGGGGGGGGGGAGAATTTAAACTTAGGACAAGGGGGGTTTTGTGGGTTTTTTAGGTGAAATAGGGAAATTAATAAGGGGAATGGGCTTCACTCTAGGGAAAAGGGGTTTTGGGTTGGGAAATGACCTTTGGAGGATAAAATGTTAGGAAAATGTGTGAAACCAAGGGGCAAGGGTGAAAATGAAGGGAAAAGGGTATTTTATTAAGAAATGATGGGATAATGGGGAAAACTAGTAAGTATGTAGTGGGGGATGAAATGAAATGATGGGAAGTTTAATTAAATCAGCTTGTAAATGTATTTTCACTTTCATAACTACTCCTGCACACTAAAACATATGATTAAGCATGATAAATGTGCTTATGCTTTGGACAACTTTGTATTTCTACAACCTTTCTTCTACCTACCCTTTACTTACCCTAACATTGTTTCTTCACTTAATTGGGTGCATTTAAGTTAGCAGACCCTTTATTTCCTTTTTCTTTTGAAAAGCAAACTATCTACTTCTAACCTTATATCTTTCAATGGATCAGATTAAGCTGTTGAGCACATTTTATTTCTCTACCTATTCACTGATCTTCCAAGATTAAACAGTTTGGTAGGATATTTTATTCTCTATCTATAAACATGAAATTTAAAGCATGAACTAGTCAATATTAAACAGTTTGACTATCATGGGTTGTGGCATTTATGACAAGCTACACACAACCATTATTTTGCACAATAAAGTAAAATGTAGTGGCACTTGGACTTGCACACTTTCATGATCTGTTTTTTTTTGGGGTTCATATATTTTAATTTTTCTGTTCTTTTATTATTCTTTTTGTCCTTTGATATTTATTTTAGGACATACCCTCTTTACATTTTTTAATTTTTAATATGGAAAACGTTTTGCAGAAAACAAAAGTATTTACAATATTACAAGACTTAACCATATCCAATTCAAAATTATGAATCCTATTATTATCGGACCCTAATAGTGGCTCCACATGGGGATGGCATTTCTTGGTGAAATGTTAAGAACTCTAAGATTAGTAGCCTTTGAATTGTGACTGAAGTTACCTTGTAAACTATTCTTCTGTGATTTCTTCCTTATTCATACTTATGATGGGGAAAACTTCAAAGCTCAGGGCCTTCTCTCCGGGCTTCAACTTCAAAAGATCACCATTGAATCCAATCTACACTCTACAATGTTATATACAATGATCAAACTAAAGTGAACTATTGTTAATCAGAGGAAAAGTAACGCTTCGGTATTCTACCATTAACAGGTCCTCTTGGTAGATCTGATCCATCTATCTCTCTCAAGAAAAATGCACCTTTACCTCTGTAACCATAAATGACATTGGGGCCTTGCAATAAGAAGTCAAATTTGCCATGTTTGCCCTTGTCTTCTCTTCTTGAATCCCACTTAAGACCTTCATCACCTATGTAAAAATCATCAGCTTTGGTCTTCTTATCAAAAATCTTTTTGATTTTGTCTTGGATTACTTGTGATTTTACATATACTTCTTCTCTGGTCTGCTGCAAGTGTATGGTCTGATTTATCCTTCTTTGGATATCATTTTGTTCCACCTATAATTCCTGGATTATCTTCATTACTAGTACTCCTAAAGATGATGGAAAAACAACATCCATCCCATATACTAACTGATAGGGAGATGTACCAATTGACTTCTTAGTAGTTAGTCTATTTGCCCATAGGGCATTGACCAAATTTTTGTTCCATGTCTTTTTGTTGTCTCCCAGTAATTTCTTAATGATATTGACCGAGATTTTGTTAGAGGGTTCTGCAAGTCCATTACCTTGAGGGTAGTAAGCAGTGGAATGGCCAAGAGTGATGTGATATTTGTTACAAAATTCGACCATTTTCTTGGATTTAAAAGTAGTTGCATTATCAGTAATGAGCTTTTGGGGGCATCCAAATCTTGAAAGGATATTACTTTCTAGGAATCAGATAATGACAGTCTGTGGCTTTTCTAGAAGGGATGGATTCTATGTATTTGGTGAAGTAATTAGTGGTTGTCAAAATTCATTTATGCTAAGCTGATGAGGCTGGGTGTATTTCTCCAATGATATCTAACCCCCATTGTTGAAATGGAATTTCCGTGGAGATTGGTTTGAGAGGCAGGGGTAAAAGTTTTCTCTTTCCCTAAAATATTTGGCATTTATGATAGGAGGTCACATGTTTCTTAACATCTGCAAACAGAGTGGGCTATTAGAAACCAATCCTCAGAATTTTTTCAGTAGTAGTCTTCCAATACAAGTGTCCTCCAAAGTCCTCTGCATGAAATTCTTGCATGATTTTATCATCTTCATCTTTCAGTAAACAATTCAAAAGAATACCACTATTGTCTTTCCAAAACAAAGGATTATCTATGATACAATATTTTAATGACTTCATTTTCAAAAATATAGCTTTAGTTCTTGTTAAAGTAGGAGGAACTTGTAAGTTTAGTAATACAAATATGATATCTACATACCAAAGTGAACTTGTAAAAGGTTTACTGATCTGTGGAGTCGCCATCTCTTCCTGATCATCAAGGGCACTAATGAAGTTTATATCTAGGGCCTGACAACTCGATTCAACCACGAGTTTCACTAAATCTTGGACTTTGATAAGTTTAGTAGGCTTTATTTCTATGTCATATTCCAATATAGTGGCAATCCATTTGCCTCTCTTTCCTTCAGGTCCATTTTGTGTCAAAATGTCCTTAACTACTAAATTTGGAACATAAGCAATGATGTGAGAATACAAAATATAGACTCTGAAATCTTTGATAGCCATTACTAAAGCTAATGCTTGTTTTTTCATAATATTGTATTTGAGTGTGGCATATCTTAAGGTTTTACTAAGAAATGCAATTGGTTGTTCATATCCTTGGACATTCTTTTGCAACAAGACTGCTGCAATGGTGTGTTCTGAAGAAAAAGAAAAATTTATAAAATCTTTTTGAAAATTAGGACTTATAAGGACTGGAGTTTTGGTTAGGGCTTCCTTGATGGCTTCAAAGGATTGTTTGGCCTCCACTGTCCATTTAAGTGCTAAGTCCTTTCTTAACATGTTATTTAGTTCTCTAATCAATTCTGCTAAATATGAACTAAAACTCCTAAGAAAATTAATTTTTCCTAGAAATGACTGTAACTCTCTAATGTTTCTAGGATGGGAAATGGTCAAAATGGCCTCTATTCTAGCAAGATCTATTCTAGTTCCATCTTTGGATATTATATGTCCCAAAAATTTACCTTGTTCTAAACCAAAGAGTGTCTTTTTGGGATTGAAAGAAATCCCAAATTTCCTACATTTGATGAATACTCTTCTCATGTGATCTAGGTGTTCATTATCAGATTTGGAAAAGATAGTGATGTTATCTTGGTATACTACTAGGAAGTCATGGATCTCCTTGGCAAAATTTATATCCATATCTCTTTGAAATGTTACTCCCACATTGATTAATCCAAAAGGCATCTTCAAATACATGAAGGTACCCCAAGGAGTAGTAAATGCAATTTTGGCTTGGTCCTCTGGTTGAACTAAGATCTGGTTATATCCAAAGAATCCATCAAGTAATGAGATTCTAGACGAGCCTACTACCCTCTAAAGGATATGGTCCAGTTTTGGTATATGATAGTTGTCTTTTAATGAGACCTTGTTTAAATTTCTGAAATCAACACAAAGACTGATTTCTCCATTCTTTTTCCTAGTAGTAACTAAGTTTGGAATCTAATCTGAATATCTTATGGGAGCTATGATTTGGGCATCATACATTCTTTTAATTTCTTTCTCAATAGATGGCATAAGAAGTGGATTAATTCTCCTAAGTTTCTGTTTGAAAGGTTTATGATCCTTTTTGAGAGGTATTTTGTGTTGAATTATGCTGGTGTCATAAGATTTCAAGTCTTCATAACTCCAGGCAAAAACATCTTGAAACTCTTTAAACAGGTTAATGTATTTAACCTTTTCCTTTGGAGGTAATGATTTTGATATTTTAATGAGTTTTGGTTTATACTTAGTTCCTATGTTACACTCTTCTATGTCTGCTCTTAAAGGTTCCATTTTCGGTTTCTTAGCTACATCGTTGGAATCAAACAAATCTTCTAAGGGGACTAATCCCTTAGGAAAAAAAATATTTTTAAGATTAAGAATTTCAGGATCATCATTCATTATTTCCTCTATTTCTACATTTTCTAAGTTATCTACTTCTACTTTAGTGAATTTAGTAGGTTTACCTATATCTAAAATATTTACATATATGTCACTATCTATGTTATTTTCTACTGTACAGTTTGTATCTATTTTACAATTCTGAAACTCACCTTCAGCATTCATGAAATCATAAATCTAAGAATCCTAGGAGAAAATCTGCCAATACTTCAAGTTGTTTGGTATGACAGGCCTATGTCTCACTTCTGTAGTGTACTAATGGTTGGGTTGAAAGGGAAATTTACAGGTACTAGCAAAAGTGGCAAGATTGTGAGCCTGCATATTTTGTTTTCTAGGAATGACAATAAAGTTTGTTTCCAGGAGGTCTTTAATCAAATCTAGGAAATCTTCCTATATTGACTAAGTCTAGGATTGTTTGCCGAGTATTTACCATTAATCTATTTAATAATCAGTTTTGAGTCTCCAAGTATGGAAACTCTTTTGGATCCAAGTTTCTAACCATTTGTAACCCTAAAATTAGGGCTTCATATTCAACCATGTTATTGGTGCACTTGAAGTTTAACCTGAATACATGTCCCTCAGAACGATTATTCTCCATATGGGTCAACACTCCTGCACCAGCCCCTAACCTATTCATAGATCCATCAAAGTCTAGATGCCATAGGGACTCATGAAAAATGTTCTCACTATCAGGAGGTTTTCTGTTTTCTTCTACAACTATGATTTGATTATTGTCATGTTTTGAATTGTACAAGATAAAAGAGTCCATATCAGAATGCATGGAGTATATGGGAAAGTTTTGTGGTCTTTCAACACTACTCACCATGTATTTCATCAAGGTCTCTCTATATAATTTCCTTTGTTGGCCAAAAATAGATATGGTGGCATAAGACATATCTAACTGTAGGGATCCCTGCAATTTTGCTCCCCATGAGAGAGATAACAACATTGCATATTTGGGAGGGATGTCTGCAACTACTATGTCCATTAGAATACCCTTTATTGGGCATTGGACTAGAGTTACACATAATCTTTGATCAAACCAAGGCATTTAACTTGGCTAAAGTAAAAAAAAACAAATCCTTATATGGCCTATAGTGATGTCTAGATTTAGTCTCTCCATGATTTCTTTTGGCATCAAATTATGGGATGCCCCTGAGTCTAACATAACATTATGTAATATTTTGTCATGAATGTTCAAGCTAATGTAGAAGGGAGTGACTCCCCCATGTTGATGAGTACCATTCACCTCAGGGCTAAACAATAATTTAGGTTGATCATCATTCAAATTAACAACATCTTCTCCCTCTCCAATGTTTAAAGTTTCAGTTAGCTGTGATCTATAGGATTCATTCTTTACTAACTCAGTCAAGGGAACTAATATCTTTAATTTTGCTATTTTAGTTTTGACGTTGAAGGGAGCTGAGATTTGTTTGTTTGAATAAGATCTTCCTTAACAAATGCAGTCTGTGTGTTCATATCTTGTTTTTCAATACTAGGAAATTCAGTCTATGTTTCAGCTGTTTTGCTTTGATTTCCCTTGTTTGGATTGATTTCAGTAATTATTTCAGTTTGAATTTTAGTGGGGGTTATATCTACAATTTTTGGGGTAGAAGTCTCCAATGTTCCCCTACGGAGGATTTGTAACACTTTGGTAACAGGAGCTTCTGTTATTTTCTTAGTCTAGGTCTAGATTGATCTTTTAGTGGGAGCTTCATTGTTCTTTATACTTCTTAAGCTATACTGTTTGTGTACCTCATATATAGCTGACTCATATTCCTGTTTAAAGTCAAAGGAATCACCAGATTCTAATTGCAATTGTTACAACATGTACAACTCCTGTTCTTCTTGAGTGAGAAAAACAACATCTTCATATTTTATTTTTAGTAAGTTTATTTGGGTGTCATCCCCTTCTTCATGGCTTTGTGAACCCTCAACATAGTTTTCCTGGAAGGGGGGCCTAATTTGTTGATCTGGTATAGCATTCTTTCCAGTGTTAGGGTTCTTCCTAAAGTTGGGGTTTCTTATTGGGGGTGGTTGTTGATTCTCCCATCGATTTTTCCTTTCCATGTTTTCTAATCTATCCATTATTCTCTCTACACTCTTTGCTAAACTATCTACTTTTCCATCAGAAGAGGAAGTTTCCTCTTTAAATACAATTCTCTTTTCATTTCTCATTCTGTCTTTCTTGGCTAATAGTTTGGCCTCTACACTAACAACATTGCTTTTCATTTCTTCCAATGTTTTAAGGTTTCTTTCCCTTAATTGTTATGACATGTCAGTGTCAAAACCATCAGATAATTTAATTAATGCTAGGTCAGGTGGAGGCTTATTAATGGCTGAGATTTCATTGCAGATACTATTGAACCTAGTGCAATAATCCTGGACTAGCTCATTAGGAGCTCTTCTAATGTTTTCATATTCAGAAAGTATTTGCAGAGGGTTTTTCTTTCTCTCCCATCTATCAATGAATAATCTATGAAAATTAGCTAAGTCTACAATATGGTTAGCAGGTAAAGCTTTGAACCATTTCTTGACATCCCCAGTTAATGTTTGGGCAAACAACCTTATTTGGACATCTGATTCATCTATCTCATGCAACTGAAAACAATCATTCATTTTGCTCACATGTTGTTGGGCAGTGTACTGACCAGTAGCATAAAACAAAAATATTTTGCTATGATAATATTGGGGCATGGCATTGAGTTATGTAGGTAAAACCAAAGGTGCATATCAGTTTGCCATGGCTAAGATTTTGGTTTGACTAGGGGGTAAAGTAGTGGTGCTTGAGGAAGGACTTGAGCTGTATGGAGATGAACTAGATGATGATGAGGATGGGGATGGGGTGTTTCACTGATGAATAAATGGTTTAGGGGAATGGACTGTGGTGGATACTATTGGTGAGGTAGTGGTAAATGAAGATGTATTTACAATTTTTGAAGATTTTGCAGAAATTTCAGATGCAACAACAGTAAGGGAAGCTAGTTTAACAGATTGTTGAAGGTAAGCATCATCTATATTGCTTATCAATGTAGAGGTTAAAGCTTCTAACTTGTCAAAAGTCTCCAAGACAAATTTATCTAAATCTGGATGGATAATCACCCTTTTTGATTCAATGAGTTGAATAAACTCAGGGTCTAACACTATTTCATGAATGGCATTCTCAGATTTAGTTCTAAATAATGAGAGGTCTAATGACAAATCAAAATGAATTTCCTCTAAAGTTGACAACTCCTCAGGGAGTGAATTTGATTTGACTAACTAGCTACTACTTGCTTGATTTTTTACGTTTTTTGGTTTTCTTAGAATTCTGTCCGGGACATCAACTATAGTAGCAGTGTTTGGGTCTGGATTTTCCTTGGTATAGTGAGTCTTCTTGGGAGCCAGAATTTAAAATGTTTTCACTTTTTTTTATGAAAATTTTCAAAAATAACTCATGAGAATGACCTTAAGGGGCTCAAGATTAAATTTAAGGTTTCCTTAAAGTTTTATTAGACTGAGGATCGAAGTCCCCAGTATGGTCGCCAATGATGTTATCACTCCAAAATTTCTTTAGAAGTTGTTGAAGAAAGAAATGATAGAGGTAACCACAAACCACTTTTGGAGATTAGGACCTAGCCTTCCTAATCTCAGAGAGGGTTCTCTCTTTTCAATTTAACTTTGTTTTAGTTAATCAATTTTAGGCTAGTTATGGTTGCACTTGGGTTTTGATTTGACTTTGGGTGATGGGATCACTTACTTAGATGAACAGAGGTTTGCTATTACCATTGGGCGATGGAGTCAATATCAGACAAACTGGATTGGATTAAGTTCTAAAAACAATGTCTGCAGGTCAAGATAGATGAGTTACTACAGACCTCAAAGGCTTTATGATGAAATGGTTTCCAATTGGGTCCAGGGAGCAATTAAGGGTTCCATAGGCTGGATCATGAAGAGAATGAAAGAGGTCAATCGAGGTGGGAGAGCAATTAAGGGTTCTCAAATCCGTGTATCATAGGAAAACATATAAATGACTAACTGTGCAAAACAGAGTGTACTTAAACAAATTCCGAGTGATATTTCCAGTTAATTCATTCAAATTTGGAAAAAATTTTAAGTTTATGAAACACATAAAAAAGTAACAAAATTAGACAAAGAAGATACTTCACTGCAAGTAGCTCATCTCATGAATCCTATAGTTCAATGCTTTTATTACTTGCTCCAGTCTGTTGACTTGAAAATTGGTACAATCACCCTTAGGTTTAAGATCAAAATAACTCTACAAATGTAAGGTAATCCACACTAAATACTTCAAATTGTGAAGTATTTATACAAAAGGAATTTACAAAATATCTCAAACTACATTGAGAACTAATCTAGAAAAGGAAATATCTTCATGCAAGAAGATAGAGACAACTTTTGAACTGCTGCTTGCTGTCCCTATTATTTAGGTTCTGCTCGCTTTGATCTTTTGCCTTTTAAGCTACTTGGTTGTTTGATCTTCACATTGGATGTCATATTCACTTATGACCTTTCATCTGATACACTTTCATCTATATTTATTTATTTGCTTCTTCTGTTTTAGTCTTTAAACTGTACTCTCTGTCACCTGCTTTTACTTTTACCAGCCATAGTAAAACACATAATCTAGTATTTTTTAATCTTATCTTGGATTTATGTGTTTAGTAAAAGTGAATTTTACTAAAGACCTGTTTGACTTCATGTAAAAATGTGAGTATGTTGTTGCTGATTTATTTCTGTTTTAACAATTACTGTGTAAATTGTTTCTTTCTACTCTGTCTTTGGTTTAAACTTGATTTTCTGTTTGTACACAAAACTTCTGCTAAATGAAGCCTTTGAATAGATTTCCTGAGTATCTTGGAGTAAATAGGTTTTGTGACTAGTATCAAAATTGTTTATCCAAGCTTCTGGCCTTCTAATCACCTACAAAATAAAACAATTATTAATAAAACACAGGTTGGCAGGGAGGTGATAATGGCTTCAGGGAACATGAAAGTATGTGGATGGAGTCCTGGAAATGTTTGGAAGGTAATTGGAGGTCAAATTGGGTTGAATAGGCTTAGGGTGGCGCAAGAAGGGTTAGGCAGCTTTTAGTGAAAAAACGAGCGAAAAGAGTGAAAACGAGGGTCTTCAGCGAACTTTTAACGTGTAAGGTTTAAAATTTGGCATGGAAATTGATAAATGAATAGTGGATGGTTTCGGCCTATGCGGAGAGGTGGTATTAAGGTTAATCGCACCACTTTTGGCAGTCGGGCTATTTTTCCATGAGAGCACGTGAGTTCACGTAAAGCTGCCACGTAACCGAAAGGGGCTCGAGCAAAACCACAAATCTCGCGTGCTCTCGGGCTTTTAACTATCGGACATTGGGAGCATGCGATATGGATGTGGGTTGCTGGATTTTGAAGCAGGTGATCGGAGGGTTGTCACGCGGTCGAGATGCATGGAGGGAACAAGGGCAGAGATTAGCAGGGCCCAGGGGTTTAATTACAAAGAATTGTAATTTATGAATAAATCGGGGATTGAATATAATGCAGGTTTAATAAAATGGGAGCAGGCTTAAATGCAACGAGGATTTGTTAATCACACCAATGGGGGTTAAATGGGTTTTGCCGGGAAAAACATGATATGGCAGAGTTATCTTTATAAAGCTGGGTGAAACAAAACTTAGGCTAAAGGGGTTTTATGGGTTTTTTAGGCGAAATATGGAAAATATGGTATGGTGGAGATAATAAAGTAATGTAGGGGGGGAATTTAAACTTAGGACAAGGGGGTTTTTGTGGGTGTTTTAGGTGAAATAGGGATTTTAATAAGGGGAAAGTGATTTTTTCACAGGGGAATGGGTTTCATTGTAGGGAAAAGGGGTTTTGGGTTGGGAAATGACCTTTGGAGGGTAAACTATTAGAAAAATGTGTGATACCAAGGGGCAAGGGTGAAAATGAAGGGAAAAGGGTATTTTATTAAGAAATGATGGGATAATGGAGAAAATTAGTATGTAGTGGAGGATGAAATGAAATGATGGGAAATTTAATTAAATCAGCTTGTGAATGTCTTTTCACTTTCATAACTGCTCCTGCACACTGAAACTTATGATTAAGCATGATAAATGTGCTTATTTCTTTGAAGAAACTTGTATTTCTGCAACCTTTCTTCTACCTATCCTTTACTTACCCTACCATTTTTCTTCACTTAATTGGGTGCATTTAAGCTAGCAGACCCTTTCTTTCCTTTTTCTTTTGGAAAGCAAACTATTTACTTCTAACCTTATATATTCCAATGGCTCAAATTAAGCTATTAAGCACATTTTATTTCTCTACCTATCTACTGATCTGCCAAGGTTAAACAGTTTGGAAAGATCTTTTATTCTCTATCTATAAACATGAAATTTAAAGCATGAACTAGTCAAGATTAAACTGTTTGACTATCATGGGTTGTGGCATTTATGACAAGCTGTACACAACCATTATTTTGCACAGTAAAGTAAAAAGTAGTGGCACTTGGACTTGCACACTTTCATGATCTGTTTTTATTTGGAGTTCATATATTTTTATTTATTTTTATCTTTTCTTATTCTTTTGTCCTTTGATATTTCTTTTAGGACATACCCTCTTTACATTTTTTAATTTTTAATATCGAAAACATTTTGCAAAAAGCAAAAGTATGTGCAATATTACAAGACTTAACCATAACCAATTCAAAATTATGAATCCTACTATTATAGGACCCTAACACTGCCTATCTTCAATGATAAGGTTTTCAATCACCCACTTGATCATATCTGTATAGGGGAGGATTTTAGCCCTTGCTCCTATCCTATGAATGAATGAACAGGAAGCATCTCTACATTGAATTTTTGAAGGCCTTTTTGAGTTAGCTGATGGTCTTGTAACAATGATTTTAGGACACTCGTCCTCCAGCCTATTGTAAATTACTTCCCATATGTTGCACCTCCAGCAGCATCACAAATTGTATTAGCAAAGATAGGAGCCATCTCTGTAAACTCAGCTTCAACAATGGTCTATTTTCCCTATTTCTGCATCACCTTTCTTAGTGACATGTATTTTGTCGCTTGCCTGAAATAGACAAGATATATCAACGTAGACGATATCTAGTAATTAATATTGAAAGCTCTTGTGAAATGACTTTGGATCATGAGAAAGGTTTTAATGAGATACTCGATTATAACTACCCATAACCAGGAAAATGATTATCCTTCCTCAGGCCATTAAGTATTTAATAACTTGCCAACTCGTTTGTTTTGGTATTTAAAACGTAACTATTCCACATGTTTTATTGGGATTAATCACACATCACGGTCTTAAACTGGATATAGTATAGTGCCACCAAATGTATTAAGAGAAATGCAATTGCGGGGATCGCAATATCGCATTTTGTAAATCGTTTGTGGTTGTTCTAATGACATGGTCAAGTTTCTCGTGAACTATGCGAAGTGTGAAATGCGATTGCGAAATAACAAGGTGATGTTATCGCAGCGGGAAAATTAATCGCATATTGCAATTTTGTAAAGGTTTTTTTAACATGGTCATGTGGAAAAGTGCGATTTGCGATATGGATTTCATCCTTAGTTAGTTTTGCAAGGTTTTTTTAGGAATTTTCTTAGAGTTACGGTTTTATTATCCTAAGCCTAAAAATTTAAAAGGGTCCCCATTTACAACTCTAAGCTTAGCTATTGTTTGTTATAAATGGGGGGGTCGTTTCGTAGTACAACAATTGGCGATTCACTTGGGAGAACTAGTTATCTCTGAGTAGTTTTTTGAAATTTCTATAAAATTTCAAAGTAATTAAGATTATAAGAATAATGATTACATGAGTTATAAGGTAAACAACATGTCTCTGGAACCATCATTACTTTCTCAACTTATTTACTTAATTAATTTACTCTTGTAATGATAGAAGTATAAACATTTGCATCAGCTCATAAAGTTTAAAGAAATATAGTAGGTGTCTTTTGCAGTTTAGTTTTTTGTAGTTTACTCATTTATCACAGATAGAGCCTCTGCTACCACCACGTGTTCATAGCCTCGACAGGGTTATCTTTTAACCAATAATGATTCATTTCCCATCTGTATGAATTTTCAAATTTCAAAATGATATTCACTTGGATTGAATCTCACTTGGACCTTGTCCCCTTTTTCCTTTTGTGAATGTAATCTTTCTCTTTTTGGTTTCTTAAAAGACATTGTCTATGTGTGGTAGCCTACTAATGACAATGCCATTCACTGGATGTAACTAAACTAAACAGTCTGGCTCTTGATGAGACCCCTTGTCTTATGATCAAGGAGACCATTAGCTATTACCCTATTTGGTATGCAGTATTGGTAATATGAGTTTAATCACTTCCCTATGAACATTGTAAACAAGCTCGTAATGAGACATTTTATCTTTTATTTTTTTTTATTTTAGAATTACACTCTAAAAAAAGGAAATTTTAACAGATGGGGTAGATCAATGGATCTTTTGAGTGTTTTCGGTGAGAATGATAGAGGTTTTAAGATGTTGATCTGCAAAAAACCTTACTAGGTTAAAGATTCGTTTCTAGGCTGATAACAAAACCTTCATATTCTATTAAGATAAGAGTTTGTTCGTAAAATACATGTTTTAAGCAAGGTCAAGTTTTTCCAAAGAAATCAAGTTTACTTTAGTACTCAAATGTCCTAATTATTCCTTTTAACTCTTACTTTCTTATGAAAGGGAAAAAACAGAAATGTTATCAAAGATTTTATTCTTAAAAGCCAAAAGTAAATACTATTTGACCATCATTTTTGTAGAAAGCAATATGTTACAAAATTGGAAGAGGTTATCTCCTAGGAAAATTACTTTTTCAAAATTTGTGCATTGACGGGAAAATAATCCTTCTTACCTGACAAGTCTTGTAGGAGAAACGTTGACCGTCCAACTTTTTCAATGATTTGAAAAGGGCCAAGCCATAGTCTCTGGAATTTGGTATGTCTACCCTTTTCCTTGTGTGCCTTGTTCCATTTCAGAACCAAGTCACCTACTTCAAGATTTTTATGGCTGGTAGAAGTTGTGTCAAAAGAAGCTTTGACTAATTGTTTATGATGGAAGTGGGTTGCTTTAGCCTTTTCTCTTTCTTTTCTAAGCTTGAGAATTTGAAATTGTTTATCCTGGAGAGAAGATGAAGGGTTTTCATCAATAAATTGTACTAGGGCAAGAGATGGGATTTCTACGTTTTTGGGAAGAAAAAATTCTTTTCCATAAACTAAAGAAAAAGGAGAAGAACCAATAAAGGCTTTCTGAGTAATCCTGTCTACCCATAGAGCAAATGTTAATGCTTTGTGCCAATTCTTGTGATTTTGATCAATAGTCCTTTTGATAATTCCAATGAGGTTCTTGTTGGTTGATTATGCTAATCCATTACCTTGAGGATAATAATTGGCTGAATATTTCAACTTGAAACCTCGCTTAAGAACAAATTTCACCATTGTATTTCTAGAAAAGTAAGATGAATTGCCAAACATTAATGCTAAGCGTAAGCCAAACCTGCTAATTATGTACTAATCAATGAAATATGTAATATTTTCTGTATTAGCTATCCTTAATGGGACAACTTCTACCCACTTTGTAAAGTAATCAATCGCTGTAAGGATGTACCTATGCTGTTTGGAAGAGTTAGGAACAATCTCACCAATTATGTCTAATCCCCATTGTTCGAATGGTTGTTGGATGTTAACTGGTTGTAAAGGGAATGCTGGCCTTCTTTCTCTTCCAGCTATAGTTTGACAAGTTTTGCACTTCCTTGCATATTCATGTGCATCTTTAAATACCGTTGGCCAATAATACCTTGCATGTAGGATTTTGTGGGTTGTGGTATTTCCTCCAAAATGTCCTCCAGCTAGCCCATCATGTAATTCTTGCATGACCTTTTCAGCTTCAGGTTTCTTTAGGCATCTCAGAAATACTGAATCATAATTCTTCCTAAACAATACATCATTGACTAGCTCATATTGATTTTATTTCAATCTTAAAGCTCGCTTTGTTTTATAATTAAGATGCGTAGGAGCATATCCATTCTTTAGATAAAATGTCAAATCATCATATTGTTATTGGGTTTCACTGAGGCTTACCTATGATATTTGTACTTCATTACCTTTATCTTCTTCTGGTGGTAACTGGGAAGCTCCTATTAACATCTCACAAAAACCTTGGTCCCTGACAATTTTAGCTGGCTGGATTTCTACATCATATTCTTGGAGTGCAGTTACCCAATTAGCTTTTTTCTCCCCTACTTCTCGTTGGATCAATAGTTGTATTATTGTGGGGTAGGGTAAAATTATTTTTGTATGGGTTTTAAGAAGAAAAAGTCTAAAATGTTTCACAGTTTTAAAAACAACAAATGCATGTTTCTCTACAACTAAATAATTTAAGTCGGTGCCTTGCAAGTCAGGACTGAAAAAGGAGATGGGTGCCTCGATATTTTCATCGTTCAGCTGTGTCAATACTACTGCATATGATGTATCAAATGAGAAAGTATATAATACAAAAGGTTTGAGAAAGTCCAGGGTTGTTATTGAGGGAGCATTAATAATGGATTTTTTAATCAACTCAAATGACTCTCTTTCATCCTTGTTCCATCTGAAAACTACATTTTTTCTTATCATTGCTTGAAGGGGTATAACAGTTTGTAAAAAATATGGGACAAATCTTTTACAAAATTTATTTGGCCCAAGAATGATTGCATGTCTTTCTTGTTTTGTGGGAGTGGAGTTTTTTCGACCTCTTGGACTCTATCAGGATCAATGTAAATTCCTTTATTGGATACTATAAACCCAAGGATTTTTCCTTCTGGTAAAGCAAAATAGGATGATTTAAGGAAATTCCATATTTCTTCCACCTTTCGAAAATGTGTTTCTGGTCACTTAAATGATTGTTCCTATCCTTGGAATACGCTGTGATATCATCCAAGTAAATAGCCACCGATTTATTGACTAGACCTCTGAAAGCAATGTCCATATCATGTTGAAATGTGGCACCCACATTAATGAGTCTGAAAGGCATTTTCTGATAGGCATATGTTATCCACTTGGTACTAAATGTTGTATTTAATCTGTTATATAGATGCAAAAGTATTTGATTTTATCCCGAGAATCCATCTAGAAAGGACATTAATTCAAAACCTACAACTGATTGTAATATCTATTCCATGGTGGACAAGGCAAAATTATCTTTTTGGCAAACTTGATTCAAGTTTCTAAAATCAATACAAATCCTGATATCTCCATTCTTTTTCCTTATGGGTACCATATTTGATACCCACTTAGAATGTCTAACAGGGAGGATTATTTTGGCTTTTAGAAGCTTGTTCAATTCAGATTTGATTTGACTTTCAAGGTTTGGGTGAATTTTGCAAAGCTTCTGTTGAACTGGCTTTTCATTTCAAGTCATGGGTATGGTATGTTGAATTATAGAGGCATCATAAGTTTTGAGATCTGCATAATCCCAAGAAAAAATGCCTTTATATGGCTTCAACAACTTGATGAATGATATTCTTTCTTAAGATGATAGGCCTAGACCTAGGTTGACATTTTGAGGTTTTTCATTTGACCGTAGGTTTACTACTTCAAATCTCAAAGTAGAACTTTGAGTTTTTGAGTTAGTAATTTTCTTAAATCTATCCTTTAGATCATAAAGATCTTCCATTTTAACCACAGACTTTTGGATTGGGTTATGATCATGATTAAGTTTGATTTGTAGATCATGCTCATGTTTATCTATGATATGTTCTTCATACGATCCCTCTGATGTAAGGAAATTAACTATATCTGCATCATTGTTGAATACTCTCCAATTTGTTACAGTGTTGGGAATTTATGGCCTAAATATTAATTATATTGAAAATCTATCTGGACTAAAGTATTTTGAGGGTATAAGCCTGGATGCCACATTAGTAAGTAAGTCAGCACTTGTGTTTTGTAATCTAGGGACTGAAGATATGTTGAAAGAAGAAAAATGAGAAGTCAATTTCTAAGCTAAAGATTGTTAGTGTTTAAGGTGCCTAAAGACACAATGAATTGCATTTCTCACCTATTTAACAATTATCTCCTAATCACCGCAGACTTGCAGGCATTTGACATTTAGACCGATGTCTTTATATAGTCCTTGGATTAGTGCTTCATATTTAGTGACATTGTTAGTGCACTGGAATTCAAGTCTGCAGGCTAGCATGGTTTTCTCTCCTTGCAGATTGATCAAAATGCATCTTGCACCTGTGCCATCTTCTGATTTAGAACCATCAAAATAGAGAGTCTAGAACAGAGAGTTTTTAGAAACTTTATCTAGTAAATTTATACATTTGGAAGGATCCATTTGTGAAATTTTTTCGATTTGTATGACTACAACGTTATCTAAAAAGGGAGACCTCTGAGCATTAAAGGATCTTAAAGAGGACTCGGCTGAGTAATTTCCAATGCTATTATTAGTGAAAGCAACAGGTTCATTGCTTCCCTCAAGGTCGGTGACCATGTATTTCATGGATTTCTCTCAGTCTACCCTAATTTGGTTAGGTTTACCATTGTGTGGCAACCACATTTGAGACCAATCAGTTGAGAAATAACCATGCAGCTTTTCAGATCAATCCCTACTGACAATTAAACCATAAAATTCAGGGATATCGACCACCAAAATATCAATTATTTGTGAAACTTTTGGATTAGAGGAAAGTCTAATTGAAACTAATGCTATTTCTCCAAGCACCTCGATTTTTGTCTTATCTAGTTGAACTATGTGAACTGTAGATTTTTGAGGTGTAATATTCAATTTGTTACACACAGCCCTTGGAAGTATATTTGAGGAGGCTCCTGAATCAACAAGGCAATTGTGAACGTTCTGGTTGAAAATTTCATAGGTGAGAAAAAATGGAGGAACATGAGAAATAGACCTATTACCAATCAGAACTAGATCTGAAGGATCTAATTTGTTTGAGAATGTGGGAGGTTTTCCCATATTGTAAGAAACTTGAGTAACTACAACAGATGGGAGAGGGGATACTGGAACTAATTTTAATTCCCTTAATAGAATCTTCTACTGTTGTTTGAGTTTAGTGAGCTCATGCAACAAGATGTTAGCTCTAGTCTTTTTCATGTCTTCCACTATATTGTATTTGACCGTGTTTGAGATTACCAATGTTTTTGAGGCATTTGGGGAATCTGGAGGGATATGATTAGTTTGGCTAGTCTAGATTTATTAGCTATTGTTTTCTCCTTTGCAGGACTAGCAACTTTTTGTTTGTGATTTGTGATAGACATGTCAGGAAAATTTTTTCTTCTTGTAGTCACTAGCATTGCTTGTGCCTCTTCTTCAGTTGGGAGAATAAAATCCCACATCCCATTTAGTTCAATTTCTTCTTCCGTTTCGGCTTCCTCTTCATTTGGTGAATCTTCTTCTATTTCTTGGTCAGATTCAACCTTTGAAACAGTGTTTTGGGGTTGTGATGTAGAAGACGATTCCTTTTGAATGATCGAAAAGGTTTCTTAGGATCAGAGGATTCTGTGACTTGTTTTTTTAATTTCGACCATTTCTTTAGACATTGTCTTTAACACTTTCTGAAGGCCTTCAAGATCGAAGGGGTCCTTTAAAGCCTTCTTCTTAGAGTTATCCTTAAATATTACTTTTTTGGTTTTCCTTTCGTCCATTTGTGATATTTTTTCCCAAGCTATGATTCTTCTTTCTGTAGACAGGGCTTTTTCATGTTTTCTACAAGGGTAGCCTTATTGGCTCTATCTACAAAAATTGTAATATTAGAGGGCAAAGATGATACATACCATTCTATTTATACACCTACAACAGGTTTAGAGGTAGTAGGGACTTTGTTTAGCAATTTGTTAAATCCAGAGTTTAAATATTTGATCTTTTCATCTAGATTAGCTTTCAAATTAGAAAGATCATTGATCAAGGAGGCTATGGTCCTATCATCACCAATTTTTGCAAGAAATGCTTCCTTAAAATTATCCAAGTCTCTAATTGAACTTGTTGGGAGGGAAAAATACCAAGACCCAACAGATCCTTGGAAAGTATAAGGAAACAATCTGATTACAACATCTTCATGTGCAACCCCATTGAGATTCATGGCTAACATAAAATTATTTAGATGTTCTTTGGCCAGGAGAGCATCGTCAGGATTATACTTAGGCAGTCATTTTTTTTGGTTTGCTGGGAGTGCATTTGGATTTGCAACTAGGACAACACTAGGATTTGTCCAAGGTTGATTGGCCATAACTTGAGTTGGGGACTGAGAAAATGGGAAGGTCGGTCTAGAAGTAGGTATACATGGCGAAGAACTTACTACTGGATTAGTAGTGATAATCATAGTACTAATTGAAGAAGTGGATACTTGAGAAGTCGTGGATTGAATAGAAGTGGATGGAGGAGTAAATGGATGGAAAGGTGATGTGATATTGCTAGTATTTGATTAAGATGTTGATGAAGTGACTTTCTTATGTCATGGAGGAGTGGAGAACTCAAAAGGGGTAACCCCAAGTCTCTCACTTTGCAGTCTAGTCAATACACCATTTTGTTGTAATAAGGAGGTAACATTCTCTTCAGATACTTCAGGTCTCTATGGTTTTTCGGAAGAAATGGATCTGTTCCAATTTCTGTATCAAAGAATGAACTTTGGTAGACTCATGAGTGTAATATGGGGAAGGTGGTCCCCTTACTACTTTAGGAGATGAGGGATATGTTTCTACAACTTCAGACTTCCGATCAGGAGATCTTGAATGAGTTTGAGAAGGGGTAGAAATGGTGGAGGGGTTTTGACTCTTATGGATGCTTTTCTAATGATTTTTAGCTTCATCTTCCATTCACAGTTGAATGCCTTCCTTCTAGCACCAAAATGTTGCGGCCTCAAAATTCTGCTTTTGAAACATGGGGGATAACCAATTGGTCCAGACCTTAAGATAGCTCCTTTTCCATTTAAAGTGATGGCTCGGGCTGGGGATAATGGGACCAGTTTCCCAGTGTGGGTTTTAATATGAGAGAGGGTGGTTTATGAGTGTTTTTCAATAGAATAATGATAATCTAAGTGACCTATTCTACAATGAAATTTATCTAACTAACTTATTCTAATATAAACCCGGGTGTTCTTGTGTGATATGCGATCGATAAGGATATCTATTTAGCATGTGATAATAAAGACTGAAGACAACTAAACAAAGATGATAACGTAAAAGATAATTCCTTTGACTAAATAGTTAGTCAATGGAATTTATAAAATATATCGCATATATGATGAGTTATAAATGAAAATCACAATTTCAGCTAGGCATCACACAAAAGTGCAATTAACACTTAATAGAAATAATAAATCTCACATATAATCCATGAAAGGAAAGTTTTTCCACTAATTAAATGTAAACAGAATCAATCATACATGATAATAGTAACATATGTGTGAAGTCCCGCTCATTTGGAAAATGACATAGACCAACTTCTTTCTTCAAATCAAATTGTCTCCCAAGAATACAAAAGTGCATCAACAAAAGAAAAGTAGTCTAATATCTAAAAGAAATGATCATGTTCCATAATTTCACAAAAGCATTCACAAACTTACAATAGTGCATTCTTTGCAAATGTTTTTGATAAAATTCTGGACCCTTCTCTAAATGCATGAGAAGGGTATAAATACTACTCTAAATAAATGTGCAAAAATAGATTATACAAAATTTAAGGAGGTTTCAAACAACCTTCCTCGTAACTAGGTAAATAACTACAAAAATAAATAGAGGCTAAATAAATAAAACTAAGAGGATGACTTGTTGTTTACAGCTTGTCCTTTAAATCGCAAATATCGATCATCGGTTGAATTTGAGGAGGCGATCATCGGTTGAATTTGAGGAGGTGGCACAAAATGAGTCCTAAGCTGTCCTGTGAAGATCACATGGGTGAGCGGTGGCAATATCGTTTGAGTTGTGTGAAGGGAATAGTTGAGAGTCATAAACTGGCTATATGGCTTAACTAGATACTGCCAATATGACTCCTAGTTGGTCGTGGTTAGTTTCATAATTGCCTCTCTCTGACTCCCTACCTTTTCTTTTCGGTCTTTATCTAGAGCAGTTAAATCATGCATTTCTTTCATATTGCCTTCCTTGATGAGATTGGTGGCGAATAGGATGTGATTTTGACGATGTTCTTTGATACTACAGCTGCCCTTACGACTGCTAGCTCAGCCTGTTTGATTCTGGCATCCCAATCTGTAAAGAGAATGTCTTTATGAGTTTATTCAATTTCAGGTAGATTGGCCTTCTTTCCATATTTTGTTTCCTGCCACTCAATGAACTCAGAGATTCTGGTGTTTAAATCGTTAAACTCCATTCTTTGGTCAATTGCCTTATCTGTCAGCTGGTCGGTAGTAGTCAGATATGGAGTAATGTGTGACAACTTCTAGTAGAAACACTCTTGTTGTATCACCAGAAGGGAATTTAATTTCAAGGCCTCTTTAATGAACTCCTCAGTAGTGGGAACGTCCTTGTATGTTTCCATGGATTGCTGCATTTCTCGGAGTTGCATGTTTTTGGCTGATATATCGGCCTCATGGCTTATTTTCAGGACCTCCATGTCTTGCTACAATTGCTTTAGTTGCTCCGCCACCTGCCTGTTTATGCTTGCTTTCTCTACCTCGAGCTCTTGTTCGAGCTGTGCAATTTTATCCTCTTTCTCCCTTAGTAGAGTAGAGACCTTATTAGCCTTGTCCATAGTGTCCGATGTGTATTCTCCCATGAACTATGATAGTCTAGTCATGTTCTCGCCCGAATTGAAAGGAATGTCCTTCCAGGCAATTTCCATTGGCTCCTTTCCAGGTGGGAATTCAGGTGCATCTACCCTTCTCCTTTTTCTCTACCATATAACTACAGCCTTGTGGAGAGGGCTATAGAACACATCAAGTGGAGGTATTTCAGTCACTTTGAGAAGAATCTCCGATATGGGCAGAGCAAGGATAATTTTAGTATGCTGCGATGCTTTTCCTTGTTCCTCCATAGGTGTAGATTTTCCGTTGATAGACTTGGGCTCTGTATCTTTATGAATATGCGGAGGAGTTTTTCATTTCTCTATTTCTTGGGCATTTGAGGCTTTGGGAGTGCCTTGCAATTTCTAATTAAACTGATCCCACTCTTGCTCCAAACTACTGCCTTTGGTCTCTGAACTGATTTCTGTGTTCGGGGTGCTCATCACTTGCTTCTCAGCTAACTTCCTGCTAGACTCAGCTATGTTGTCAGTGTCTTGGGGCTTCCCTGTTTCTGGTGTCTTCTTAGTGTTTACCTGAGAGTGTATTTGAGAACTAGGACCTCCACTATCAACAGTGATGCTTGGAGTAGACTTACCCTCATGTTTTAATAGATGCATTGGGATCACCCGGAGCCTCTCATCTCTGAATTTCCTAAAATATTTGAAAAGGATAATTTTAGTATGCTGGGATGTTGTTCCTTGTTCCTCCATAGGTGTAGATTTTCCGTCGATAGACTTGGGCTCTGTATCTTTATGAATATGCGGAGGATTTTTTCATTTCTCTGTTTCTTGGGCATTTGAGGCTTTGGGAGTGCCTTGAAATTTCTGATTGAACTGATCCCACTCCTGCTCCAAACTACCGCCTTTGGTCTCTGAACCGATTTCTGTGTTCGAGGTGCTCATCACTTGCTTCTGAGCTAACTTCCTGCTGGACTCAGCTATGTTTTCGGCGTCCTGGGACTTCCCTGTTTCTGGTGTCTTCTCAGTGTTTACCTGAGAGTGTATTTGAGAACTAGGACCTCCACTATCAACAGTGACACTTGGAGTAGACTTACCCTCAGGTTTTAATAGATGCATTGGGATCACACGAAGCCTCTCATCTCTGAATTCCTGAAATCTTTGAAAATCTTCAGGTTTCAAATTCGCTTTTGCCCATTCGAATGCTTGTTCAAAGGATACGGCTCACTGTAGAAAATCCTCAAAATAATTGTCATCATGATTGTATGGCTTGAGCTTTACTCCAGTAGTGACATTATATGCCACTTTGTTTGGATCAAATTGCCCCTTAGGAAATGTATGAAGCCTGCGGGCTTCCATATGTGCTGATTCCTTAGTAGCATGAACAAAATTGGCAAAAGCAAATGAACCGTATTTGATAGGGAAAATGGGCCATAATGACTTCTTGTCATCTTTGAGAACTTTAGTTAGGCCCTTTCCCACAATCTAGTAGGCAATCTCTCTTGCTAATAACTTATCAAAAACATATAAAGGAAGGGTGTGCGGATCAATTGTGCTACCAAAAACCCTAATATAGGTGAACCACTCTTTAATAAAATACTTGCCGACATTAAATAGGTCTGCTGCAACGTCTTGGGAAAACCTAGGGGCTTTCTTATTGAAAATAATTTGATGTAGGGGCAACACAACAACATGGAATATCTTATAGAAGTGAGGTATGTAATGTGACTCCCATATTATTTTATGATTGAGATGGATTGGGCAAGGATCTTGTAAGGTCCATTTCCAACCCATGGTTGGAAATGTTGTGCAAAAAAAGATAACATCCATAATGTAGGAACTAAAATAGAAGGGAGGGAGGTTATTTGAAAAGGAGGCTTTATTTTGTCGATATTCAGTAATGGTGGTGATTAGGTTTTTAGATAGGATGGAATGCTAATTCATGATATGGGAATTAAAATAGGCATCAATCAGAGGAATCCATTCAATTGAAAACTTAGTATTATTGGGTAGGCCATACAATCTACAAAACATGGTTGCTGCATAGTTGTAGGGGTTTTCCAAAGAGGCTATATCATACATACCTAATTTTTCATACTTGAATTTGTTGTCCAACACCCTCCAACCCTGAATTAGCTTGAAGGGGTCTAGATTCTTCTTTGTGAAGTTAGCCACAAATGTGTTGTCATAGATATCCTAGGGATCAGGTATGTGGTACATCTTGTTCAGATCCTCTGCTTTGAACAACCCTATGAACTCCATCCTTGAATTCTTGAACTGCCTATCTTCAATGATAAGGTTTTCAATCACCCACCTGATCATATCTATATAGGGGAGGATTTTAGCCCTTGCTCCTATCCTATGAAGGAATGAACAAGAAGCATCTCTACATTGAAGTTCTGAAGGCCTTTTTGAGTCAGTTGTTGCTCTTGTAATAGTGAGTTTAGGATGCTCATCCTCCAGCCTATTGTAAATTACTTCCCAAGCTGTTGTGCCTTCGGCAACATCAAAAACTGTATCAGCAAAGATAGAAGCGGTTTCTGTAAACTCAGCTTCAACAATGGTCTGTTTGCTTTGTTTCTGCATCACCTTTCTTAGTGACATGTCTTTTGTCACTTGCCTAAAATAGACAAGATATATCAGTGCAGACGATATCTAGTAATTAAGATTGAAATCTCTTGTGAAATGACTTTGGATTGTGATAAATGTTTTAATGAGATACTCGATTATAACTACCCATAACTGAGAAAATGATTATCCTTCCTCGGGCCACTAAATATTTAATAACCTGTCAACTCGTTTGTTTTGGTATTTAAAATGTAATTATTCCACACGTTTTATTGGACTTAATCATGCATCGCTGTCTTAAAAGGGATATAGTATAGCGTTATCGAATGTATTAAGTGAAATGCAATTGTGGGGATCACAATATTGCATTTCACAAATCATTTGTGGTTGTTCTAAGGGCATGGTCAAGTTTCTCATGAACTATGTGAAGTGCGAAATGTTATTGAAAAATGACAAGGTGATGTTATCGCAGCAGGAGGCTTAATCGCATATCACAATTTTGTAAAGGTTTTTTTAACATGGTCATGTGGAAAAGTGTGATTTGTGATTTACGATATGGATTTCATCCTTAGTTATTTTTGCAAGGTTTTGCTAGGAATTTTCTTAGAGTTAGGGTTTTATTATCCTAAGCCTAAAAATTTAAAAGGGCCCCCATTTACAACTCTAAGCCTAGCTATTTTTTGTTACAAATGTGGGGGTTGTTTTGTAGTACAAGACTAATATAGTCCAAGAATAAAAATATGACCAACTAACAAGTACAAGAATATGAATTAGTCATTTATGCTAGTCACTTTTTATTGTGTCACTTCAGAAAGCCTTCTAATTTTATTAAGGACCAATGATGAGGCTCTGAGACCCAATCATGGTATGCAAAACCTTTGAATGATAGACACATCCTTCCTAGAGGGCAAAGAATATCCCTTAGAGAATATAATTAATGTGGTGGTTTGAAGCCTTTTTAATGGTCATTTATTATTTAGGACTTAATTTCTTTTTTTATTCTTCTTCCTCATCCATAGTAAAGGTCATGAAACCCATTATTATTATGCAAAACATTCCAAATGCTCATATTCCAAGCTAGAGGTCTTATTCAAGAAATTGAGCATGAAAAAGACCAATTTAGCGACTAATGTCCTTGTTTTCCTCTCCTAACCATAACATAAACACTAACTCCCATATGTTGTGAAAAATATCTCGTATGGTGCCCATATCTTGACTTAAGACCAATGATATATTAAAGAACATCTATGTGGTTAAGGCTAGCTCATAGCTCTTGAAACTAAAAGGGTTCTTTTAAGGCCTAGTGCCATTGTTTACCTCCCTTACCCATTGTGAAAAAATTCCCAATGGAATTGATATCCCATATATCCCTAAGATTATTTAGAGAGGATCTATGTGGTTGTTCAATTCTAAATTCATGGCCTTTGAGCATGAGAACCTTCATTTTAGAAGTAAAGGCCTTTTTCTCCTTCCCTCATACTAACTCTTATTATGCAAATAATAGTAATGTTTCCCATATTTCTAGTCCAAGGCCCTTTTCATGTCCCTTGGTAAAGGCCTTGAGAGTTTCCACCACATTTACACCTATCATTTAAACTATGCAATCTTATGGATTCATATATTCCTCTTTTGTTATGAGCCATCTTATACCATTATATCTTATATTTATGCATTGCTCTTTTTACATAGCATATAATACAATATGATAATTCTACCACAATGAATAAAAAGAATATTTACAACATATATATATATCTAGCTTTGATACAATGCCAACCTTGGGGTTTTGGTACTTCTTTAACCCAAGCCTTAATAATCACTTTGAGAGGAACCCTAGCAACAAATAACCCAAATAATGTTCTTTCCTTATAGAAACTATAAACATCTTCATATTTAAAAAATTGCAATAAGAATAGATTTCCTTAGAAGCCTTGAAAGTACTTCATTATCAAGATTAAGGACAAACTTCAAGGTTCCTTAAAAAGAATTAGAGTACTAGTTACTATTATAAATAAAGGTTTCATTATTAAATTCAACAATAAGTGGATCAATGGATTTAAACTTGAACCAAAGCTTCATCATTTAAGACACCCTCCAGCTTTAAGAAAAAGTTAGCAAGCTAGTTAGTGCCAACTCAAGTCCATGAAAGAAACAAAACATTGAATAATATGAACAAGGACATGAGTAGATAGTTTTGGTAGACTTGTGAACTCTAAAATCCAAACCCTAATAGAAGTCCTCTTAAAATAAAAACTTAGATAATTTTTTAAAATACAACTATTTTTTTAACCAAAATATATCAATGTATAAAGACAAGCACAATTTTACCTCATTTCTCTTTTGTTTTGCACACTCTTTTCCATGCCATAATTGTGATTACTCTAAATCAACAAATTTTCACCATCATCAATTTATTCTTGTAAACTTTTAGTGTAAACTTCCATCTTAACAATAATATTAATAATCTAAATAATGTCATCATCAAAATTTGTAGAAATAAAAATAGAGAAAATAAATTTTCTTATCTACTCATTAAAAATCAACAATCAACATTATGACAATGGAAATAAACAATCAACAATTTTATAATGGAAAATAATATAGGAAAAAAATATTTTTATCCACTAAACTTATTAAAAATCAACAATATGATAATGGAAATGGAGGGAAAAATTTAATGTGGTGGGAAAAAATTAATCGTTTTTATTAAAATGCGATTATGATTTGAACGTGAATGTATCTCCTTGTCTCGTTCGGGAGCGAATTAATTGTGCAATTTGCAGCAATATCATGTTCATAGAATAATCACTGTTGCAACTCTTGCATACTGATGCAAAGGTAATCCATTGAATTATTTTTGTTGAAGTGCAAAGATCTTTTGGAGGGGAGAACATTTACACTCCTTTTAAGTGTGTGTTTTTTACTAGTCTTATAAGTTTTTTGCATTTTTCATTTTGAAGTGGATACATAGGAGAGAGAGCCCTTATTTTGATTGAAACTATTTTTTCTACAATTCATAATGGGACCTGAAGGAGCAGCTAAGGTATTGGGTAACTTTATTCTGAACCCAACTGCAAACATCTCATCTAAAATTTCATGATTTATGGGGGCTAGCTAGTAGCAGAGAAGCAGTAAATGAGGGGGTTTCATGCCCTGTCCATCATATAAATTATTCTGTATCAGATCAAGGTTGACAATGGGAAAACCTTCATGATCAGTGGCAGCGCAACCGTGTAGATTCCCTTGTGAGTGTTTTGTGGTTTTCCATTCATATGTGACATAGTACAAATATTATCTCTTCAGGTGATGAAATTATGTGAATTTATGTGTGATTTACTTTAGGATAAATTCTGAATACCCAAATGTTTTTAAATAGATAAGTGATATTCTCACAAACTCAAAAAAATTGCTCAAATTGTCAAGGGTCATTTTATAAAGGTTATTTCTACTTCATTTACATAATTCAAGATGAATGAAGGGCAATTTTAGAGAGGTTGTTTGAGTAAGATAAGTTTTTAATGTGTATTTTCTCATAAATTGGTACCACTAGTCTTGACTATCTTAACTTTTGCATGAAATGATGTTTTATTAAAGAACCCTTCGAGATATCTGTAATTGTTGTATGCCAATTTATTTGTTATAAACAATCCCTATGAACTATCCTTAAATCATAATAACAACAATGGAAATTTCAGAAAAGCAAGAAAAAACATAGAGAATAGTTTATTTTAGTTTAAATTATCTTAGTAGAATTGCTTAAGGGATTCATCTGTGAAATGGATTGTTAATCATATGATGCTTATCTTCATTTGCCTTGAAAATAACTCATTTCTAGTTATAAATGGGGTTGAGTTGGCAAGTTTATTAATGATTTGTCAATGTGGTCATATTCTGGATCCCTCTAGGATTACTCTACATACATAAAGTATTGGCCCCCATAATAATAATGCTCTGGTCAAACTGGACTTCTTTAACTAAGGGAAATAGATTTATTACATTTATTTAGTTAATATATAAATCACTTCTTGCAGAGGGAAAGAAAAACTTTGTAGATATTCCTTTGAGTGAACTTGATCTTGAGATGCATGCCATAATCGAGCAAGAAAAGCAACGACGATTCAAAGGCTTGGAACTTATCGCTTCTGAGAATTTTACATCTGGCATAGTGATGGAAGCCATTGGATCATGTGTAAAAACAAGTATTCAAAAGGCATACCTAGTAAGGGGGAAGTGTCTAAAGTGAATTAGAATTTATAGAATTGCACAATCATAATACTGGGGTGTCTTAAGTGCTCAATATTTTTTTTTTGTGGCTTTGTTTTTTTATCCTTTTTCTTTAAAATTATTTTGGTTTTAGTTTTACACTTTTTAGTAACTTTGGAGGTCTAAAATATTCCCACTGGGATCTTAGTTAAGATTTATTATAGTGTCGGGACCTAGAGATTTTCTAGGGGATGAATAATATCAATATTTGTTTTCTGATTAATAGAAATTGCTTCACTGAACACGCTATCTCAATGAAGGATGTAATTTTTGAAACGTTTCTACATTTATTAGTGATTTTTTTGGTTTGGGATTAATGCAATGTAGATACTATGTTGACAATGAATTCATTGATCAAAGTGAGAGGATTTTCCAGAAGAAGGCCCTAGAGGCATTCCTTCTTGACAGTAGTGCATGGGATGTTAATTTTCAACCGTTATCTAGGTGCTCTGCTAAATTTTTCATCTAAATATCTCTTCTCCAACCACATGATCACATTATGATATGTTCATCATTTGTGTGAAATCAAAGCTTTGATGAGATTTCCATCGCCTTTTTTGGTCATTGTTGCATAACATTCAATGTTTGGACCTGCCACATGGAGAAAATTTGTCTCATGGATTCATTGTTGAAAAGTGGTGATTATCTACTACATCAATTTACTTTGAATCCATGCCATTCTGCCTGGATGAGTCCACATGTGAGTTTTCTTTGTCAACTCTTTAGTAATAAAGAAAGAAACAATTCTAGAACTGAGAAATGTGAACCAAATTTTAGGGGAAGTGTATTTACTTTGAATCCATGCCATACCACCTGGATGAGTCTACATATGATATTTCTTTGTCATCTAATTAGTCATAAAGAGAGAAACAATTCTAGAACTAATAAATATTGAACTGGATTTTAGGGGAAGTGTTCAAGGCTTAATGTTGGTGTTTGTTCTTTTGGATAATAGGATTCATTGACTATGAAATGCTTGAGAATACTTCCAATCCTTTTAGGCCCAAAATCATCATTTTTGGTGCTAGAGCATATCCTCGAGACTTTGATTACCCTCGCTTAAGGCATGTATTATAGCTAGACACTTCTATACAACCTTAAAAATACATCCCTTAAAAGTACTCTTTCCAGAAATGTTGTATTTTCAACAAGGCCTTATCAATATATTTTACTACATGTATCTTCTACTTTTGGAATTTTATGTTTTCTTTAATACAAACTTAAAATTTTGTTGTTGGGAAGATTGTTGACCTAGTTGGGGGCATACTTAATGATGGACATAACACACATAAGTGGTATTATAGCTTCTTTCATATTGACTAATCCATTTGACTATTGTGATGTAGTGACAACTACAACATGCAAGGGGAGTTGATGATTTGTAGTTCACCTTTTGGATTTAAAATTCTGATGATATGAGAGGAATCTGTCTGTTTGGGTCTATTAGTAATACATTCCATGATTTTATGGAAAATAATTGTAACTCCATTTTTACATTTTGGTGTCTGGTGGTAGTGACAATCACCTAGATCTAGTTGATTTAAGTCCCTTAGTAAGCACCTTATCTGTGTATGTTGGATCGATTGAAATTCTTACACACATTTCTCTTTATTAGATTCAACTGCTCTAATGAAATATGATATATGTTAATGGCCTTGGTAATGATTGACAGGGAATTGATGGTGCAAGAGTAGAGGAGGTTTTAGAATGTGCTTCTATCACGCTCAAGAAGAAATCTATACTAGGTTAGAAGAATTTCACTTTGAAAGTTTATGTAGATAAAGCACTAGCTTCTCTTCCTTAGAGATGATAAAGCTTGACTCCACATCTTACATTTTTAGGTGATGAAAACGCTATGTTTCATGGTAGTATTCATATAGGAATTCCCACAGTATTCGTATAGGAATTAATTGAAATATGAGATTTGGGAATCGAGCTTCCAATCCATACAAATCTTATTTTGGGTGGTTCTTCTCATCATGGATGCCGATTCAAGGTGATAATGGCTCAATTTACCCATATGAGAAGTAGTTTGAGTGTCCAGTCAAGGTTAAGAAAATATTTTATTGCTACCTGAGTATCTCTTTCTCCTTGGGTTGTGTATCAGCTGTCAACCAGAGTGTGTGGACTATGGGAAAGTAAGACATTGTTACAAGCATGATGTGTTACTTGTATTGGGCATAAAACTGGTCCCCAAAGGGCCGAGTTCAATTCCTGTACATAACCACAAGCTCTAGAGGTCTTACTAAGGTGGATGAAGACAATTCCTATTCATTTTAGTTCGGTTGTAGCTTCATTGTTGGGTCTGTATGCTATCTCAAGGTAGTTTTTTTATGATTTACCAGTGATACAAGGACCACCATCAACATTGGGCCCGTATATTAATTTATGGGTACTATATTTCATAACCAAACTCTGGAAAGTACCTTGGGTGGAATGATAATTATATCTAAGCATCCTTATACTACTGCTAATGACAATCAAGTTCTATTTTTCAAGTTCTCTCACTGTGTATTCAAATTTTGAATGAGAAATGATTTTCTATGGGTGATATTGCTACATATCAACAACTTGTAGTTTTTGGGTTTTGTTGTGTGAAATAAGAAATTATTTGGAATCCTATTATTGTATTTGAATTTCTGTATGTGCTACTCAGAAAATAAATTTATAGAAAAATCACCTACAACAAGAAGTAGTCAAACTATTCAAAGAAATACCACACTGAAACTAAAAAAAAACTTAGAAAATTTTAAAGAAAAATCATAAATTTGACAAGGCATATTATTACAACATTTATGTCCATATGTAAAGATTGTAAGGAGAAATGCCAATGTGGAGAGCTCTTCTTCTCAAAACCTTCCCCGTGTTCCCTTACTTTTTCAATTTTGTCCAATAGAAATTGGGTTTATGGTCTCTAACCAGAGATATTGTGTGTGAATACTCCAAATTTGGGTCTATATATTAGGTCTTTCGGCTTCCTTATGGTTTTATGGCTTTTCCTTTATGATTGAATATGTTGTTAACATCCATTTTTGTTGTTGTTGAATTGGTACATGATTTCTTGAGTTTTACTTGACTTGGGGTCTCATATGATGCATGCATATATGGTTCCTTTAATCCTTGTCCATTTAAAAATTCCATACCTATATCTGCATTCATCACACTAACTTCTTTTCAAGTTCAGAAACGAAATCATTTCAGCCATTCTTCTAGTCACCTGCCAGGGATTTGAAGCATGCATGCTATCCTTATGATGATACAAAATGTTTCTAGAATTGGTAGAAGGATAGATTATGACCATGTGATTTATTCACTTCTCAACAACAACAACAACAGACCATAATTCACTTCTCAACAACCCCAATATGTTAGATAATCCAAGAGAAAAGATACTAAGCATATTCCAAAAGGTTTCATCCCTCGAGGCATACTTTTCCAAGCATAAACCAGATTTGAATTTATTTTACTTACTGCAGATTTACAACAGTAAATATGCCATATTATCTTCAAAATGTTTGTGAAAGAACTTCACAATTTTGGCCCTTAATATGTCAAATTAGTATGAAAAGTGTCAAAAATGGTGCAACCAAGAAAACAATGAAAGGATGCAAAATAAAATCTGAAACTACACAAGTATTGGATAACTGGAAACTTCATATGCATGTATAAGGATGAAGTAAATGTATATACCACAACTTTATTATCACAAAGTGATCACAATATTTCAAGGTCTCCAAAACCCTTGCTAGGAAAATCATGAAAACCTCGTCCACCAGCAAATATCTCCAACAAACGAGCATCAACACAAGCAAGTCCTCCTTGGATTCAACAAAAAACTTGCGTCTCAAAAGATATCCATAGTAGCTAGAATTATTGTTTTCCTTAGGGTTAGAAAACACCATCCATATTGCACTAGACAATTTTGTGGCAAGATAACTGTAGTGTCTATCTCCAAATCCACATGTATATCTTTGGGTTTGAATCCTCAATCCCCAATTTTTCCACACTTGCATCATCAACAGAATCAAGAACTCCTTGGATAATAAAGAATACATGAAATACATGATCTTTTACTAGCCTTACATCCGATAAAAGCAAAGCTCCAAAACCATGCAAGGTGTTAGCTCCACTCTCCAAGTCTTCTATTGTAGGGTAGAAACCATAACGCTACAACAAGAAACACAATAACCATTATCATCTTCAACATCATGTTCTTCTCTTGAGTATAAATATATAACATAAAACATATTCATCACAAGATAACCCTAGCATCACATAAGAAAAATCTCTCTAAGAACGTCCAAGACATCTTTCTTCCTTTGACAAGTTTAATTATTTCAGAAAACATTGACATTGTTTTAGTTGATGAATTTGGTGGTATGCTAATTGAAGAAGAATAAGTTCAAAATTCAGTGCTTTAATTAAGATCTTGTTGTGAAGATAACCAAGAACAAAGATCATGTTAAGAAATTTGAGTAGGCATATTTGGTCACAAGAATTGATAAAATGTTGGGAAAATCGTGATGGAAGAATACCTTGTGTTGCTACTGTAACAGGGAAGGACATTATGCACACGCATGTGACATGTGCAAGCATGTATAGAACAATAAGCACTCTCCCAATGTAATAGAAAAAAAACCTTGACAAGAACATTGTGAAGGGTGTATTGGTGACAATTGGTTGATATAATGCCTTGGGTTGAGGTTTATTTAAAGTGGTTGTTTTCGAAGTTTCTTTAAGGAACACAAAGGAACACTTCTCCATTGAACACTATAGACTTGTTTGGGTTAGAATTTGCTATGAAAATATGAAAATATTGAAAAATATGCACTTCATGGATTAGTTTTCCTATGTTTATGTGCTAGGTCTGAGTTTTATTTGTTGGGAGGTTTCTTTTGCAACATTTCAGTTCTTCATTTTGGTTTGGTCCTTCCTAGCCACCACAGGTTCTACATACCTTGTTTGTTCATTATTATGAGGGGTCATATTAGAGCTATGAGATATGCCATTGCACATGTCCCTTCCTATATGATGCATACATGACTACCATTTTTAGGTCCCTAATAGGGAAAAGGTCCTCATTTTCCTATATAATTTTTCATTGAACTTGCATAGGTTCCATACTCCAACTAGCTAAATCTCAATGCTTGTGATCTTGTTGGCCATCTTATTTGCTTGTTTGTAGATGTGATTGAATTCTGTGTAGTGGAAGGATTTTCAGCATTTTTTGGATGTTTGTTGGCATCTTAACTGGTTGAATACCATTTGGCTAACCTATTCTCAAATCATTCTGAACTGGAATCTTCAAGCTTTAACAATGTAAACTTTAAAACAGGAACTGATACTGTTACCCGTTTCGTAGAGATAGCAAAAAAGTGACCCGATTTTGAAAAGCAGTGATGCAGAACACGCATGTTTTTTTAGAGCTTAGTTTTTGGCACTATAATTTTTAAGGAATTTAGACTTCTGTGATCCATAACATTGTTTAGTAATCTTCGGCAAAATCACATAACCAATATTTTGTCGACGCGTTTCGAACCAACCAGTGTGGTTCATCGTCAGGACAAGTTGAAGAACCAATCCGGCTTAGCTTGATTAAATAGAGTGTGCAGAGACTCCAACGGCTATAATGTCAACGACTAATTTTGACCTAATGATCCTAGTCAAACCACTAATTTTATTATTAATATTCTTAGAAATAGCTAAAACATATAATTCATTATTATTAGCTTATATACTAAGAGAATTCATTTGTTAATTTGAGTATATCTAAAAATGAATAATATAATATTTATATAATCCATTTTTTATTATTTAAATATAATGGTCATTAATAAATTATATCTCGTATAATAGTTCATATTTATTAAATAATCTATATATATTATTATTCCAATATTATTTAAATACAAATAAATAGTATTAAATTACTATTATTCTAAGAATTTAGTTACATTAGGTAATTGTGTATTTATTTAATAATAATTATTTAAATCTAATGGTCCATAGGTATATCATTTTTATTAATTATTTAATTATAATGGCCCATTCGAAATTAAAACAATAAGTTATATACACTAATTTATGTTTATTAAATCATCTATATAATTTATAATTCCAATATTATTAAAATAAATAGTATTCTTGTTAAATCATTATTATTTAGTTACATTAGGTAAATACCATAATTAAAGTACATGTTTATTAATAATAGTGTCATCAACCTAAGGATTTAAGCCCAGATCCCAAGCCACTGCTTAGAATGGAATGAAAGCTTGAAATCAATAAAAGTACATGGAAATAATGAATAAAAATAAATAAATTCAACAAGACCTTAACGAGACCCCTACTAGCGAGGGCAGGAATTTCGTCAAACATATCATCAACATGTAACCTATAGGTGTAAACAACATAATTAAGTGTATGGAGCTCATACTTATCTGAGAATCACTATAAACCATTATTCCCTCATGTAATTTGCTGCATATTCATCTATTAGGCCATAGACACATTATCCATTCACATACAAGTAAAAACATGCTGGGAGCTAAACATAGTTGTTGCCATAAAATGTACATGTAACCAAAATAATAGGGACAAAAATACAATAAAAATATCAACCATCAAAATCCATATATACTATAGTAAATTTACACATGAAAATCAATGGAATGAATTTCTCATTAATCAATGCAATGAAAAAACTGGTGATGGGACTACCACGTTCCACCCCACCATAGATTGGTTGATCCAATTCTCTCTTTAGCTAATCAACCCCGTGCCATATTCCAAGCATGAATGTGTGACTCATAGAACACATCAAAGACACCAATCAATGTGGATGCCACTCGATTTCTCGCCTACACCGTGAGGAATTTGAGTGCCTCCTAGTCTCTCAAGCTCTACCATACACCGGCAATCTAGTCGAAGGATCACTAGACCCTACACTGAGACATACTATCCAGGATTTTCCATGCATTACATCACGGAATCACTAGTCCCAACGGAGAGAAAATCCACCTCTTGGCTTTACCGTATATCCCGTCATTCACCAGCAATGATTCCTAGGCCCACCGAGGCACACAATCTAGCTTTACTACAACCCACATTCCAGTTCAGGGGTTATTAGGCCAGTGGCTTCGTGCATCCTTAGTCTAGTTTAGGTACCACTACAACATGTGTTTTTCCATTCGAAGATCCACCCCAATCAGCTTCAAATCTAATCTGACCATCCCTCTTAAACTGAATGAGAGAACCCATCTCATCAAAGCTATCAGGAAATGGAAAGGCTAGACTGAAAATAACGTCACACATGGCAAACCCCATCCCATGGGAGAAAAGGAACGCATGAAATCCCATGCATGCCAAATATAGCAAGTAAAATACACATGCAAGTCAGTACCTACAATGAATCTTGTTGTAGCTACTTGATCATGTCTTTCCCTGCTTGATATTTCCTTCCTCTTGCCTTCTTTTCCTTTCTTTCTCTAATGCCAAAGTGCTCCATGAAAACTTTAGGTGTCCAAGATTATGAGAGAGAGAGAGAGAGAATAATCAGAGAGATCCAAAGCTAAATTGATCAAGCCCTACCCACTAATCTTCCGAAGACCTTTTATTAATGAGGGCTCTATTTTCTTCATTTTCAATTATTTTCCTTCAATTTCATCCTCACATGCAACTTGTGACATTTCACCTTCCTTTTCTCCTAATTTCCATTATTTTCATAAATAATTGTGCCAAAAATATCTTTTTGCCTCTTTAACGCCTTATCCATTTCCTTTTCCAATTTCCTTAGCCATAAACAGCCAATTGAACACCCACTAGGATGTCTTGCCCACCATTTAGCTTGGAATACGTGTCCCATTACCTGTGGTATTTATATATTTTTACATGGAATTTTCATGAGGGTTGTTACAATTTATCTCTCACTACCACTAGGAATATTCTATAATATTCCATGGAGGTTAAATCCCTACTATCCACCTAATAATTATTGATAATTAAATTAGAATTACGGAAGCCCTATTCCAAAATAGACATGTCTATCGACACAATAATTTTTTTAAACCATAATTGACAGAATTGTATTAAAAGTATACATGATACATGCAAAAATATTACATCATAATTATAAAATTTGGCATATAATGCTCATTTGTCTTTACAAGTTCACAAAAATCCAACCAATTGAAAAACAAATCATCTATAAACCATGTTTGAGTTAAATGCATTTTCTTCATGCCTTTAGGTCTTCTAGGTCTTTCTAGGATAAAGAATAAATTTGTTCATGTATCATACTACCATTTGGACTCATTTTAATGAAGATAAATTTTTATTTTGTCAAGAAAAGCTACAGATAAGCCCAAGACCAAGTCAACCCAAGAGCAAGATCAAGTTAGCCTAAAAGGAGAGAATTTGACTCTCAAGAAAGGCTATATAAAGAAGTGAAATTTAACTCATTTGGACACACATCTCAATCAAGTTCGATCTACAATAGCAAAGTAGAAAAATAGTAGTTGGGAGGTCAAAGTGGAAGAGAAGAAGTCAAAATTTTGTCAAATAAACTTTCTCTTATCTCGATAGGGTTTGTGAAGCTTCCTGTTGCAGGAGGTCGAAATTTTGTAGTAGTTACATGGGGCCAAACTTGCAGGGCCAAAATTTTGTTGCAGGGATCGAAGTTGTAGTAGTAGTGTAGCAGTATCAAAGTTATGGAAATTTTCTCCAGGATAATATTGTTGGGGGCTAGCTTGGGGCTTGGAGTGTTTATTGGCTTGGGTCTTTGGATCTTGGAAATCTACTTTGTAAGTAGATTCTAAAGAAGAGGAGAAGAATTTTCTGGGATTTCACCTTGAGGGGTTTTTCCCTAGCTTGGAGCCTATATCTTATGTACTATGTATCTTTGTGATCCTTATTGTTTTGATAATTTCTTGATGAAGAAAACTGAAGAAGTAATAAAGAATAAACTAAGATCACAAATAATTGTCATGATAACGAAAATACGTTCTAATCTACAAGTCCCCATATTTTCCAACATGGTATCAGAGCTAAGGTGAAAGAAGACGATTGAAGATAACTACCTAAGATAGGGTTTCAAGGTTATTCAAAATATCACTACATCTATGAAGAAATGTCTATTGAAGATCTTCTTGAAGCTCGCAAACAAAGTAGTAGATGGAAGTTTGTTCTCTTCATTATCTGATACATTGAAGGATGAGTATGTATGGGTTATTGACAATGGTGCCTCTATCCATATGACGAGAGAATGCATAAACTCCAAACCATATCAAATGGAAACTCATCTCACTCTATAAAACTTGGAGACAACAAGAGGTATCTAGTGAAAGGCATTGGATCTGCATCATTGGAACTCAAGTTAGGTGGAATCTTTCACCTCAACAACATTTTATATGTTCCATGTTTGAAGAAAAAATTACTTTTATATTTCGTGTCTATAGGATAAGGGTGATAAATTGTCTTCTATTGACATAAAGGTTTTGGTTTGGGGTGAGGTATCTAGTATTAATGAAGCAAGGGTAGTTTGGATTCATGAGGGGACATTGTATGGACTCTATACACCCTTAGTTCAAGCCCTAGTTCACCTAGAAGTGAGTCCTTCTGAGCTATGACATAGAAGGTATGAACAACTTTATTATAAGATTTTTGCATCTATGAGTCAAATGGTCAATGACATCCATGAAACAAAGGAAGATCAAGAAGGGATCTATAAGGGATGTGCTCTAGGAAATAATGTAAATAAACCATTTGCAAGTGGTGATATTATATCTAAGGAAATTGTAGATATCATACATTCAGATGTACCTATGAAATTCAAGTATCTTGGTGGGAATCAATACTATGTAACTTTCATTGATGATTTCTGAATAAAAACTTGGTTATACCTCCTCAAGAACAAAGATGAGGTATTAAAAAAATTTCAACAGTTCAAGAAAAGAGTGGAAAACCTAACCAAGAGAAATATTAAAATTTTGAGGTTAGATAATGGTGGAGAATAGACCTCCAAAGAGTTAATAACTTTTTGCAAGGAAGCAAGAATCAAGAGGGAGCTCATTATTCCCTATAATCCTGAATAAAATGGTGTGGTAGAAAGGAAGAACCGTACTATTTAAAAATGTGTCAAGGCCATGGTACATGATCAAGATATCCCTCAATTCCTATGGGGAGAAGCATGCATAACAACTATCTACTTACAAAATCGAAGTCCTCATAGAAGTCTTAACAACATGACTCCAGAAGAAGAATTTAAATGGAAGAAATCAAGTGTGCATTATCTTCGGATATTTGGGTCTCCTCTATATATTCTTATACCTAAAGACAAGAGATAGAAGCTAGATCCTACCAGTCTAACGGGAATATTTTTGGGATATAATGCTTCACCAAAAGCATATGGAATGTATAACAATGAGGGTTGTCTAATTGAAGTGAGTAGGGATGTCATCATTTATTAGAGCATATCTTACAAGAAATCAAAGGATGTTTTAGTTGACTATGATGAAGAAGATATACCTATATTTGAGGATGTCTCTAGGGATAATAATGTTCAAGAACTAGGACCTACTCAAGAAGATGATGAAGGTCCTTGTGAGGCTATACAACAAGTAGTTGTTCCAGAAAATCAGAAGAGACATGTTTAGATGAAAACTACTCTTTAAGAGGTAGAAGGACATACAACATCAGGACATCCACAGAAAGTAAGAGACCAAAGAGGTATTCATGATATGTCTCATACATGACATGGCTTATTGAAATGAAACCCTTCTCCTATGAAGATACAATTAAACATCAAGAGTTGAGGAATGTTATGCAGGAAGACTACCAATATATAATGAAGAATGATGTCTGGGAGATTGTTTCTAGGCCAAGTGAAGAATCTACAATCACTTCAAAATGTATTTACAAGATACAACACATTGTAGATTGGAGCATAGATAAATACAAAGCAAAGTTTGTAGAAAGAGGCTTCTCGCAAAAGGAAGGAATTGATTACGAGGAAACCTTTGCTCCCACAACTAGGTATACAAAAAATAAGATCACTTATTTCATTGGCTACTACTATGGGATGGAACATCCCTTAAATGGATGTCATGAAAAGAATTCTGAATGGGACCATTGATGAGGAGGTTTACATTGGGCAACATCAAGAATTTGAAATAAATCAGATGGAGACTCATGTCTACAAATTGAATAAGTCTATATATGGCTTAAAGTAAGAACCTAGGGCCTAGTATGCAAGGATGGATGCATATCTATTGAGACTTGGTTTTACCAAGAGTATTGCAAATCATAACCTATATATCAAGGTGGTCCAGGATGAACCAGTTAGTATAGTCTTGTATGTGGATGATCTACTAGTTACAGGTGTAAATCATCGGATTCAAGAATGCAAGAAGAAATTAGTAGAAGAATTCGATATGAAGGATCTTGGGTTTATACACTATTATTTGGGATTAGAAGTATGACATAAGCTAAGAGAGATATATCTTGGTCAAGGAAAGTATGTGACCAAGATGCTTCAAAAGTATGGCATGATGGATTGAAATCGTATGATGACTCCTATGATTACCAATTTAAAGAAGTTAAAGAGTTCAGAATCTAGCCCGATGTATCCTAATTGCTACAGATAATTGATTTGGTCCTTGATATATCCAGTTATTACTAGACTGAGTATTTCTTTTGTAGTAAATGTCCTAATTCAGTTCCACATGGAGCCAAAACATGATCATTGGATTGCATCCAATCATATCCTAATATATTTACATGGAATCATATATCACTTCCTTCGATACGCTAGTAATCAAGTCTAACTCATGGGATATACAAATTCATATTGGGGTGGCAGTGAGACAAAAAAGAAAAAGCACAATAGGTGGATGCTTTAGCCTAGGATCTTCCACGGCCTCATGGATGAGAAAAAGTTAGGATATAGTTTCTTTGAGTAGTGCTAAAGCTATATATGTTGTTGTAAGCGAGGTCTGTCAGGAAGAAATTTGGCTCAGGAAGTTACTATCAGATGCATTTGAGGGACCGCTTATCCCTACATCAATACCTTGTGATAGTCAAAGTTGCATAAAATTGATAAAAACCTGGTGTTTCATACTAAGACAAATCATATAAACAACAAGTATCACTGCATCCAAGTCTTGGTACAAGATGGGGTTGTGGAGGTGCACTATCTACCGACAAATGAACAGGTAATAGATATACTGACTAAATAATTTCCAAACAAGAAGCTTGAGTATTTGAGAGGTAATATTGGTTTGGTGGATATCTCTTCCCTAATTGAGAGGGAGTGATATCCGATAGTTCTTGTATTTATGGGTTGGGCATTAGATTAGGACTAACAACTGTAAGTCTTAGTGAAGAACATAAAGGAAGAATGGAGTCTGGAGAATTGGATAAAAATATAGAGGAACTTCTTATGGATTGAAGAATCCAAGGAAAGAAGTTGTTGACCGGTGCTCTTTGAGGATGAGGTAGAGCATCCAAGATAAGAGTAGTTGATGAGGACCAATATTCTATGAGGATCCAAGTTTGGGAATCCAACAAAAGAATAGTCATAAAATGGCATACCTTGTAGACATCCCTATGGGGTATGTGCCTTGAAGAGGTATGTGTCTCACAACATAATTCTCGTAATTAAAGATGAGCTTGTCTAGTTAAGTCCTTCAGGGACAATACTGGTTATGATAAAGATTCTTGACAAAATATGACTTATCAATCTGACTCTTCTTATGAGAATGTTTCAAGATTGAGATTCCTCATACCATGAATACCTCCCTAGTTAAGAGGGAGTGTTGAAAATTTTAACTAGGTTTGGTCTTAATTATGATGTAAATGTAATCATGACATTGTATATTCTCTATAATGAAAGAAAGAGAAAGAAAAAGGAAGTATATTTTATTTTTGGAGTATGGGTTTCATACTCAAGTTTGATTCAAATGCTTCTTCTTCATGCTTTCAGGTCTTCTAGGTATTTCTAGGATAAATATAATTTGGTCATGCATCATAGTCGCAGTTGGACTCGTTGTAATGAAGAAATTTTTTTTTTTTTAAGAAAAAACCATGGATAATACCAAGGCCAAGTTGGCCCAATAGCAAGATCAAATCAACCTAAAAGGAGAAAATTCAACCCTCAAGAAAGGCTATATAAATAACTGTAATTAAACTAATTTGGATATACATCTCAAGCAAGTTGAATCTGCAATAGCAATGGAGATGAAGAGTAGTTGGGAGGTCGAACAGGAAGAGCAGAGGTTGAAATTTTGTTAAAGAAATTTTTCCCTTATCTCGCTAGGGTTTGTGAAGTTTCTAGTTGTAGGAGATCGAAATTTTGTAGTAGTTGTAGGGGATGAAAACTACAAGGCTGAAATTCTTTTGCAAGGGTTAAAGTTGTAGTAGTAGTGTAGCAGTATCAAACATCTAGAAGCTTTCTCAAGGAATACCTTGTTAGGGGTTGGCTTGGAGCTTGGAGGGTTTATTGTCTTGGGTCTTTGTTCCTTGGAAGTCTCTTTTGTACGTATATTCTAAAGAAGGAGAGAATAAACAATCAAACCTATGGGAAATGCCTCTTAAGGCAAAGTCCCAAACCTATTTTGTGAATTTACACTTTAAAAAATGAGAACTAGTTTCTCCCTTTTCTCTGTGAAACACATACTAAGAGGGCCACTTATTTAATTTTTATATAGGTTTTTATTTGTAATGTTTTTTTTTTTTTTTTTATGATCGAACATCGAACAAAATATTCACTTTATGAAGACCACCATAATTCCACATCCTATACCACATAACTACTTTAGGAGGGATTCTATTAGGGAAATAGAGAGAATTGTAAACTCATTTTACCAAGTATAACACAATGCTCATCCGCTTTGATTAATTTATAAAAATAGGAAAGGGACATACCTTTTCAAGTTCTTGTAAAACCAAACACAAATTTATAGGGACAAATTCCCATGAACAACTGACCCATTTTCCATTATTTGACCATGAGGAGCTGTCACACAAGTTGGGTTTATTTTGGAAGAACATCCACTTTTGAAGGAGAGCTAAACATTGTTGGTCCTTGAGAGGTAGTTTTCCCAAAAAGGAGTTGACCCACATACTAATATCATGCCCTTTTCTAGGAATCTAGGATATCTAATCACTGATTGAAGGGTAGGTGGCCAAGATTAATCTCCAAATATAAGATCCTTCCTTGAATGGAGGGTGAATCCAAATAGTTTTCTCTATTGCCCCGAAGATATTTCTTGAGTAGGACTTGATCTCACCAATCATTCTGACCAACAACCAATCTCCAACCCATATTTCCACCCAATGCCAAATTCGTAAGGAAATATATTTTATGCCTATTTATTCATGCACTTTTGAAGTTCTCATCACTACCCATTTAAAAAAATGATTTCTTTTAGTATTATACTTTCCTCCTTGCCATAAGAATGTTTTTATATATTTAAGAATTGAATCTCTAACCCTTTACAGTCTAAAAGAGTTGTAAATTGAAAGATAATAATAGACAAGATGAATGAATTTATAAGAACAAAATTTCCCTTAGGATTCAACGATTGAACTCCCCATTGAGAGAATTTAATATGAAAATTTTCTAATAGAATAGTCTAGGAGCTGGTTTGAGGAAAAGGTTTTAGATAGATGGACATCCCTAATATTTAAAAGAGATCCAAGAAGGGACAACAAATAATTCCCTACTATGAGAATAATTTGTTGAGTTCTTAGACTTATGTTCCATAAATAAATAAAACATTTGTAGGAATTAATTAATCCACCAGAATCCAGAATAAATCTATCCATAATGGCTTTGTCTCTTGGAAATGTTGATTGAAACACCTCCCAAAAGAAGACTGTAATCAACAAACTAATAATGGTTAATATCTTTGGCTCTTGTAAATCTAATTCCCAAAAGAGATTATGATTCTCTCTTTGAATTTATATTTCTTCTCAAGGAGTCCTTGATTAAAATTAATGAAAGGAGAGAGGGGTAAACATTGTAGGATACTTATAGAAGCCTTAATAAAAGCTACACTTATATTGTTTACAAGTGGGGATATCCATGGACTTTCAATACAAATTTATATCTAGCAAATGAAATTATCCTCAATGCTGAATTTTTGTAGGAAAGAGAACGAGTGTTTAACTCTATCAAAGGAATTGGCCATATCAAGCTTGATGACCATACCTTTGTCCCCTCTAATTTTTCTCAAATGAATAACTTCATGTACTAAGATAATATTGTCCATGATATGCTTATTACCCACAAATCCTCCTTGATTTCTAGAAATTAATATGGGTAATTGAAGCCTAGGATGAGAGGAAATTATTTTGGAAACAATCTTATAAGAGACATTGTATAGAGAAATTGGACTTATGCTGTAAAATAAGAAATAATTTACCTATTTTGGAACAAGAGTGAGGAAGGTTGAATTGATCCCTACCCCGTGTTCACATGAAAAAATATATAGCCTACCATCCTACATACATTCAATTTAATGATATATCGACATTGTTTCTAGAACTAATCCAAGAAAACAGCTAGCCCAGAGCATTGTCTAGACCAAAGGAACAATGAACTAAACAAGTTTATCCCTCATAAATCAACCTTATTAGTTGGAGATTATCCTCTTCAGTCACCAACACAGGAATATTTTCAATTATCATTTCTTCTACTCAAGATTGCCTCTAGTAATAATCATTATAAAGGCTTTTATAATTATCAGAGAGGCAACCTCTAGTAGAGCGGAGCTCAATTGCAATAAGACTCGATGATCTTTCCCTTAATAAATAACACTATTTATAGCTAAATGACATCCAAAACCCTAACTACTTGACGCAGGTTACCCCCACTTACACCCACAGTATGCATATAAAATGCATAATCTTGTCTGTCCCAGGAATTTTAACTATCTAATGAGTCAAATTTTCAATTCTTAATGAATGGTTTAAGGCCCCTTACTCAAGTCTTATGCGGAATGATTTCATAAATCAACCATAGTCTAACCCTTAGTCAATATCCTTTATATCAGGACTCATTAACCTTTATAAACCTTCATTAACCCTTAGCCGCAAATGTATATAACCTTCCCACTCTTTAACATTGGTTATATATAATTTAACCACATGAAACCCTTATATCCACGCTTTATTCTATTATAAACCCTTTAAAAGTGAAATGTACATAAAACATACCTTTTCTGCACTTTTTAAAGCCCTTGCACAGTTTCTGAGGTTTCCCTTTATCGCTAATCACAATCGCATCTCTGCAGGTCACATTAAAATGTGTTTCCCCATCTCCTCCAATATGCAATTAACCTCCAAAACTCAAAATATAATAACCACACATGTATAACCTTATTGGTTCTGATCAATCAAACTCGCACGACACTTGCTGACCATTGATCTGGATTTGCTTGATCTGGCGATCCCAAACGATTTCGGGTAGAAAACAAACACGAGGATTAACTGCCCGATAAAGTTGTTTCCTCTCTCCTCCTCGCTGCTACGTGTCACTCGGTTAGTGGAATCGGGTGACTACCCTTCAATACCACTTACAATTCCTCCTCCACCTGATAATCCACTTATATTTTAAACTGCCTTCCTCCATTAACTAACCTCCGAGCTTGTTTGCGCCCAATGACCGTAGATATTCTACCATCGACGGTTATGATGCTCCTCCAAATTCCTCTTCCTCCAACACTTCCAGTTAATATCAGCCATCGATCTCCACGATCCAATGGTTCTCGTCCATCGATGACTTGCTTCTTCGTTCATCCCTTTACTTTGACTTTACTTCGTTTCTTTAGTGTTTACTTTGTGGTTTTGGGTTTCTTCAATGGTTTCATTCTTCTACTCTTCCGCTGCTCAACTTTCGCTGAACTTAACTCCACAAATTCTCACTTCACTACCTCTTTAGAGCTTCACTCTGATCTTTCAATTAGATTCAATGACCCATTATGATTCCTCTGAATCATTCTTCTCCTCTGCGTAGTTCTACAAAACTCTACCTACAACCTTTGTTACAGAATACACAATCTTACATGTAATTCAATCATTCAATATTCATTTAACACATCTATACAGTTTTGGAATAAACCTTTGTATATATAAATATGAACAATTGATTACATATCGAGACTCTCTGTCTCTTAGGCCTGATCTTGAATATCAATGGCATCCTCCCTACACTCCGCCCGTAGGCTTACATTTATACCAAAAAGGTTCTGTTGAACTAATTCTGGTTCAAATCCTTAATCTACAGAACTGACTCCTAAATATCCTCTATGTCCACTTCTAACTCCAATTAATCCCTAAAAATCCTCTCTAGTTCCTTGAATCATGAAACTACCTTAAGAGTTATAATTGACTTCCAACTCTCTTGTCATTATTAACCACTCATGTTCTCCTTCATTCGAGAGCATTTACAACCATCCTCACAACATCTAATTAATTCCTATCATATTCACTCAAAAGCCTAAATATTACATTAATTAAAAAATTAGGAATCCAACTTCCTTAAAACACATCACCCCCTATGTCTACTAAAATACAATGATTTTCCTTGCGTTTAGTGCCCCTACATCAGACTCCCAAAGTAGAAAATATTCATGATCTCCTGATCGTGTGTCTTCATAAGTTGATAGAAAACCTCCAAGGTCCCAAACTTTAGTTTGTAGCTGCCCAAATGCCTTGCACCTTTGTTGTTGTTGTATGCCTGTTGTATTCTGTTTCATCTTCCTCTCCTTGTCAATTAGGTTCAAGTTCTGATTGATCATCCTTCTTGCTGCTATCAATCTCCTCCACATGGACTGTTTCATCATCAACTACCATAATTCTTTAATCTTTGTCTCTAGTTCATCCTTGGACTGGTCCATATTCTGCCTCTTACTTCTTCCTCTTTCTCTTTGCTTCAGGTTGTTGTTTTTGTCCACTAACTCTTCAAACTGTTGTAGGTTACTACCACTTTGTAGTTGCTAGTTTACTTTTTCTTCTACTTTTGTTCTTTGTACCATTGTAGACATTGCTCTTGCTCTTGCTCCAATTTTTGCTTTGACTTCTACGCTTACTGCCTCCCTTTCATCCTTACCCTCTTTCATGATTATTTCTATCTGCACTGAATCATAACTTTCCAGCATTCTCTTCAGCAATTGAGCATCTCTGTTCATGGATTAAATTCTTCCACATAATCTTCTTCTTTTATCTTTATTTGAATGCTCATCTGTAACTAAACTTGCACTCATAAAACACTTGTTAAAATAAAAAACATAAGGCTTATGTGCCTTATCTTCCTTTGGCAACAATTCAGTTTGCTGCTCTATTCCTTTCTCCTCTATCAGCACATCAGTATGCTATTTTGAATTCTCAAAAGAATTCATGAGATTATCAACTAGTCTCTCCTCCACACCATCTGCTCTAATGATGTCTTTCTATCCTTGTTCACTGTAGTGAACTTCTTCCTCTGCAATCACACTGTCATACTCTAAATTTCCCAGCAAATACTCCAGCAATGCAATTTCTTTGTGACACTTCACAAGTACTTCATCATCACTTATAATCCCTACATTTATAAACAAATTGTCAGTTTGAAAATTACAAGGCTCAACAGTTTCAACTATTGTTTCACATATCAGTTCTTCAAACTGAACTTCATCTCTTTTTCCCACAAGAAATTGTCCCTGTGTGGTAACAGTTTCATTACTAAGTTCTTTCTGCTGCAATAAGTCACTGCCTTCCTCATTCAAGAGATATTCTCCCTTATCCTTTACTCCAAAGTATTCATCTTCTGAAATATACTTTTCCATACTTTTGACAACTTCAAAAGATTGCTCATCCTTTGCAAAACCCTCCTTTGTTAGTGACCAATCATTAGATGTCCTTTCTCCCAAGGTTAAATCCTTTGCATAGGTTTCTTCCTTCTTAACAGCTTCCATGGTTATTTCCACTGTGCCTATCATCATGGTGAACTGATGATCCTTTACTATGTTTTCAGCTAACATAGTCTCTTCTTCAAGTTTTCCTTTAATCTCTTGTTGTTTACCTTCTCCAAGAGCTATCCTTGTCTCACCATTTGCATTAATATTCTCCTACATTTGTTCTGCATCCACAGACAAACTATCAGTCTTAAAAACATAATACCCTGTGGTCCCACTTGATGTTTCAACCATCATATCTCCTTGCTGTTCCAAGTTCTCTTTATGACTAAGAAATTCTTCGATGGTCTCCTCTTTAATCTCCTCAAGCCCTTCACTTGGTTGCTTGATATCTTTCCCCAACTGTATATGAGACCTATCCATCTCATCTTCTTCTAGAACAGAATTTAGATTCTGCTTCTCTTCTTCCTCCTTTATGACAATATCAGCGAATTGTCCTTCTTTACATGTTTCACCTGTATATATACACAAATTGTTAGATTTAAAACCATGTAACCTTTTGGCCTCACTTGAAGTTTCAGTCATCAAGTTTTCATTTCCTCTGAGAACTTCACCTTATTCTTCTTCACAAATAGAAACTTCCATTTCCATTTCCAACTTAGCTTCTATGAGTTTTTCCATCACCCACCTTACTTTCCTCTGTTGTAGCCTTCTCTGCAACTTATGCCACTTCACTGGCTTCTTCCTCAAGACCCAACCTAGTCTCTGGCTTTCCTCAAATATTCTCCTTAATGCATCGAGTTGTTCTTTTAATTCTGCAATTTCCTTGTCAATTTTCTCTTGAGTCATCCTCTTTCCATTTGCCTTGGCATCCTCTTTCTTCATCTTTCTTCTGTTATTGTCTTCCTCAGAACCTCTGCTATGACTATCAGTAGCCATCTTCTTCTTCTTTATCTTCATGAGCTCCTTACTCACTTACTATGAGCTGCATTAAAGCCTCTGCAACAACAAGTCCTCCTTGTTGCAACTTACCTCACCAAGCTTTCCTCTGTACTTGGTCTTTTGGCAAGCACTTGGTTCTCTATCTCTGGAACCTCCTTTGAGCACTTCTCTCTGCTCCTTCTAGGCTTCAACTCATCTACACCTTCTAAGAACACAACTATCATCTTGTATTTCAATCACAATGAAATACTTGGTTCTGACCACCTCTTCTTTCACTTAGAAAGTCTTACCAACTTCTTCATCCCTTAGAAATTCTACCCACATCCTTTGTGGAATTGCCTTTGTGAGCTGCAACACTACCTCTGTAGTAACAAGTCTCCTTCTTGCTACATATGCTTTACTAAGCTTCTCTCCTCTGAGCTCAGTCTCTTAGCATTTCTCCGGTTCTTTCCTCTAGATCCAATTCAAGTACTCCTTGCTCTAGATGTTGCAATGTTCTCACCTTCTTCTGTTCTTATATGTGCATCAATGTATAAACACACATCCTCCAATCAAATTAAAACAAAACATATCACCTCACCTTCAAGATCTCTGCATGATCCTGTTCCACCATTCCACCTGTACCTTGGATGGATTGTCCTTTGTTTCTTGAATCTGCAAGTTCTGCTACACATTACCTCTGTCTGCCTACTTTCTGTCAGATTAGAATCTAATCCTTCCTTGTCTGCATAAAAATCTCAATTCATAACTTTGTTCTCAATTCTTTCACATAGAATTTCTTTATTCTGTTTTAACACCAATTGTTTCAATCATAATTCTGCTCTGATACCAAATGACGCATGGTTACCCGTGATTACACCCATAGTATGCATATAAAATGCATAATCCTATCTGTCCCAGGAATTTTAACTCTCTAACGAGTCAAATCTTCAATTCTTAATGAATGATTTAAGGCCCCTTACTCAATTCTTATGCGGAATGATTTCATAATCAACCATAGTCTAACCATTAGTCAATATCCTTTCTATCGGGACTCATTAACCCTTATAAACCTTCATTAACCATTAGCCACATATGTATATAACCTTCCCACTCTTTAACATTGGTTATATAGAATTTAACCACATGAAACCCTTATATCCACGCTTTATTCTATTATAAACCCTTTAAAAGGGAAATGTACATAAAACATACCTTTTCTACACTTTTTAAAGCCCTTGCACAGTGTCTAAGGTTTCCCTTTATCGCTAATCACAATCGCATCTCCGTTGGTCACATTAACATGTGTTTCCCCATCTCCTCTGATATGCGATTAACCTTCGGAACTCAAAATATAATAACCACACATGTATAACCCTATCAGTTGTGATCAATCAAACTTGCACGACACTTGCTGACCATTGATCTAGATTCGCTTGATCTGGCGATCCAAAATGATTTCGGGTAGACAACAACCACGAGGATTAACCGCCTAATAAAGTGGTTTCCTCTCTCCTCCTCGCTGCTACGTGTCGCTTAGTTAGTGGAATTGGGTGACTACCCTTCAATACCACTTACCATTCTTCCTCCACCCGATAATCCACTTATAATTTTAAATCCGCCTTCCTCTGTTAACTAACCTCCGAGCTTGTTTGCGCTCGATGACTGTAGATCTTCTACCATCAATGGCTGCGACGCTCCTCCGAATTCCTCTTCCTCCAGTGTTTCCAGTTAATCTCATCTGTCGATCTCCAAGATCCAATGGTTCTCTTCCATCGACGACTTTCTTCTTCGTTCGTCCCTTTACTTTGACTTTACTTCGTTTCTTCAGTGTTTACTCTGTGGTTTCGGGTTTCTTCAATGGTTTCATTCTTCCACTCTTCCGCTACTCAAATTTCTCTGAGCTTAACTCCGTGAATTCTCACTTCGCTACCTCTTAAGAGCTTCACTTTGATCTTTCAATTGGATTCAATGACCCATTATCATTCCTCCGAATCATTCTTCTCCTCTACATAGTTCTACAAAACTCTACTTGCAATCTCTGTTATGGAATACACAATCTTACATGTAATTCAATCATTCAATATTCATTTCACACATCTATATAGTTCTAGAATAAACCTTTGTATATATAAATATGAATAACTGATTACATATCAAGACTCTCTGTCTCTCAGACTTGATCTTCAATATCAGTGGCCTCCTCCATACACTCTACCCGTAGGCTTACATTTATACCAGAAAGGTTTTGTTGAAATAATTTTGGTTCAAATCCTTAATCTACTGGACTGACTCCTAAATGTCCTCTATGTCCACTTCTAACTCCAGTTAATCCCTAAGAATCCTCTCTAGTTCCCCAAATCATGAAACTACCATAAGAGTTATAATTGACTTCCAACTCTCTTTTCATTATTAACCACTCATGTTCTCCTTCATTCGAGAGCATTTACAACATCCTCACAACATCTAATTAATTCCTATCCTACTCACTCAAAAGCCTAAATATTACATTGATTCAACACTTAGGAATCCAACTTCCTTCAAACAGATGACCCCCTATGTCTACTAAAATACAATGTTTTTCCTTGGGTTGAATGCTCCTGCATCACTACTAGTGGTCCCTTTCATAACATGGGCTAACCACTTTATTTATTAAATATGGCCCATTTACAATTAACTGTGGTCCCTTTTCTTTAATCTGGTTCAACCACTTACAATTATTAGTATGGGATTTATTAAATCTCTAAATAACTATGACTCTGACTCGGCACATTGGGATTATTACATATATAAGAGGGTTAGGGTTGGACCTTAACATGCCCTCCCCCATCAAAAGCGGCCTTGTCCTCAAGGCTAAAGCTACAAAAACTACTGAAGAATAGTGGTTGGCTCCCAGGTCGCATCTTCTCGAGAGGTACCTTTCCACTTGATGAGGACTTCCTTGATCGTGCAGCCACAGTGATATCTTTCATGAGTTTCAAGGGCATGTTCTGGTGGGAGCTAAAGTGAGCCTTCCTCATCTAATTTGGGTAGACTTGTTTGAAATCTGCAATTGTTCCCCACCAATTTATTGAGGCATGATACATGGAAGACTAGATGGATTTTTGAAGTAGGTGACAAGGCTAGTTTGTAGGCGAATGCTCCTATGCACTAAAGTATCTGATAAGGTCCATAGGATTTTGGTGCTAGTTGTTCGCAGCACTTTTATTTGAGAGATATTTTCTTATAAGGTTATAGTCACAGGAATACATGATCCCCTTCTTGAAATGCACACTCGGGAAAATGTTGGTCTTCCTGTTGCTTCATTCAGTTCTGAGCTTGATGTAGATTATCTTTTAGATAAGTTAACATGGTGGCATGGTTATGTAGGAGTTGATCAACTTCATGTACTTTAGAACATATAGGGACATAAGAAATAGGTGAAGGTGGGATTTGGCCATACACTGCCTCATATGGAGTGATCTTGGTGGCTTCATGATAGTTAGTATTATACCACCATTTAGCTAAAGGTAGCCACTGTACCCATTCATTCTTCTTTTCTGAAGTGAAGCACTTTATATATGTGTCTAGACATTTGTTGACTACTTATGTTTGACCGTCAGTTTGGGGATGATAGCCAGTACTTAGTTGGAATTCGATGCCTTGTAGCTTGAAAATTTCTTGCCAAAATCTGCTAATGAAAGTGCGGTTGTGATCAGACACAATGGAAGTCGGCATGAATTGCAGTTTAAATATCTAGTCCAAGAAAACTTGAGCCACCATAGTGGGGTTAAATGGGTGTGGTAGAGTGAAAAAATGAGCATACTTGGAAATTATGTCCATAACTACCATGATGAATTATTTGTTTCCTAACTTTGGGAGACCAGTGATGAAATCCATGGAAACATCCGTCCAGACAGAGGTAGGTATTGGAAATGGTTGTAAGGTTCCTAATAACTTAATCATTTCCCCTTTGTTGCATTGGCACACATCACACTCAGCGACAAAAGTAAGAATGTCGTTCTTCATGCCAGTCCAAAAAAAAAGAACGATGTGTGCGAGCATAAGTCTTCTGAAAGATTGAATGTCTTGAAATTGGAGACGAGTGGAGCTCATCCAAGATGCGGGTTTTGAGGGTGGATGCCACTGATGTAACTACTCGACCCTTGTAGCGAAGAATCTCATGCTTCCAAGAGTAGTCGACTGTGAAATTAGGATCTTCTATCAAGTTATTAATGAGTTTGGAAAGATATGAGTGGGAGAACCATTCCTTGTGGGCCTCTCCAATCCAATCTAGTATGGGTAGAGAGATTGATAGCAGGGTGCTCTCATCCTCAAATTGGCACGATAAATCATCAATTACTACATTGTCATGTCCTTTCTTGTAAATTATCTCATAATCATATCCCATCTGTTATGTGGAATTTTGCATCTACGAATAAACACAATTTCCTTATATGGGTAGATACATCTAGAACAACAGATTTAAAGAGCTTAACCTTTTTCTATAGAACATAAATAAGACAAGGGACCTATTTTTTGTCTTTCCCTTTCCCTTTGTCTCCTTTGTTTGACTTTTTTCACTCCTTCTCGAACTTAACTCGTTTGACAAGTACTTGCAATCATAAACAGAGGACAAAAACCAATCAAAGCAAGAGATATATCTACTATAAGCAAATGGAATCGAATGCATTTACACATATAATCATCACACATAGAAACAAGAATATGGGAAAAGGTGTAAACAACTTTATTAAGTAGAAGGAAGAATTACAACCATGAAGTCTGATCCATTGTCACTCTTCCAGCTTGGGTTCTAGCCAACATCACATCAAAAGCACAACCCTTCGATAGCATAACAATACTTGTTTACAATCTCAAACCTCACGCCAACAGTACCTCCTTACAAATTCGCAAATTCCAGCCCCTCATCACTTAAATGAGTGCTCAATTTATAAGCAAATGGAGGAGTTTTGGTCATAAATGAGGGTATTGAATTGCCTTCCAAAATTAGAGTTATTTTCGATGGAGGAAGGGATGAGAGGATAGGAGGTTACTTAACTCATTCCCTGTCCAATTTAGAGCTCATAGGAGATGATAAGTGTGGTAATCTTCTAGATGGCTCCAAAAGATAAGAATATTCCTAGAACCCTATGATGATTTCGCTCAAACTATCCCAACATAGATCAAAGTGGACCTCAATGCTCTGGAAAGCACCCTAACATGGGCCTACCTACACTAAAGCGCACTTACCCCTGACCAAGGCTGTGCTGGTCCCGCAAGGAGGCAATTCTGGAGGGCTTCAAGCCAAGAAACTCTCAGGGAAGGAGGCATTCAAAGTGGTGAATTCTCTAGGGCATGTACCAACTGAATTAGGGTTTGATGAGTCCTAATGCTACAGATCTGAATGATTGGAGTGATGTGACCAAATGGATCTGTAAAATTTGCACCCTAAAACATGATGTCAAAAATAATGATGTCGAGTTATATGCTTTACGATGAGATGAGGAGGTTTCGAAGTGGATGGTGACCTGCATCGATTACAATACATAATATCATGATATTTTGATTTTTTCTCATGAATTACTGAGGGAAGGCATACCCATGCTCAACATATAAACTTTCATTACAAGTACATAGGCAGTGTCTACAGATATAGACCCATGATAGGACGACCATCAATGTAAAGCCATTGTACAGATGATTTGGTAAATTTCCTAAAATCACAGCTTGGATGGATGAAACTAGATCCAGGGTCTTCTATCTCGTTCAATTTTTCACTCAAGTACGAGCCTAACCATGCGAATATGCGATCTGAAATCGAACATGGGAAGACATCATCTGATTACTAGCCCATGATGTAAGTCGTTAACATACATGAGAGAAATCATTGATAATGATAATGATCCTCAAGGTACTGTAGAAATTATGCATGGTGTGAATGGATGTTTTGATGTCAAACACTATACAAATTCTTTCATTTGAATGCCAGTGATGTCAACCTATCGCTGGAAGAGAAAAACCTGCCATTGATGTATGCAAGCCTCAAGGTACTGGAAGGGTGTTTCTAAGTCAACTTCCTGGATAATATGTTGATGTTGACAAGAAGCAAATCGTCGCAAGAGGGCCTTGATGTATCCCACATCAATTACACAAAACAATTGTAATGATTTTTGGAGACAAAACGTGACTGACGACACAAGGTTCAAGAATGGCGATCATGAAAATGAAGGTTTATGAGTATTGCAAAGGATGAATTTCAAACTGAGTGACTTCTCTTGAACATGTCGGCGACACTGAATGGATTGGTAGCATTGACCCAAAACAAAAGTAATGTATGGTATGATAGACCAAGGTATGATGACCATCAAGCAGATAACCCAACCCAAATAGTCACAATGATGAAGTGAAAGTGTCATGTTCAAGAGTGACCTGTTGCCATAAAGTGGTTTACCCCTTTTCCCATTTTCCCCAATCATTGCTGACCAATACCTCTTTATTTTTATCAAGATTGAGGAGGATAACATATGCTTGTTGTATAATTCCACCCTTCGGGTGAATCCATTGCTATGTGATGTTTTAATGAGTCTAGCGAAGGTGAAACTTGGTCTTGTCATGATGGACAAGTTTGTCACTATTTGATGTTTTAACGAGTCTAACGACAATGATAACTCAATCCTTTTCATGTTTAGAGAGTTTGAAAAGGGACAAAAAGAAAACTCCACAAGTTCTTTTTCATATATTTGTCTCTCAAGTCCGAAAAAGCATAAAAAAATACAAGAGAGAACCTATTGACCATGTTCGGTCAACGTATTCCTTTTTCATAAATAATCTATCTCAGTCCAGAAAAGGGTTAAACTTATACTGATTAGATGTCGTTTCCAATCCGTTAACAAGCTGAAAAGGACAAGCACTCGATAATATTTTCATTTTTCAAGAGTCTGAAAAGAGCTTAAAGAGGACTCCATTTTGAGGAATGAGTGGTGTCTAGGATAGCAACTAGTTCCAGTGATATTGGAACTTCTCAAAATATGTTGATTTATGTGAAGAGGCTAGCTAATAATACCACTCATTGCAACTATTCCTAAAAAAGAGTAAAACAACCAAGTGAAAGCGTATGATCAGCCAAGCAAATAGTGATGATCGAAGAAGAAAAAACCAAGTCTCATATGATGGAAGAGGCTCATAGAATGGGAATCACAAGGGTTAAAATGGAGATGGGTTCATTTTTACACAAGCTTGAACCACACAGAACTATGCTTGGATTCAGTTTCATGTTTACACAAGCTTGAAATGAAAAACTATGGTTGGATTAAGTTTCATTTTTACACAAGCTTGAAACAAAAGTTATGCTTGAGATTGGTTTACATGCCCCCAGAGTGATGACCCGATTCTATGTGCATGCCCCCCAAGCTTCATTGCATTCACCTAAGTAGACTACTCATGGCTATCAGGTGGATGGAATGAAGGTTCGGGGACCTGCTTCATTTCTTAATGAGGTTGACATAGTAAAATAACTATCCTCATATTCCTTGTTTCATTTTTTAATTAGCTTGACATAAGACAAGGAACTATGCTCATACCCTTTGTTTCATTTTTTACCGAGGTTGACACAAGACGAGGAACTATCCTCATATTCCTTATTTCATTTTTTAATGAGGTTGACACAAGACAAGGAACTATCCTCATATTCCTTATTTCATTTTTTAACGAGTTTAACACAAGACAAAGAACTATCCTAATAGGACCTTGATCACGACCCATAAGAGCTCATGACTTTCAAGAGGTTCTCATCAGATGGGAGAACAATGCTCTAGAAGGGATATGTAGCAAGGAATCCATTAGAGAGATCTAGTTCCAATGCCCCCAGCACATCATGTACAACATCACGGAATTGGTCATCCATTGATGTAGGCATTGAACAAGTTGCCACATAATTGACCCATGGCAGGGAAGATACCATTGGTACAAAAGGACCTTTAGGGAAGATGTTTGACTGGAAACCATATTTGGACCAGGAAATGAAAGCTAGTCAACAGTGACAATTCTTCTTTCATGCGGGAAACACATCACTCGAAAGAGTGTTGAAACAATAGCTCCCATGTCATAAACATAGTCGCATCCAAGAAGTAAATTGTAATCTAAAGGGCTTGGGACTACCATCACATTGAGATAAACAATTTTTCCTCCCAAAGTAATAGGAAACTGAGGAAGGATCCCTAATGGTTGACTGGTTCCTCTATTAAAAGCCAACAGATTCTGGGTAACAGGCACAAGTGGCAGTGAACCGAGTGCTTGCCAAGCAGTGGAGGAAAGGATACTCACAAATGCACCTTCATCTATAATAGTGCCAAGTACAATCATATTACAAACTTGTACTATGATTTGGAAAGGCACATAAGAAGGAAGACAACATCTTGCTAGTTGATTCCAATCAAAGGAAGTTACCAGACCACTTGGAGGGGGTACCGTAAGAACGAAAGAATTACCGCCTTGAGTTATGAGAACGAGAGAATTTTCCTCCTGTCTTGATGGAACAGGAGGGTTGCCTCCAAGCTCCTTAGAATCTGAAGAAACGAAAAGAGCCCGAATGGTATCATACTCACTCTCTATGGGAAAGTTATGATTAACTGAAGGTGAAATCGGGTCAATTGTTCCCTTGACCTGTGATTGGTTGGGTATAGAATCATGGGATTCACATTCAGAGAGAGTGGGTTTGACCAACAGTTGATTTGGGTCAGTGAATTCATAAACTAGTGAAGGATTAAAGGAGAGTCTCATGTAACTAGATGGAAGTCACTGCAAAGAAGCAGGATGGTTATCCAACACTTTTTTGGCTTCATCCAGATAGGGACAAAGGTGAATGGGGTGATTCCCTTCACATAACCTATAGGGAAACTTAACTTTACCCTTCTTTCCATGAACTTTACTACCACTAGTTGATGTTGTGTCACCAGCATGATCTCTAGAAGTTGATGAAACAAGATGATGTGAACGAGAAGACCATTCTTCTAAGATTTGAGGAATACCAGGATAATTTCGAAGAAGATGGTCTCCTGTACAATTTTTTCATGGATATCGAACTTTGTGAGGCTTATGGGATGGTTTCGCACCAAAAGTTTCATTCAAAGAAATGGTTGCTTAGTTTCCCCCATGTTGAATTGGCTTCTTCTTCTTCTTCTTCCCTTCTTCTTCTTCTTAGCCACCTAGTTACTAGTATCAATACTTTCACCAGGCAAAGAGGAAGAAGGGGAGGAAGAAACAACCGATGAAGAAGGAAAAGGGTCAACTTTGGGATCAACTGGAGGGTGATTTTTTCCAGTTGGAGGAGTACTCAATTGTGGAGAAATCACAACATTTTGAACCAAGGAGGTTGAAAGCAACCATACTGGCAAGACAATGGTAAATCTTGGAAGGGATAATGTATCCATATAAGGAGCTCCTTGATCGGTGGACTCCGGAATTGTTGCCATATGTCTCAATCTAAGATCAACTAAGGAGTGACATGGAGGATGTTATCCATGGTCAATTAATTTTATTTTAATCAAAATAACATAACAAAACAAAAGAGGGATAATCTAGGCAAAATAATTACCAAGCAACTGTGAACTATAGAATACCTCCAACAAACCGAGAAGTATGGGCAGACAATCTCTCCGAATGTTGTGTTCGGTGTATCACAATGTACAAGGTGTCTAACTCGATTACCTAAGGATGGATAGAAACCTAATGTAGTCCTCCCATATATACTCGAAATTACATGGAGGCGCAATCCATGTTAGCGTTGTCTAATGCAAAACCACATAGTGAGAGCATTCCTTTATAATTTACGTACTGTAACACCATCCTATATACCCAAAGGTACATGGACGAGCTATGATATACTCACGTATGTGGAATGGGGTATCACACTCAGAATGTATCACAAACAATTTAGCGATAGCTGCTGTGTTTTACGACGCCGGAACACATCCCTAGCCTAGACCTCTAAATTTTTTGTGTTAGGTGACAATGCTCCATTAGGTTAATTGAGATTAATTTTAAGTTGATCTTGATTAAGAATTTTCCTTTAAAGGTTCACCATGTGATGTATTTTAAATTCTTAGAATACAACTAATATGATAAGAATCCTTTTCATTCAATTTTGACAATGAAAACCTTAGCTAGTAGGGATAGAGCAATCAGATTCTTGTAATCAAAGAACAAAGAACACATCTAATGCAATTTCCCTAAACTATTCCGATGAGCACACACAAACTCTTTTAATGCAAAATGTAAGTTTTTCTTTTCAATTCCCTTAATTTTTTGATTAACAAAAGGAAACTAATGCACATACAATCAATAAATCTTTTTGCAAGAATGAAGACTTTACGATAGCTCCGTTTCGAAAGAAATGAAGACTTTTACGACACTTTCTTTTGAAAAAAGATTAATCGACTATAAACTACATTTGACAATGAATTGATAGTGTTAAAGAAATAATTTAAGAAACACTAAAAAATCAAGGAAAAAGTAGGGTTTGCAAAGGAAACACAAAATGATTTCATAGACACAAGCATCATTGACCTTTCAGCAAGAAGAAACAGAAGGAAATTTGGCAAAAAATTAACTCAAAGGAGGGATTTTTGTCCTAAGGAAGATCAGCGCAGCCTTGAATGTGAGACAGTGTGCTTCATAGCATTGTCCTCAAACCAAGGGTTCTCTCCAGTGCTCTATCTCTAGACCAAACCTACGCTAGTGCTAGAGAAGCCATCCTAGGGGCTTACAGGCACAATTTTCACAAAAAAACACTTCAAAAAGGCTGAAACAAGATCAATGGAAGCAACTAAAGTCTACTAGAGTGTACTAGGATGAAGGTAAAATATCGGAACGATGATCGTTCCCCAGCGGAGTCATTAATTTGTTATGTGAAATTTTGCATCTATGGATAAACACAATTTCCCTAGATGGGTAGCTACATCTAGAATAACATATTTAAAGTGCTTAAATTTTTTCTATAGAAGATAAATAAGACAAGGGACCTACTTGTTATCTTTCACTTTCCCTTTATCTCCTATGTTTGGCTCACATCGTTCCTTCTCGAACTTAACTCGCTCGATAAGTAGCTGCAATCATAAACAGAGGACAAAAACCAATCAAAGCAAGAGATCTATCTACTATAAGAAAATGGAATCGGAAGAATTTACGCATATAATCATCACACATAGAGACAAGAATATGGGAAAAGGTGTAAACAACTTTATTAAGTAGAGTGAAGAATTACAACCGTGAAATCTGATCCATTTTCATTCTTCCAGCTTGGGTTCCAACCAACATCACATCAAAATCATAGCCCTTCGACAGCATGAAAAGACTTTTTTACAATCTCAAACCTCACACCAATAGTATCTCCTTACAAAATCTCAAATTCTAGCCCCTGATCACTTAGATGAGTGCTCAATTTATAGGAAAATGAAGGAGGTTTGGTCATAAATGAGGGTATCAAATGGCCTTCCAAAATTAGAGTTAGTTTCCATGGAGGAAGGGATGAGAGGATTGGAGGTTACTTAACTCATTCCCTATCCAATTTTGAGCTCATAAGAGATGATAAGTGTGGGAATCTTCTAGATGGCTCTAGAAGATAAGAATATTCCTAGAACCCTATGATGATTTCACTCAAACTCACCTAGCGCAGGTCAAAGTGGGCCTAAGTGCTCTGGAAAGCACCCTAACATGGGCCTACCTGTACTGAAGCACACTTACCCCTAACCAAGGTTGCGTTGGTCCCTCAAGGAGGCAATTTTGGAGGGCTTCAGGCCAAGAAACTCTCAGGGAAGGAGGCATTCAAAGTGGTGACTTGTCTAGGGCATGTAGCAACTGAATTAGGGTTTGATGAGCCCTAGCGGTATTGATCTGAATGATGGGAGTCATGTTCCCAAATGGATCTATGGATGTCGTTGATGTAACTACTCGATCCTTGTAGCGAAGAATCTCATGGTTCCAAGAGTAGTCAGCTGTGAAATTAGGATCTTCTCTCAAGTTATTAATGAGTTGGGAAAGGTATGGGTGGGAGAACCATTCCTTATGGGCCTCTTAAATCTAATCTGGTATGCATACAGAGATTGATAGCAGGGTGCTCTCATCCTCAAATTGGCACAATAAAGCATCAACTACTACATTGTCATGTCCTTTCTTGTAAATTATCTCATAGTCATATCCCATCATTTTGGCAAGCCATTTATTTTGTTGTGATGATGATAGACGTTGCTTCAGAAAATATTTTAGGCTTTGATGGTTCGTGTAGATTGCAAATGTTGCCCCAACAATTATGGGTGCCAGGTGTCTACTACATGTAATATGACCATCATTTCTTTCTAAGAAGTAGATTGACCCATATATTTTCCACTAAGTTGTTGGTTGGTGAAAGCCAATGGTCTACCTTCCTGCATTAATACAACGCCAATACTGGTACCAGGTGTTGGAAATAATACTAAGAGGGGGGTGAATCAGTACTATCAGATCAATAATTTTATTTCTCAAACAGATTTATATATGCTACTTTAGTGAAGCGACCTAGCATGTACACACAACTGCAATTAGAGAAACCAACGTATATCTAGAGAACTTGTGATTTAGACAATTTATCATGTGTTGATCTTAAACCAATACATCAGTAACTTATTAGACAATGCAGTAAAAGCAGAATAAAGCATCACACATAAGCAACACACATGAACACCAAGATTTAAGGTGGAAACCCAAAGTGGGTGAAAACCACCTACTACTATCGTCTCTGTCTTCTTTTAATAATAAAAAAACTGTTTACAATCTTGTACTGGTGCAGACTCATACTAGTACATAGGCACCCACCTACAGAAGGCTACAACCTTCTCTCATTTTCCAACTTCTACTGGAATGGAGCTACAACCCCCTAGCTCTTGTACAATCCAATTTGTTTACTAGTACGTAGGTGCCGACCTACAGAAGGCTACGACCTTCTTTCTTCCTCCAGGGATCACGTTTCATGAATTTTCAAATTGGATACTCCTATATCACAACACCACAATCTGAAGGCCACTCTTCATCCAATTTTCATGTTGGACCCATAAAAAGCTTTTAAACTTAAACTGTATCAACCAACATTCAGTTAATCTGAACAATCAGATCACTGACACCAAAACACTGTGTTAAACCCAAAAATGTGCATCATCATTCAGAACTAGCTGTAACCTCAAAATCCATGCATCAGAGTGTATACACTGTTGGCATTATGATTCAAGTGTTGTCCTTGATGGCAACTCACTCAGAGGTTGGTACAGATGCTCAGAAGTTGGTACAGGTAATGGCAACTTAATCAGAAGACAGATCCTAGTACAGCTTACCAAGGAAGTTCATACACGCAGGTTTGTTAAGCCCAAGTCGCGTGTACACGCAGGTTGGCTTCAGAAAAAGCGCGTGTATGTGGAAAAGTACCTTTGGTCCATGGCGGTTAGTCCTTGGAAGTTGTGCCTATGGTTTCGGACCATTGTGTCTCGACGGGCGTGTCGATCCCTAGTTTTGAAGTTGATGGTATTGTGTTTCTATGGTTTTGGCTCTTGGTATTGAACAAGGCCTAAGGCTATATAAGGAGAAGATCACTAGGCAAAGATATGTGTGTGGGTGTCTGACGCAGTGAGAGGATCTGGTATTGCTGGTTATCTGTTCGGGACGCTTGGCAAGGGTCGGATCTGACAGCAAAGGCAGAAGTAATCATTTCTAGATCTGCACGCGGGTTGCCTTTGGAGAAAGCGCGTATACACACGGGTTTGGTACAGTGAAGTAGCGTATGCATGATAAGGGTTGATATTTCAGGTTGTTGCTGATTCTGGTGGTTGTTGCAGAGTTCTAGATTCTGGTTTGGGTTCTGTGTTCTTGATGACAGGGTTTCAGTGATTCGGTATTGGGTTGTTTAATGAATTATGATGCAAGTATAAGTTGATGATTGTATTGCGGTAATGTTTGCTTTGTACTCTTGGATCCAGTCTGAAAATTGATGAAACGTGGTCCCTGAAGGTTGTAGGGTCAGCACCTATGTACTAGTAAATGGATCAGCTAGTACAAGAGCTGAGGGAGTTGTAGCTCCCTTCCAGAAGTAGTTGGAAAACGAAAGAGAAGGTTGTAGCCCTCTGCAGGTTGTAGCCTGCATACTGGTAAAGGACTGCACCAGTATATTGTAAAAGAAGTTTCTCATTAAAGAAGAAAGAGACGAATTGCAGCAGGTGGTTTTCACCCACATTGGGTTTCCACCTTATATCATGGTGTTCATGTGTGTGGCTCTTGTGTGATGTTCTGTTCTGTTATACTGCACCTGTTTACTGTTAAATTGCTTAATAATGTTCTGATGCATTTACTGAAGATAAGATTAACTGAATCATAAGATATCTGCATATACGCTAGTTGCTTTAGACACAGTCGTGTGTACACGCGGATTCACTTAACTAAAGTCGCGTATATGTTTCTGAGTATGAAATTGAAAAGGTTTTATTGATCTGATAATACTGATTCACCCCCCCCTCTCAGTATTATTTCCAACAATTGGTATCAGAGCAGGTCCTTCAGAGGAAGCTTGATCGCTTGAAGGAAAAGATCCATCAAAATGGCTAATCCAGAAAGAGAGGCACACATCAGGCCACCAGTCTTTGACGGGAACAATTTTACTCACTGGAAGATAAGAACCACTGCATATCTACAGTCTCTTGGAGCAGAAGTTTGGGGACTCGTAGAAGGAGGATACAAATTCCCATCAGCAACTCCTACAGATCCAGCAGAGAAAAAGCAATATGAGCTCAATGCCAAAGTAGTTAATGTCCTATTGAGTACTTTGACTCAATCAGAATTTATGAAGATCATGCATCTCAAATCAGCTAAGGAAATATGGGACAAAATCGTTACAAGCTACGAAGGAGATGATCAGGTAAAAATAGCGAAGCTTCAAACTCTCAGAATCCGGTATGAAACTCTTAAGATGCGAAGTAATGAAAGCGTAGCTAATTATTTCCTGCGTATGGATGAGATTGTGAATTGTATGAGGGATCTGGGTGAAGAATTTGAGGAAGTTGTCTTAGTTCAAAAGGTTTTGAGATCTCTGTCTACTAAATTTGATTCTAAAGTATCTGCCATAGAAGAAAAGCAGAATGTGCGGAAAATTACCATGTCACAGCTTCACGGGATCTTAACTGCTTTTGAAATGCGACAAGAGGTACCACCAGAGGCCGCATTCGAAGTGTCAGAGGAAGAAGATGAGGTAAATTTTGTCAAGAATCTTGAACGGGGAACTGGACGGTTCAAAGATAAGCTGCCTTTCAAATGTTTTCTATGTGGTAGAGTTGGTCACTATGCTGCTAGATGTCCTCATAACAAAGAAAGGATATATGAAGAAGATGGTAGAAGCTATTATTCCCATATTAAAAGTTCATTAAATGATAGTGAAGATATTAGAAGTCTCATGGCGCACAAGAAGAAGAATGCTTCATCCAATAATAGCGAGGATATTAAAAGTCTCATGGCACATGAAGAGAAGAATGCAGAAACTGAAGAAGCTGCCAAATTAAAAGAACTATTGGAAACAGAAACCAGGGTAAGGGAGAGATTGCAGGATATAGCAAAAGATCAGAGCACAACTATTCAGAGACTTGAATCAAAGATCCTCTCTCTAAAAGAAGATCTTGAAGATCAAGAACATGAAGTGATCAAACTAAAGCGACAAGTGGAAGAAGGGAGAAAAGTTGAAGAAGACCTAAGGAAGCAGTATCTGAAAAAGGAAGAACAACATCAGGTTGAGGTAAATATCTTGAAAGGTAAACTAGAAGAAAAGGATAAGCTCTTACGATTTCAAGATAGTTCTAAAGTCTTGGATGATATTCTTAATAGTCAAAGATCTCCTGCTATCAAGACTGGTCTTGGTTTTCATGAATATGGTGAAGGTGAATCTAGTTCACAAGGTGAGGCAAGAAACTCTAATGAGAAATCTGAAATGCTCAAGGAACAACCAAGGAAAGAAATTCCTCAAGGAAGATCCTTTACTCCTAACTATGGACGTGATAGACGATTATTTCCTCCGCTGAATAATGTTGAATGTTATGTATGTCATAATCTTGGACATGTTGCAGCCAGATGCAGAAGTAGAATGGTTCAAGAAAGATCATCGCATCCCAAGTATTTCAGAGGGTATTGCTTTGCCTGCAATGCATATGGACACAAAGCAATTGATTGTGATAGAAGGAACATGAAAAATATAAGGTGTTATACATGCAACAACTATGGGCATAAAGCAAGGGAATGCAGGAGCAGATTTCAAAATTCAAGACAAGGGGACCATACATCATCACAGTTGCAGGAATTGAAGAAGACAGAGACAGAAAGATGTGGGACAACTCAGTCAGCTGACATAACAGACACAGGGGAATCTGAAAGTGATGAGATTCAGTATTCCATCCTGCATACGTTGAAATAATGAAGACAAGTCGCGTATATACGCGAGTTACAGGCTGCAAAGTCGCGTATATGGAGAAAGGGCAGCAGAACAGACCCAGGTTCAGTCATGGTTGGCTCAGGCTCAGGGGGAGCAGAACAGACTCAGGAAATGGTTCAGACATGGTTGGCTCACACTCAGGGGGAGAATATTCTTCAAATAATGCATTGTTGGCATTATGGTTAGAAGTTGTTGATAAAGTCTATGAAGCTAAATGATACATCTTACTGTTTAGGAATGGGATTGCAGGCTGATGCTTATGGTACAGATCATGATGCTGTTGGTGGCTTTCATAAGTCTTGGTCTAGATACTTCGTCTCTATGTCATGTATCTCTTGTGATATCTCTTTTTATGGTGTCAAGGTCATGTAACGGCCTATGTTGGTTTCCCCACTATGCCTGGGATGAATGATGAATGTATGTTGAGTCTTTTGGTGATAGGAAGGTCTTCTATGATGTATAAGTCCTTGTTCTTCTTGAAGAACATCTTTTGCAGATCTTGCCTACAGTCAAGGGGAGCATGAACAGCACAATTCAGCAAGAGCAGGATGGATAGATTGGTACACTTTGGCATACACAAAGGGGGAGCACAGTTGGAGATTTCAGCAAGTACTCAGGGGGAGTATGGACAGCAGAAGGTATACCAAAGAAGAGAATATCTTGGTCCGCCCTTTGCCCTTGATGTCAAAGGGGGAGAGTGACTTGGTGTAGTGGTTGCCATCAAGTCCAAAGGGGGAGATTGTTGGCATTATGATTCAAGTGTTGTCCTTGATGGCAACTCACTCAGAGGTTGGTACAGATGCTCAGAAGTTGGTACAGGTAATGGCAACTTAATCAGAAGACAGATCCTAGTACAGCTTACCAAGGAAGTTCATACACGCAGGTTTGTTAAGCCCAAGTCGCGTGTACACGCAGGTTGGCTTCAGAAAAAGCGCGTGTATGTGGAAAAGTACCTTTGGTCCATGGCGGTTAGTCCTTGGAAGTTGTGCCTATGGTTTCGGACCATTGTGTCTCGACGGGCGTGTCGATCCCTAGTTTTGAAGTTGATGGTATTGTGTTTCTATGGTTTTGGCTCTTGGTATTGAACAAGGCCTAAGGCTATATAAGGAGAAGATCACTAGGCAAAGATATGTGTGTGGGTGTCTGACGCAGTGAGAGGATCTGGTATTGCTGGTTATCTGTTCGGGACGCTTGGCAAGGGTCGGATCTGACAGCAAAGGCAGAAGTAATCATTTCTAGATCTGCACGCGGGTTGCCTTTGGAGAAAGCGCGTATACACGCGGGTTTGGTACAGTGAAGTAGCGTATGCATGATAAGGGTTGATATTTCAGGTTGTTGCTGATTCTGGTGGTTGTTGCAGAGTTCTAGATTCTGGTTTGGGTTCTGTGTTCTTGATGACAGGGTTTCAGTGATTCGGTATTGGGTTGTTTAATGAATTATGATGCAAGTATAAGTTGATGATTGTATTGCGGTAATGTTTGCTTTGTACTCTTGGATCCAGTCTGAAAATTGATGAAACGTGGTCCCTGAAGGTTGTAGGGTCAGCACCTATGTACTAGTAAATGGATCAGCTAGTACAAGAGCTGAGGGAGTTGTAGCTCCCTTCCAGAAGTAGTTGGAAAACGAAAGAGAGGGTTGTAGCCCTCTGCAGGTTGTAGCCTGCATACTGGTAAAGGACTGCACCAGTATATTGTAAAAGAAGTTTCTCATTAAAGAAGAAAGAGACGAATTGCAGCAGGTGGTTTTCACCCACATTGGGTTTCCACCTTATATCATGGTGTTCATGTGTGTGGCTCTTGTGTGATGTTCTGTTCTATTATACTGCACCTGTTTACTGTTAAATTGCTTAATAATGTTCTGATGCATTTACTGAAGATAAGATTAACTGAATCATAAGATATCTGCATATACGCTAGTTGCTTTAGACACAGTCGCGTGTACACGCGGATTCACTTAACTGAAGTCGCGTATATGTTTCTGAGTATGAAATTGAAAAGGTTTTATTGATCTGATAATACTGATTCACCCCCCCCTCTCAGTATTATTTCCAACAATACACTATTTGGATGAACAAAAACTGCATGTATACGCTATTTCCGTTAATCAAACCTGCGTATACCTTCAAAATTACTGCAAACATAAACTTTTGAATCAAGTCTGTACCAACAAGCAATATAATGAATATCTAATGTCAACTTACAGAGCTTTACACATGTAGCGACAGAGATCACTTCTTCTCATTTATAGAATCAATCAATCAAATACCAGCCTCCTTATGCATTTAGTTTTACATTCAGATCTAAGAAGACTTCATTAACAGACAACAGTAAAACAACAAAATTTGATCAGATAGATCATTCAGATCTAAAAAAGAAGATTTTCTTCTGTACACACTATTTTGAAGGGTATAACATGTGCACATGTGCTTTTGAAGAGACGAACCACCGTACATATCTACAAATATCAGCTCATAGTTTTGTTTCACTTCTGAACATCAAACAAACCCATATCATGACATTTAAAGAATAAAAAAGCTGTACATAGTCAGATCTAGCCCAACCAATATCAGATCATCCCATAATAAGTAACTTCAGGTCTCATGATCCTAATCCAACATTGAATTCAAGGTGCACAAAGTATTTTAGATAAAATCACAAACATAGCCCCTGCAACATAAAATATACTTCAAATAGAAGTATTTCTTAGAAACTCATACACTTGCACACTTGGCCTTATGATCTTCTCCTCCTTATATAGCTTTAGGCCCTTTGTCAATACCTTGGACCAAATACCTAGGGTCAATACCATGGACTAAATACCTCGAACCAAATACCAAGGGTCAATACCACAGACCAAATACCTAGGTTTTCCAATCATGTACACGTTATTCTTTATGTGGGAGTGTGTGTATACGTATACGTTCTTTTTGTTATGCAGAATAGCGTGTATATATTGTTTTGACTAAGTGGGCCAGCGTATATCAGCTTTTTCATTTTACCTTCTTTATTCTGATCAGTAGAGCTTAGTTCCATCTTCCTGTCCTTCTGTACCATTGCTCTGTAACCTCTTAATATACCTTTTGTACTGTGAGTTACCTTTTACCAAAACTGAATTGACCTGTGAGTGATTTTCTATCAAGGAAAACATTTGTATCATAATTCCAACAATCTCCCCCTTTGGACTTGATGGCAACCAAGATGGTGTTGATTTCTACAAGTCGTAGAAACTGTTAGAGATAACAAGCAACACCAAAATTCTCTCCCCCTTTGAAATCAAGGGCAAAGAGAAAACCAAGATACTTTTCATACCTAAACAGCTGAATATGATCATGCTCCCCCTAGGCACATGCTGAATTCTCTGATTAAACTCCCTCTTTTTGCATGTTCTGATATCATTGTACATGTTTTGATGCACTAACCATCCATGCTCCCCCTGAGCACATGCAGAGTCTGCAAAAATATTTTCCAAAAGAATAACATGACTTTATAACTCAACTATGTGAGTTTGACCTTCCTATCACCAATGACTCATACATACATCAATCTCCCAATCAAGTGGGGATATACCAAATTTGACTCATCCACCCAACCAAGTGGGGATATACCAATTGTTTATACATGACAGAAATACAATAAATATTACATCATCCATCCCATGCAAAGTGGGGATACAAATTACATCATTTGTCCAATAGGACTCATTCAAATGTATGAGAAGTCATATCACACCCTAGACTTTTACATGACTTAAGCAACAAATGGTATAAATATTTGAAGCCATAGCTAGACTCAGCAACCATAATGCCAACAATGCAGAATGCGTGTGAAGGCTAATTCTCCCCTTGAACTTGTGCTACATGTGCATTGTTAACAAGTCATTAATCAAGGCATCTTTGTCAGTCAGATAAAAATTAATGAACAAAACATATCGTTAGACTGTAATCATCAACATTAGATAGAGCACCCATATCAGAGTATAACCCACTTTTTTTCCTTTCAGAAAAACATATACACTTCTTTAGCCACAGAAACTCACGTGTATACGCAATTACACTTCATGAAACCCGCGTATAATAACCTTTCTCTGAAAAACTAGATTTAACAGCAGGATGATGCAGCAACTACTCCCAACTTTTGTCTGAGATATTCAAATGTTTCTTTGGGTAATGGTTTAGAGAATATATCAGCAGCCTATTCTTTGGAGGGGACATACTCCAATTTCACTTTTTGTTCAAGCACTTGTTCTCGTAGAAAATGATACTTGATGGGTATGTGCTTGGTCTTGGAGTGCATGACTGGATTCTTCGAAATACTGATGGCACTTATTTTATCACATAGAATGGAGATAGGCGGAGTACATGTGATCTAAATGTCTTGAAAAATTTGCATCATCCAAAGTAGTTGTGTGCAACAAGATGCAGCAGCCACATATTCTGCTTCAGCTGTAGATAAAGGAATTGAACTTTGTTTCTTGTTGAACCAAGGCAATAACCTGGAACCCATATAGAATGCACCACCACTAGTGCTTTTTCTATCATCAACTCTTCCTACCCAATCTGCATCTATATATGCATGAAGAGTAAGATCTGTATCTCTAGGATACCATAGTCCAAAGTCCTGAGTTCCTTGAAGTATTTGAAAATTCTTTTGACTTCCTGAAGGTGTGATTCCTTTGGATTTGCTTGGAATCTTCCAACTATTCCTAATGCATGCATGATGTCAAGTCGGGTACCTGTTAGATAAAGCAAACTGCCAATCATGGATCTATAAGTTGGTTGATGTATTATTGCTGATTCATCATTTGAGCTGAGATTGCATCCTGTTACCATTGGAGTACATACAGGTTTAGAATCTTCCATTCCGTACTTTTTCAATATCTGCTTGAGATATTTTTTTGTGAAAGAAAAATACCATCTTTAGTTTTCCGAACTTGTAGACCAAGAAAATAGGTAAGTTCACCAAGAAAGGACATTTCAAATTCTTGCTGCATTACTGAAGCAAAATTCTGACTCATGGATTCTTCATTGCTACCAAAAATGATATCATCAACATAAACAATAATAATTAGCAATTTATCATTTTCAATCTTTGTATATAAATTGCTATCTGTAGAACCTTTTGTAAAACCTTGTTGGTGTAGATATTTGTCAAGGCGGTAATACCAAGCCCTTGGAGCCTGTTTCAGACCATAGAGAGCCTTTTTGACTCTGCATACAAGTTTTGTATCATTTCCAAGGATGAATCCTTCTGGCTATTCAATACAAACTTCTTCTTCTAAATCTCCATTAAGGAAGGCTGATTTTACATCCATTTGGTATACTTTGAATTTCCAAAAACTGGAAAGAGCAAGAAACATTCTTATGGCTTCAAGTCTGGCAAAAGGTGCAAAAGTTTCTTCAAAATCTATACCTTCTTGTTGAGCATACCTTTACAAAAAAGTTTGGCCTTGTTTCTAATGACTTCTCCATTTTCATTTGGCTTGTTCTTGAATATCCATTTAGTTCCTATAATATTTTTATCATGAGGTCTAGGAACTAATTCCCTAGTGTCTTTTTTTTTCAATTTGCTAAAGTTCTTCATCCATGGCTTGACCCAACATTCATCTTTGCATGCTTCATTTACATTTTGAGGTTCAGTGGAGAATAGTAATGCTATATAGCTTGAGGTCCCTGTAATAGTTCTTATTGTCTATACACCAGCCTCCCTTTCTCATAAATTTTGAGTTTCTGGATGAATTTTCTGAACATACCTGGACAAAGTCTTTTCTTCTACCATTATATATTCTTCTAGTGCTCCATTGGTTTATTCTTAAATATAATTTTGATTTGATGTGTGAAATTAATCCCCATCTTCCTCATTGTCATAATATTCTGTTGATTTTATCTGTTTTGTATTTCTGCATGCTTCATCAAATACAACACCAACGCTTTCAACAATTTTTCCAAGTCTTTTATTATAACATTTATATCCTTTACTTCTGGAAGAATAACCAAGAAGAATGCCTTCATCTGCTCTGGGTTCAAACTTACCAAGTTTTTCATCATTCCTTTTGATAAAACATTTGCTTCCAAAAACTTTAAAGTATTTTATAGTAGGAGTCTTACCATACCAAAGTTCATGTGGAGTTTGAGTGCTATTTACCTTAACATTTGCTTTGTTGATAACATTCACGACAGCAAATGCAGCTTCACCCCAGAAGGTTGCAGGAGTTCTAGATTCATCTAGCATAGCTCGAGCCATTTTTTGAACTATTATGTTCATCCTTTCTACCACACCATTTTGCTAAGGAGTTCTTGCGGTGGAGAATTACCTTTTTATGCCATGTTGCTCACAAAAGAAAAAGAATTCATCCGATATAAATTCCCCTCCTCGATCAGATCTGAGGCATTTGATTTTTTGATCTAATTCATTTTCAACCAAATCTTTGAAGGCTTGGAACTTTTCAAATGCTTCATCTTTATTCTTTAGAAGACCTATCCAACACATTCTGGAAAAATCATCAATGAACAAAATAAATTATTCTTCTCCATGAGGTGACTTTTTCCTTGTTGGTCCACATAAATCAGTATGGATAAGTTCAAGAGGCTTACTAGCTGACCCTTCTTTTTCCATGAAGTGAACTCTAGTTTGCTTACCGATTTGACATGGTTTGCATATTGTATTTTCTGGGATGCTGATATCTGGAAGATCATGAACAGCCTTGAGTTTGCATGCTTTTCTTATTTGAGAAAATCTTAGATGTCCCAATATTCTATGCCACAGCCAGTTTTCATCATTTTTTCTTAGATAACACTGTTGTTGTCCTCCTTTGAGTATGTATAAGTTGTTTGGAGTTCTTGTACCTTTGATCATGGTCTCTCCTGTATCAAGCTCATGAACAACACATCTATTTGATCAAAACACCACTTCATTTCTTTGATCACACATTTGACTGACACTCAACAGGTTATGCTTTAAACCATCTACATACATAACATTTCTAGCTTTAACCTTTTCTTTCAAGAAAACAGAACCTTACCCTTTATGACAGATGGAGTGTCATTTCCAAATGAGACATTCTTTTCCTTTTCTGAGGCATTATATGAGTGAAGTTTCTCTTTTTCACCTATCATCTGTTCGAAGCATCCATTGTCGATGTACCACTAATTTTCTTGTCCTTCTGCATACAAGGTTATACCACATCTTTCTGTTTGAGATTCTTTCCTTCTCCATATCTTTGGATTTAATGGCGTTTGCTCCTTTTGAGGTGTTTTCCGAAATTTTCTCCTACATTTAGATTCTTCATGACCAAATTTGTTACAAATTGAGCATTTTATTTCATTTTTAAGAGGAGAAAAGTTATTATAGGAACTTCTCTTGATCCCTGTTACATTCCTTTGATTTCATGCTTCTCTAGTCATGATGGTTTTGTAAGAAATGCATTGAGCAACTTTGTGCCCAAAATTATGACATGAAAAACATTTCCCATTAAAGAAGTTTTTGTGACTATCAAATCTATTTACCTGTTGATTGTAGTTTCTATTGATATTCATCTTTGGAGCAAATTGAGTATGATTTGCCTAAGGTTGGTTGTGGCTTCTATTGATATTCATCCTTGGAGCAAATTGAGTATGATTTACCTGGTGATCAGCTTTATGACTTTGCTGACGATTGTCATACTGTTCACTGGTCTCTGATGCATCAAGATAGGTTTTGGTGGAGGTTGACCGCTTCTATGATTGAGATGATTCTTCAGTATATCCAAGACCTATCTTTATCAGAGGAGAACGTTGAACTGTGATAATTTCATTTAATGTTTCTGATCCTTTAGAAAATCTAAGATTGAGAGATTTTGTTTTCTCAAGATCTTTTCTTAGACCCACAATTTCACATTCTAGTTTTTCATTGTGTTTTTATTTTTCAGCAAGATGGTATGTCAAGGTATCTATGATCATATTCTTTTATTCTAAACAAATTTTGATTTTAGAGATTTCTTCATGAAATTTTTCCTCTTCTAAATCATCCCAAAAATCATCATTGTCATAAGCCATGAGAAGTCTATAATCATCACTATTAGATAAACCATCACTATCCTCTTCTAAACTATCCCAAAAATCATCGCTATCATAAGCCATGAGAAGTCTGTAATCTTGACCAGTTTCATCTTCATTACTATTAGATAAACCATTGCTATCTTCATGATTATAGTGACTCCTTCTACTCACAACTTGTTTCCTATTCCCTTTTGCACATTCCTTTCTGTTTTCATATTTATCTTTATGAGGACATCTAGCAGCATAATGTCCGACTCTACCACAAGCAAAGCATTTGAAAGGTATCTTACCTCTGAACCTTCCAGAACCCTGTTGAAGCTTCTTAAAAACAATTACCTCATCTTATTCTTCTGAAATGCGTCCTGATTCATTGTGTTATTCCTTTTCTTTTCCTTTTGTTGAAGCTTTAAATGTGGCTTCTCTCATATCTGATGGACCTCCTTTTCTCATCTCAGAAGCAGTTAGGATTCCGTGAAGTTGTGTCATAGTGATATTCTGCAAATCCTGTTTTTCTTCTATGGAAGACACTTTTGATTCAAATTTAGCAGACAAGGATCTCAAAATTTTCTCAACTAAGGTAACTTCCTTTATTTCTTCACCCAGATTCTTCATACAATTAACAACCTCATCTATACGTAAGAAGTAACTAGCTATACTATCATCACTATGCATCTTAAGAGTTTCATACTGAATTCTGAGAGTTTGAAGCTTAGCATGTTTTACCTGAGAGTCTCCTTCATAGCTCTGAATGATTTTGTCCCATATCTCTTTGGCTGATTTGAGCTGCATGACTTTGACAAACTCTGATTGTGACAAACTTCCCAATAAAGTATTGACAGCTTTGGCATTGGTTTCATATTTCTTTTTACCTGTCGTGTCTGTAGGAATTGTTGTTGGAAATTTATATCCTCCTTCCATAATTTCCCAGACATTTGTTCCAAGAGATTGTAGATAGGTTGTGGTTCTTATTTTCCAATAAACAAAGTTGCTCCCATCGAAGATTGGCGGTCTGATGGATCCCATGCTTTCGTGATTATTCATCTTGATGGATCTTCCTTCAAGCGATCAAGCTTCTTTTGAAGGACCTCCTCTAATACCAATTGTTGGAAATAATATTGAGAGGGGGGTGAATCAATATTATCAGATCAATAATTTTATTTCTCAAACAGATTTGTATATGCTACCTCAGTGAAGTGAACTAGCGTCTACATGCAAGTGTGATTAGAGAAACCAGAGTATATCCAAAGAACTTGTGATTTAGACAATCTATCATGTGTTGACCTTAAACCAGTACATCAATGACTTATTAGACAGTGTTGTAAAAGCAGAATAAAGCATCACACATAAGAAACACACATGAACACCAAGATTTACAGTGGAAACCCAATGTGGGTGCAAACCACCTGCTGTTGTCATCTCTATCTTCTTTTAATAATAATAAAATCTATTTACAACCTTGTACTGGTGTAGACTCATACCAATACGTAGGCACCCACCTATAGAAGGCTACAACCTTCTCTTGTTTTCTAGCTTCTAATGGAAGGGAGTTGCAACCCCCTAGCTCTTGTATAAGTCAATTTGTTTACTGGTATGTAGGCGCCGACCTACAGAAGGCTATGACCTTCTTTCTTCCTCCAGGGACCATGTTTCATGAATTTTCAGATTGGATACTCCTAGATCACAACACCACAATCTGAAGGCCACATTTCATCCAATTTTCATGCTGGACCCATCAAAAACTTTTAAACTTAAACTGCATCAACCAACATTCAGTTAATCTGAACAATAGATCATTGACACCAGTACACTGTGATGAACCTAGAAACTTGCATCATCATTCAGAACCAACTGTAACCTCAAAAACCATGCATTAGAGTGTATACACTACGTGGATGAACCCAGACTATGTGTATACGCTACTTCCGTTAATCAAACTTGCGTATACCTTCAAAACTGCTGCAAACATAAACTTTTGAATCAAGTCTATACCAACCAGCAATATATTGAATATCTACTGTCAACTTACAGAGCTTTACACAAGCAGCAACAAAGATCACTTCTTCTCACTTATACAATCAATCAATCAAATACCAGCCTCCTTACGCATTTAGTTTTACATTCATATCTAAGAAGACTTCATTAACAGACAATAGTAAAACAATAGAGTTTGATCAGATAGATCAGTTAGATCTGAAAAAGAAGCTTTTCTTTTGTACACCCTATTTTGAAGGGTATAACCTGTTTTTACACGCGCTTTTGAAGAGACGAACTAGTGCACATATCTGCAAATATCAAATCATAACTTTGTTGCACTTCTAAATTTTAGAAAAACCCAGATCATGACATTTAAAGAACAAAACAAGTGTACACAGTGAAATCTAACCCAACCAATATTCGATCATCCAATAATAAGTCACTTCAGGTCTCATGATCCTAATCCAACATTGAATTCAAGGTGCACAAAGTATTTTAGATCAAATCACAAACATAGCCCCTGCAACATAAAATATACTTCAGATAGAAGTATTCCTTAAAAACCCATACATTTGCACACTTGGCCTTATGATATTCTCCTCCTTATATAGCTTTAGAGTCTTTTTCAATAGCTTGGACCAAAACCACTTAGGACCAATACCTTGGACCAAATACCTAGGGTCAATACCACAGACCAAATACCAAGGGTCAATACCATGGACCAAATACCTAGGCATTCCAATCATGTATGCGCTTTTCTTTCTGTGGGAGTGTGTGTATACGTATACGCTGTTTTGACTAAGTGGACCAACATGTATCAGCTTTTTCCTTTTACCTTCTTTATTCTGATCAGTAGACCTTAGTTCAATCTTCCTGTTCTTCTATACAATTTCCCTGTAACCTCTGAATATACCTATTATACTATGAGTTGCCTTTTACCAAAACTGAATTGACCTGTGAGTGAGTTGCCATTAAGGAAAACACTTGTATCATAATGCCAACACCAGAAGCATCACATTCAATCATAAAAGATTTGGTGAAGTCTGGTAGGTCCAATATGTGGATCACATGGCCTATTTGAGACCTAAGAAGACCTACTGAGATGCATCAGTCCAAAAAAATGATTTTGTTCTTGAGAATATTAGTGAGGGGTCTAGCAATCTGACCATAATTGTGGAAAAATTTGTGATAGTATCCAGTGAGACCCAAGAATCCCCTCAAAATCTTCAAGGTTTTTGGTTGGGGCCAATCTTGCATTGCCTGAATATTTTTCAGATCAACCCTCACTCCTTCACAACCCATAAAGTGTCCAAAATGCTCGATTGCTTCCATGCCAAAAGAGCACTTGGATAATTTGACAAATAATTTGTGATCATGGAGCAGTTGCAATATCTGGTCTACAAATTCAATATTTTTCTCCCAGGTTATGTTGTAGATGAGAATGTCATCAAAGAAGACCAGGACAAATTTTTGGAGATATGGTTTCAACGGGTGGTTCAGGAGTTTTTAAAAAGTAGATGGAGAATTACATAGACCAAATGGCATGAAAATGAGTTCATAATGTCCTTCATGAGTTTAGAAGGCAGTCTTGGGAATGTCTACTTCCTTCATGCATATTTGGTGATAACTCGAGCAAAGGTCTAGCTTGGTAAAGAATTGAGCACCATGTAGTTCATCAAGCAGATCATCAAAAACTAGAATAGAAAAATTTTCCTTGATAGGAGCTTGTTGAGGGACCAAAAGTCTGGACACGTGCGCCATTCTCCATCTTTCTTTAGAACCATGACCATTGGAGATGAATAAGGACTGATACTAGGATGAATAACACCAGATTCGAGGAGTTTCTTGGTGAATGTTTCAATTTCATTATTTTGGGAAAAATGATATCTATATGGGAGGACATTCCAGTGTTTGGGCCCCCGTGACCAAAGGGATGCTATGATCATGTTCACCCTAGAGGGTGGGAGCTCTTTAGGTTTGTCAAAGACCTGCTAGTGGTAATTTAAGACCTATTTCATCTTAGGATGAATATGAGGAGTAGTGGATTCAATGGCTTGGATGGCATTAAATTGGGCGACTACTACATGACGACCCTTTTTTAAATGCTTCTCCATTCAACGATAGTTAATGATAGTAGGAGCACCTGCCTAGAGTCCCCTTAATTTATGGATGTGGTCATTTTTCTTAAAGCTCATATATAACTCTTGGAAATACATCATGATGATGTCCAGTGTGCAAATCCATTCATCAACTAGGACAATGTCGCAACCACCCATTTCGATAGCAAACATGTGGGTCTTTAGGTGGTAGTCTCCAATCTGAAGCTTAATATTTTCACAGTGGCTTTCGCATTTCATTGTCCCCCCCATCAACGATAAGGACATGGAAATTAGATACCACACAAACAAAGCAATGAACAACTTATGAAACTCTTTTACGGATAAAGTTATGGGTTCTTCCACTATCAATCAACACCACTACTGGTCGATGTTTAATAAAGCCTCGGATTTTGAGAGTTCGAGGTGAATAAATTCCAGCCAAGAAATGTAGTGAGATAACCGACTCATCAGGTGTAGTTGTGAGATCATTTTTGGATTGGGTTTCCCCAACTTCGTCCTCAGGCACGTCAAGGGATGGAGCTTTATCTGCTGAGATGTTATCAGTAGAATCAATTTGAACGAATTTTGGTTCCTTGCATTTATGTCCAAGCGAGTAATTATCATCACAGTAGTAGTAGAGTCCTTGTTTTCTTCTTTCGGCCATTTCTGCTAGTGACACCTTTTGAACCTTAAGCATTTGGGTGGGGCCTTGAACCTGGGTGGGACGCACCTTAGCAACGAAATTTGGATGATTGAACTAGGCATTAAAGGCAATTTCCACATCTAAGGCCTTGTTGCATGCGTCCAACTAAGTAGTTGGGTGGTGCATCCAGACTTGGGTTTTGATGGCTTCTTTTAGGCCACTGATGAAATAGTCCAAGTAGAATTCATCTACTAGACCATCCTTTCTGATGGCCAAATGCTCAAAAGCTGCAATGTACTCCTTTATTGTACCTGTTTGTCAGAGCTTAGTGAGACAAGCCAAAAAATTAGATTCTCAGTCAAAGCATTCACATGTGAATTTTGAGAACATGTGCCAAGTTACTCTCCCTGGATAAAATTTATTATCCCACTTCCACCATTTCCATCTCTCTTGGTACAAATAAACGACTCCCACATGTAGTTTAGTTTCATCTTCACAGATATCATTAAGGGAGAAATATTGTTCCATTTGTGCTACCCATACTGCAAGGTTAGAGCCATCAAGTTTGTACATGTCCATCTTGGATGTTGGGTGGTTGGAATGATGGTGATTTCCATGGAATTGAATGTGATGGCTAGATTCTCCTCCTATGTGTGCATCAACACTAGGATCCTCCTGATGAGACTTTGTTACAAGTTCTGTTAGTCATGAGAGTCGTTGGTTAATATTTTCCATATTTTTCTAAAATTCTTCGAACATTTTTCAAGGCATTCAACCCTTTCAGAAGCCATAAATTGAGATCTGGTACCTAGAATACACCACTGTGATCAATTACTTAAGAGTAGTCTTCTTGGAAAGACACCAAGCTCAGGATTCCGATGGCTTGGGTCACTTGAAGTCACATGTGAATTTTTTTTGGGAAGTCCAAAAAATTGGGGGCTTACAAATGAGTGGTACCACAAAGACCAACTCGTTGTCTTGAAGATTATGGGCTAAGTCTCTTGAAAGCATCCCGGGATGGTATCAAACTCTTTTTTATTATTATTACTCAAAAATGATTTTTGCTCCAATTTGATCAATACTGCAGTGGCCGAATTCCAGAAATCTTGACACTACCCAATGTCATCTGAAAAGTGGGCTTGGAGTGTAGTAACGGAAACCCCAAGGTTTTGGTCCTGCCAAATGTGCTGCAAGAATCAAATCTAGACTATGGTGGCCAAACCCTCACTGCACAAACATTCTAATCCGCACTGTGAAAATCCTAACTGCTAAATTTTAGTTATATGACGGTGGCAGAACCCCAACTGCTAGATCTGATCTGCAAGATAAGGTAGAGGATGATTTTTAGATAAAAAGGGGAACTATGGTCACAAAGGAGTGTCAGGTGCTATAGATCTTGATATACACAATGGTCCAAAAATACTACTCGGCCCATTATTTCAGGGTGCTAACTATGGAGGATCGAATGTACCCTTAGCCGGACTACCCGACTACCCTATTGTACGTGCGAGTAATCTCCCTGAGTGCTATTCTCAGTGTACTGTAGCAGAGAGACAATCAAAAACTTTTATAAGGTTAGGTTTACGATGAGACTAGGGGGATTTTGATATACCTGAGGGTACGTGGAAGTGTAGTCTGTGCGTGGTTCTGTGTAATGCATTACTACTCGAAGGGGTACCCATAGGGGTTACAAGTGAGTCCAATAAGCATGAACACCTCTTGTAGTTCATGTGTGCATGCATCCCCAAATTCACAGGTTTATTTGCTCAATGAAAAATCTCATGGTTTAAATACGCTAGAACACGTCTCTGGCTGAAAAAAAAAAAAATAATAATAATAATAATAAAAAAAAAAAAAAATTAAAAAAAAATAATAATAAAAAAAATAAAATAAAATAAAATAAAAAATAAAATAAAAAATAAAAATAAAAATAAAAATAAAAAAATAAAAATAAAAAATAAAAATAAATAAAAATAAAAATAAAAATAAAATAAAAATAAAATAAAAATAAATAAAATAAAAATAAATAAATAAAAATAAAAATAAATCTACAAAAATTTGAGGTAAAACTGGCCCTCGAAAGTGATTTTATACCACTTGTTATTCTATTGACCCATGAGAAATCCAAAGTACTAGAAATAAGAAAAAATATAGCCCAGAACACACAATTATCACATGGAATGATAAAAACTACAAAGTATTTTATTATTCATAAACATATTCAATTTTCACATGCCTCTTCAAGGGGACAACCTCCAGCAGAGCATATTTTGATTACAATAAGACTCAATGATCTTTCCCTTACTAACTAAGACTACTTATAGCTAAATGACATCAAAAACCCTAACTACTAGCGGTCCCTTGCATAACACAGGTTAACCACTTTATTTATTAAATATTGCTCATTTACAACTAATTGTGGTACATTTTCTTTAATGAGGGTCAACCACTTACAATTATTAATACAATATTTATTGATTCCCTAACTAACTATGGCTTTAACTAGGACCATTGGGCTTATTACATAAATAAAGGGGTTAGGGTTGGATCCTAACATACATCCTACTGCTCAAGTGATCCTTTAGGGAGGCCAGTGGTTATTTGTTGTATAATCTTTAGGGTGCCATGATGCAAATGACCAAGTCTTTTGTGCCAAATTTCACCGACATTGCATCCCTGCACTTTCTTCGCCTTAGTGCTTAATGCAACACAGTCTTTCACATCTATCATATACAGGTTCTTCACACGAACCCCAATCTATCTCACCTGTCCCGTGGCTATGTCTGTCTAGAATTCTTTTCCTTTGTTGAATATCACATCATAACCATGGTCTTCCAAAACTGCAACAGAGATGAAATTTTTCTTTAGGCCTAGAACAAACATGTCATCCTTGAGCCTCTGAGGGGATCCTGAATCCCTATGAAAGGTTATTATAACAATACCGATTGTGTTGTACCTTCTATCATCCCCTAGCTTGATGTGGATTTGGAGATCTTTCTCCTCTAGTTCACTAAACAAAACTCTACACCTTTCCATGTGGAATGATACACCTGAGTCCAAGTACCATACGCCGCCATCATTGTGCTAGACATGCATATGGTAAGGGTAAATTCAAGCTCAAACTGTGAATCCTAGGCTTCACCTACTGCTCCTCCTAAGGACTTCTTGCTAGCCTTTTTGTGTTTACACTTCGTGGCATAATGCCCGTATTCATGACAATAGAAGAATTTAATTTTTGACATATCTTTCTTCTTTCCCCCTTGGATGGATTCTAGTTTGGTTTGAGATTTCTTCCATTTTCCCTTCTTTCCCTTTCCAACTAATGCAAATTTTTCTTCATCATCACCATTTGATGAGGTCCCATCTCTGGTATTCTGCCTTATTTCTTCATGTACCAAATCACACCATAAGCATTTCTGATTCGATAGTTTCTCCCTCCCATTCATTGAATCTTGATAGCTATGCCAGCTCTTAGGAATGCCTAAAAGGGCTACGCTTACCAAGTCCTCCTCTGAAACAGTAACACCAACTCCTGGAATCTCATCACGAACTTGTGTGAACATCCTCAAATACTGCGGGATATTTCCATTCTTTTACATCCTGATATTTCAAAGTTTATCCTTGAGCGTCAGCTTCCTATGGTCACTACTATTCTAGAATAGACCTGTCAGTGCCTACCACATTGCATAAGGATTTTCATTCCAATAGAGATTGGTGACAATGTGGTCTCGTACTCCCTCCAATAGGTCTTGTACTCCCTCCAATACTATTATACTCACCTTAGCTACATCTTTCTTCCACTGAGCAAGGTTCCAGGCATCAGATTCTGATGGTTTTGCAACATCTCTCTTGATGTATTCTAGAAATCCATTGTCACTGAATACCTCCTCCATGCGATGAAATTAGAGCTGCCTTCAAAGGCATACTCTAGCCTCTGCCCGTTGAAGGTCATCTTCTCAACTCTGACGAGATCCTGCTACACTGAACTGCAAATTTGAACTTCCTAATAAACAACTTCGAAATTCTTGCTCTAACGTGAATCTTGCTCTCATACCATGTAGAAATTATGGTGTAGATTTGAAATTTCTCATGAAGTTTTAATCAAAATCACAAGGCACGAACCTACTTTATTGATCTGCGGAAGTTAATTCACAATTTAGAACAAAAATTTTAGACAAGCAATAAGATATAACACACATGCACACAATATTTTTCCCGGGGAAAACAATCTGTTAAAACCCTTAATTCTTGTTTGCATTAATATGATGAATAGATATGTATTACATTTTCTTTTCTCAACTGAGCACCTCCTGCAAGAGAATAACCTATCTCTAATTGAGTTCATATTTTCTTACACAATTCCTTGAGAAATTAGGCCCCTAATATCTAGGAATTTTTCCAAAATGATCAACCTATGGTTGACCATTGTGGAGAATTCCTAAAGGTTGTAACGGAGTGCATGCAACACCTATACACTCAAGACTTGTCTACAAATGTTGTTACACTGCCTTGGAATCTCCACCACAACTTGGGAACCCGAATTTTTTGCATGCACTAGCTATTTTGGGATGATTGATCAGTTAAATGGATGATCATTGAGTTTGACTGAAGTCCCACTACACAACTGACCTTCCATTAGTTCCTCCAATAATTAGGACTAGTTTAACTGGAAACAACTTGAGATAACTACCTTTAATTGCTACAAATTAGAAATTGCACATGCTTAACTGAACTCTAAGTCCTCCAACTTGAATTCACTGAGTAAACTGGGTGACACAAACCATGCCACACAATTTAATTGCATCCAAGTTGTCTGCTAATGTGGAAATTCAAATGTTCTCAATTTAATGAAGGAAAAATCAAATTAAGAATTTCTTGCTACATTTTTCAACAATCCTTCAGGTGAATCTAATCCATGTTTTCGATGACAATCAGGAGTTCCAACACAACAATGTGTTGCTAACAATAACCAACTGATAGAATTAGTGTTCAAATAAATAAAACAGTCAAAAAACACATATTAGAACACAATTGATAGAGACCCTCAAAAGTACTCCAACTATGTTACTGCCTATTCATGTTCATCGAAAGTTCCTCCATCGCTCCTCTCTCGAAACACACATATGTTGTTGGTGTCCATCACCCTAAATACCATTAATTGTTGTTGGCCTCCATCAGTTCACTTCCTAAAGAACCCATCAACAATGTTAAGACGAACCCCTAATCCTTTACCTTTACCTTTTTTACTAGCGCCTCATATTGAAAATTTTATGACAAAATATTTCTTGTCTTAAAACATTGTCTGAAGAGCCCCATACGTATAGTAGTGTCGAATGCAATGACAAACAAGTTGTCTCTAATCGTATCAACAGAGACCGAAGGGATAGAAGAGGAATTGATGTCCAAGAAAACTTTCCAGGAAAAGTTGTCGTGTTCTTCAGAGTTAGCTACCCCCACAAAATGAAGAACCCAACAAACAGTTGCCTTTATATACGATAATGTGAATGGTAAGTGAAATAGCAACCTCGCCATATGCGCGAGACAATAGTAGCTTGCAAGCTAGTAGACTTAGGGCACATTATCAGAGCTAATTTTGCAGTTGTTAGATAATATTTTCTTAAATTGATATGTTTTTGTCTCAATTGTTAATTGTCTTAAATAAGTTTCGTCTTAAGTGGTCGTTGTCTCAAATATAAAGTTTTGTCTTAAAAATTTTTTGTCTAAAACTATTTTTGTCTTAAGAATAATTTTTTGTCGAAAAATATTTTTTTCTTAAACTGCTTTTGTCTTAAAATATTCTTGTCTCAAACTGTTTTTGTCTTAAATATAAAGTTTTGTCTTAAAATATTTTTGTCTCAAATTGTTTTTTCTTAAATATAAAGTTTTGCCTTCAAATATTTATGTCTTAAATTGTTTTTGTCTTAAATATAAAGTTTGCCTTAAAATATATTTGTCTTAAACTGTTTTTGTCTTAAAATATTTTTGTCTCAAAATATTTTTGTCTTAAGTTTTATATTTAAGACTATTCAATTGATATTAAATTTTAATGTAAAAATAACTAAAATAAAAAGTGACTTTTTAAGACAATATTTTTTTTGTCTTACAAAAATATCTTAAAAGTTCCCTTTGTGTAGTAGTGTAAATACAATATATGTTTACGAAAAACTAAAACACACACACACACACACACACACACATATATATCCCAACTATATGCATGCCCCAATTCTTAATATATATCCTAACAATGCCATGTTTAGTAGCTATTGATTCCCTCAACCATCACATATTTAAACAAGTGTAATATGCAACATTGTTTCTTAGTCCGTGCCTCTTATGAAAAACATAATTGGTAGCAGAATAGGTACTATAATATAGAGTTACTATATTCAAAATGTGTGGAATATAAATTATGTTAAAAAAAAAATATCTCATATAGTTTAAATTATAATAAAAAATTTAGTCTCATATGATTTGAGTAAACCACTTCACTACACATAAGATAAAAAATTGTGCCAAAGAAAACAAAGGTTTAAGTTGTTTACTCATTGTTTTCTTTGTCATTATATTTTTCAATATCATATTAAAATTAAATCAAAATTTGAAATTAATAAAACTTAACTTTACCTTCAAATTGTAATAACTTTAAAAAGTTATTAAATTAAATAACTGTCATATTGGCCAAGTACTCCTATGCCAAGTACCCTTAACTCCAACATGAATTGTGATGAACATATTAGTTGTTGGCTCTTGTTTTCAGATTCAAATAATTTTATTACCTATCTTTGTTAGTATGAAGTACATGATTTTATAAATATAAACTTCATTAGTACTAAGTACATGACGCTTAATAAAAATGAGGTCACATTAATGACAAGGAGAATTTTCTTTTTAGTTTAGATTATTAAATTGATGGTTTGTTTTGAAAATGTTCTTAAATGATATAATTAGATTATTATAATGTAGAGTACACTTTGTTTTTAAATGATATAATCAAATCATTATAGTAGAGTACACTTTGGGTTTTAGGGTGTAGTATTTGTTTGCAGTAAATTAATTATTGTAAAATTGATCCAAAACTCAAAAACTTATAATAGTTAGACAATACCAAAAAAGATTAATATTGTAGTTTAAATTTTTTTTGACACTTTTGTTTTCATAAACATATTTTTGGATGAATTTTACCCAAATTAATACAGTCTAAAAATATTGGAATGAAATATTTGAGTTCCTGAATCTCTAGAATGAAGTGTCTAGCAAGTTTTCCAAAACTTCCAATTAGTTTATGTATTTAAAAATATATTTTAAGTACTAACATAAATTACTAAAACATAACGATTTCACTAAAAATTATATCACTAAATTTTAATGAAAAAACTAAAACCTTTAAACACTTTAACTTCATCAAAATTAAGAAAGAAAGAAAACCTAAAATCATAAAATTATTAATTATATAATTCTTAAAAAATTAAAATACACAAAAATATAATACAAAACACAATATACATTTTTCTTAATTATTATAATAATATTTAATAAATTATTAATTAAATTCATAATAATTTAGATAAAAACAAAATATATATATATATATATATATATATATATATATATATATATTATTTCTAAATTTATCTTAATTACATATTTTATTTGTGATTTCACTAATTTATAGCTTATAAAAAAAATTATATCTCAATTATCTTGAATTACAATGAAACACATAACCTTTGCAATATAACTCAAAAACCACATACAAAATATTCCAATTATAAAATATAAAATACAATTTAAAAATCTTCAAACATCACATTACATAAAATAAAAATAAAAAATAATTACTTTATCACAATTATGTTATATAATATTTATTATATTTAATATTATAAACTCATTAACATAAATATTTTTTTATTAAATTTCAAAATTTAAAAAGTCAATTTTATTTTGAAGGACTACGAAGCATTTGACAGAGGATGTAACCAAGCATAATAATGCACACATGCCAGACATATGTCAGATTTTTAGCTAAAATACACCTAACAAGTATCGAGGATGAAAACCACTTCTTCGTAGAGTGCCCGTGGTACAACCACATTAGATCTTTCACAATCTTTGTTACAACACTGACCTTCCTAGCCTTTTACAATGTCAAAATTATAGTGAGCTCGGGAGGCTTCTCTCCAAGCCTTTTTTCACAGAAATAGAATCTTAAACCAAAATAAATAATTTATTTCTTTAGATCCGATAGACCATTGTTTTGTCTTAGTGAACATTAATCATCATCATCAACACACAAAAATCAATATTCTAATAAATTTTTAATTTATTCCCGCCTACACTTGGTGTCATGGAGGATCTTGTCAATGACAACGTCGGCACTGGGGTTGGATCGTAGAGTTTTACCTTGCCAACAATCATAATGATAAAAATAACACGTTCGGGGTCAAATAGGGCCAGCATAATTTCATTTAAAAATATATAATCAAAATAATTAAAAAACAGATATTTAATAAAGTTATTATATATCTCATTAAAAGAGGTTGTACAATTCTTATAATTAATTAAAGTACATATATTCTTTAAATTAATATTTTTTATATTATTTTTATATCTGACCATTATAAATTAAACCTAATAAAAATAGTTTTATCATTAGTTTAGAACAATAAAAAAAATGAGCATTTTTAAATATTTAAATTTTTTGAAAATAATTTAAATTTAAAAAAAATATATATTTTAATATAATAATATTTTAAAATTTTATAAAACTTTTAAAAAAAAATTAAAACCCTGAAGTCAATTGATTTTTGACTGGACTAAAAAGCTATTAAACCCCATCAAGATTGTCCCACCAATAATTTAAAATAATAAAAAAATTAAAAATTTTCTAGCAAGTTTAATTTTGAGAAAAATTATTTTAATATGATAATATTTTAAAACTATGAAAAACATTCATAAACCATTAAGTCAATTGATTTCTGACTTGACTCTAAAACCCCCAAAGGTACCCTCGAGACCAATACGGCCTGCCGAACATTGAGATTCAGATGCAAGATGCTGATGATTGGCCCTTTGAGATGATGCAAGGTACATTCTCACTCATTAGGAACCATTTTTAACTTTGCAGTAGACATTGCTGTTGTTTGCTTTCATAGCAAGTCTTAACAACAAGTCATTAAGGTAATGATTGTCTAGTGACTTTCTATAAGGGTTGGAATTTGGATTTTTTTTACTCATCATATAATTTTTTTTGACGTTTTGGGTTTTTATACTCTTGTTAAGAAACGTTATGTTTAAAATTTTCCCCTTTAAGAGTGATGTTATGACAATAAATTAACCATTCACTAATAAATGTTTGACTATAAAATTATCTCTCAATAATTATGTTATGTTAAAATTTCACATATTTATCATAAGGAAAAAAATAAAATGACCATAACACAAAGTGACTTATTAATTCTCGAATCTTAGTTTGAAATTGCATAGAACGTTCACAATAAAGTCTTTGGAACTTGAAATCAAATGTCCTTGCCCCTAACATGCCATAGCATTTGTATATATGAGATATGACTCACGATATCTTATGTGACATATAAGATGACCAACATAGTAAAACTATTGAATGTTATCAATAAAACCTCAAAAGTAGATTAATTAATATGGTTTATGTTATTATTTATTTAATATATATTTTAGCATTGCTTTGGATAATGAGATATACCTAATGTTAACAACAATGAATGCATAGTATTTGAACCTTTTAAAAATTAAAAGACTAAAATTATAATAAATAGACATTGTAGATCTCTTAACATAATGTTATAGGATTATGTTATGATTTCCTCCACTATCACATTCTTAGAGAACAGACACTTATAACTATTAAATGTGGTAAAAGCATGCTATGATCAAATCATTCCTTCTATTTATCACCAAATTGTAGTAAAATCAATATATATAAACAAAAAACCATTGTGTATTAAAGTAAAATTGAATAAAATCATAAGAAACTCACTCTAACTAACTAACTAGTTTATTTTTTTAGACAAAAGAATTTATTTGAAAATTCAAAATAATTTTCACCTTCGTGTATTATTTAGAGGCTATACCATTTAATCTAACTTGTAGACATATCAACTAAAAATTAAATATATTTAAATTATAATACTTTGACAACAACAATTGTGGAGGTTTCAACAAAAAATATTGAACATTTGAAACATGTTTATTTTTCTTATTGAAAGTATATAATCAATCCTAGGTAGAGTACTTGATGGTTATCCATTGCATATCTTTCAATTGTCATTTAAAAACAACAATTTATATTATACCACCAGAATATTTAGATTCCCAATAAGACTAAGTTCCATGCAAATTAAGAGATAATTTTTGACATTATCTAATATAAGGCTTAATACAAAACATAAATATATGACACCCTAAAAGGGCACAAGAACATACCACTAACGTCCAATTTTCAAATCCATCTAATAAGATAAATTCATTTTACAACAAATTATTAGTTGTTTCAAACTGATGTCACAACTTACAAGTTTCTAAATTCCATTGCTCCAATGATAATGTAAGCAAAGGAATGCGTCAAGTTGCATGGAAGCTATGCATTAAATCCAAATAAAGATGGAGTATGGATATATGTGCAAAATAATATCCCCATATTTAAATGCGTCTTGAGAAACATAAAGGGAATGATGTTATGCCATAGTAGATAAATGCTCCAATCTAAATGTTTCACATCTTTTACTGCATTTTTAAAAAGGTCGGTAAGATGTGGGACACCTAGGTATATCAAATGAAAATAGATACAAAATATAATAAACATCTCATTCTCCAATATCTAGTGTAATGGGACCTTCAATATTATAGAACTTTATTCTTTTAAGATTAATTTGACATAAAAATACAATATTTTGACCTTAAATATACTAGATAAAAATATATCATGTTGGAGTTCAATTTTTTTTGTCATAAACATGTTTATGCTTTGGATTATTTATAGTTTTAATCCTTACATATGTTTGATAGGTTTTGAATTAAAATAAATATTTAGTTTTTAAAATGACACAGAGATAAGATTTGAAAAGATTTGTTTACTCTTCTTTGCACCTAAACAAAGCAAGGTGAACTCTACAATATACTAAAATTTGGATTAAGCATAATGTGAATAAGTTAAATTAAGTAACATTATGAAACTTAAAAATATATATATATATAAATTAAGTTTACATTAAAACAAATATATCAAAATAATAAATAATTATTGTTTTTATAATTGAAATTTTTTTCTTTCAAATATTTTAATAAGATATTTTTAGATTTGATCTTTCTGGCCACTTGGTAGATCCCAAGTTAAGATGGATCTAAGTTGCTATAATTATTAATTATAATTATCAATATCATTATCATTATCATTAGCATTAGCATTATCATTATCATTATAATTATTAACTTTTTTTATTTAATTGATTTATTTTTCTAATTTTATTTTGATTGCTTAAAATGTTATAAAAGAAATTACAACATCTGCAATATGGTAGAGATGTTGTAAAATCCTTCAATCATCCTGTTGTAACATGCTTTATTTTTTATAAGTTAGTTTTTTATTTTATAAAAGAGGGTTTGAAAAAATAAAGAAAAAAAAGAAATATGAAAAAATAGAAATAAAAAAAGATTTGAAATAAAACCCCATCAAAAGAAAATCAAAAAATTTGTATAAGTGTTCTTGTTTAAATTCCACTTCATGAAATATATTGTAATTGTAATAAATAAAGGTTTGTGTGCAACTTGTTTTTATGCCACATCCTTTTCTTCTGATTTAGATCAAGCTGTTTAACCTTGATCAAATATTTTAAATTTATGTATTATATTAGTGAATAAGGTCACTAAAATGTTTAAACTTGGTTGAAAATTAGAAATTAGGATAGAATATGATAAATAAATGGCCTAACATGCTCAAAATTTGGCCAAGTTGTATTGGATTAGGCTTGATTAGTCAAATAGTTAAATAGGGGCAGCTAGTCTAAATGCGCCCAAGATAGATTAATTTTTAATTAGCACTTAATTACCTTTTAAAGGGTGATTAATTATTTTGTAAATAAACATTTATATGCTTTTTGTCAAAGGTCATATACGACAAAATGGTTTGTTGACAAGCGATAAAGTTTGGGCAACATTTGACGGTGATCCACCTGCCCACCCAGATCAATGGCGGGGAAATCACTTTGCATCCCCTCACCATAAGACGAGATAATGGTAGGGGGGTGCGAAAATTTGTTTTTCCTACGCGAGCCCCTCGCTAATGTGTCGTCACCTCAGAGCTTCGTACCCCCTCGCTCCTTACCACTTACCACTACCCCCCTCTGAAATTTGCCTTCCTACCTTCCCACACTTCCCAATACCGCGCAAAAGGTAACATCTCCATGCCATACGCCTCCAACCGCTCAACGCCACATGCCCTCACCCATTTTCGCTTATCCATTGTCGCCATATATTACCTCTCGTTGTTGATCTTCCTGCATTAAATGCCTAATTAGCCGATCAACAACGACTTTCCTGTAATGGTAGCCTTAATCCAATCATAAGTATCCCTTTGCTCCATTACGCTGGATTTTTCTAAATTTATATTTCACCATTTCCTTTATTGTTTCTGTTTGCACAGATTCATGCCACTTTCAAGCCTACAGTAACAGTACACATGTACTCTGAAGGTATCTCTACAACTTTTCTATCGTCCACCATTTCAATTCTATTATCATGGCTCCAAAGAAGAAAGACAAGTCATCTGCCAGTTCCTCTGCAACACAGGAAACCCCAAAGGCCTTTGATGCCTTAGACCTGGACAATATCCCATTAGTTGGCCAATTTTTCAATATTGCAGACACAGAATGTGAATTCAACATGTTCGAATTGTACAATTGGCTAAAACAAACATACTTTGACTCTGAAGTTGAAATAAACCTATGGGAATCCTTTCTACCTCTGTATATGTTTCCTCGAACCTATTCCTTTCTTGATTTAGTTATTTGTGCTAAGATAAATATAATCCTTTACAGAGAACAATGGTAGCTCAAAATGGAGACATTATGATATCTATCACTCCAGAAACCATTAATAAAATGCTTCTCATCCCTGAAAATGATTCCCTTAGATTTTTCTCCACTGCAGCCTTAATTGACCTATATCATAAGCTCACCTTTCCTCAAAGAGCTCAAATTTTTTAGATCTTTCTCCCTGAAGATGTTGAGCTCCCTAAAAAGAATCCTCCTTATCCAACATCTATGTTCCCTGAGAGAGATAAACACATAATTTCCCTAATTTCTTGCTTGTTAGGCTACCAAACAGATCAATGGGTAAATGAAGCTATCCTAGGCTATCTGTCAATTTTTTCTAAAGAAAACAAACCTGCCTTCATGTATAACTACAGTCAATTTTTGGCTGAAGCTATGCATGAACAATTGATGAATATCACTACTAAAGGAGTGTTTAAATACTCCTCTATGTTAGTTCATATGTTTATTTTTCAACAGGGAGACAAGTTACCAATTGTTTTGCACAAGCAGGATGATCAACAAGAGAATCAAGCAGTCACACAGTGGACCTCATTGGTTAGGAAGAACTCAATTGAGTTCATATTTTCAAACTTCATTGATTGCTTCATTCACCCAGTTGCACAGCTTCTCAACAGTTAGAGTGAACCCAAGATCAGTACAGAAATCAAAAGGATCCTTCATCTCAGTGATCAAGTTAGAACAGGAGACTAGTATCTTTACCAGAACTACATAGAGATCAGAGTATATGGCTACGAATTGGCTCCATATAAGTTTCCCAAATATGTTCGAATGAGAATTTTCTCTCTGGAATATATTAGGAAAATGATGAATATGGATGAACTTCATTTTATTTCAGGGAAGAGGGGATCACAATCTAATATAAAAGCACTGGTAGGATCATTCATTTGTAATACTAGATCAACAGGTTTAGAAGTAGATGCCATACTAAAATAGATGGGTTTCCAACCAAGCTTCACCTAGTCTTATGACCCATTCAATATTATCTCAGACTTAAGGGTGGAACTCAAAACCACACCTTACAATCATACACCAAGACCAGAGATTGAGAAGTTCAGAAATCAAGAACAGGAAGAGAATACTCTTCAAGAAGTATAAGAACATGTTTTACCTCCTTCTACTCTTCAGACTCCTACTTCTCAAACCAAGCATGACAAGAGGCCTAGAGAAGGATCTTCATCATCAGCAGTTGGAGAAAAGGATTGCTTTCACTATCAGAAGAAATCAAGCACTAAATCCAAAGGAACTACTACTACTCAGGGTCAGAAGGAGCCTATCATCATCAATTTGGATGATTCACATGTTTCCATAGGGACAAAAGAACCTATAATCACTACTCCATCTTCTTCTTCTGCTTCACAGAATTTGTTAGAGATCACTCAATCTGCAGGACCAAGTGAAACAGAGGAGTCAAATGTCTTCACTAATTTCCTTGAAATTAAGCAGAAGAATGAAGCTTTAAAAGAAAATTTTTATGCACAGTTTTGGAAGCAGACTTCTACTTCACAGCACAAGTTGTTGACATCTTTTGACAGCGAAAAGGGAAGAATGCAAATGGATTTTATGCAGGCTCAAGTGCCTTTTCCTAAGGGTTCTTCTGATTACAAGAAAACTGTATTTTCTTTTGATGCTAATCAGATACACCTAGTTGATCAAATGGACATGCATAGGAAGTCTAGTGAGATTCTTTTCTCAACCATGACCAATACTGCTATGGCATTGTCAAAACTCAAAATTGCTCTATCAAATGTGCAGTCACAATTGAAGATTGAAAAGATATCATCTTTAGCAAAGGATAACAGGGTCAAGTCATTAGAAGACTTAGTGATTAAAATTGGATATAACCGATGTTAAATATGTTGAAGATATTATCAAGAAGAAAAACATGGATATTGCAACATTAAGAAAGCATTTGAAACTGCCTTCTATTGAGGACCCCCAGACCAAGAAAATATCAGAAAGTGAACAACACAAGGAAGAAATGCTCAAATTGATCATTGAGCAGAATGTATAGATAAAGACTATGGAGGAGAAAATTAAGAAATTGCTTAAGGAAAAAGAGAAATTTACTCAGTTAGCTATAGCTCCCATCAAAACTATTCCTATTACAATGTCACAAACAGTAGGGGGATGTACATTAGCCACAACAGAATCTATATCAATAGCAGGGGATTTGAACAAACTCTTACAGGAGCTAACTCACCAAAAACAAGAAAATTAAAGGCTTCATAAGAAATTCAAGAATCTGGAGGCTTGGAAGATAAAGAATGACACTTTGTATGTTGAAGAAATGCAAAAAACACACATGTTGAACAAAAGAATTGAAGAGTTGTAGAGTGAGTCATTGATGGCTCAAACCTTGGCCCAAGCCAAGGAAAGCATTTGGGTAGATATTAGTCATGCCATAACTGAAGTATGGCCCTCCATTCAGATCATTTTTTAGCAGGAGGAACTCATAAACAAATGTTAGGTCATTATTGATGAGGTGAAGCAACTTCTTAAAGATAAACCAAGTGAGGCTACAAACATGATCAGAGTTCTTAATTCAAAAACTAGGGTCGAATTGGAGCAGATTGAGATTCTGGACAAAACAGAAACCATTTTGGAGATCAAGAAGGTTTTGCAGAAAAAGAACCTGATGACTCAGTTAGAGACTAAGTGCCAAACCTTGAAGGTTTATGTTCAAAGGTTTCATTTTAAGTTTAATTTACTAAATCAGAGAGGACTACCAGGATTAGTGGCCCCAAATGATAGGTTGATCAGTTTGGAAGAATATTTCCAAAATCTTTATACCATAGCAATTGATAAAGCAAAATTTGCAAGCATAAAGGGTCATATTATAGGGAAACAAGCATTAGAAGCTTTAGATTTTGACTTGACTATTAAGCATGAGATTAAACATATTTTTGTAAATAAGCCCACTTTTGAGAAGTACATCGAGGTTGATGAAGTTTATAGGAAATTGGTAAATCTTGCTATACCAAGTGAAGACCGATGGGATCACTTGTGTGAATTTATTGAGTAACTTTCATCAACAACTGAAGGACAACTGGGCAGCACTTTTTGGGGACCACATCATCAAAAGATTCCTACAGGATAGTTTCATCACTTAGTAGTTTTTCAAATTCTTATAGCTTTGTACTATTTGTATTTTTGTTTTGAAAATATCTAGAAGAAAATTTGTATAAATAACTCCTCCTTCGAGTTATTAAGGGTTGAACCCCTCGATGAGCTTTGAGAATAGAATTGTAACCAAGCTAGAGATTTTCCAAGTCCATGAAAGGATTTTGAATTTTCCTTCTATAGTTTTGTCTCGTAGTAATTTTTTCATATGTACTTATTTCATTATGTATTTCTTCATATATTTAAGTCTTTATGCAGAGATCTAGGTAAGATCATACTGAGTATCAGTCAGTCTTAAATCCCCTGTGAAGTTATCAGCAATAACTAGGGACTATCTTATAAGAATATTTGTTATTATAAACTCCCCTATATCAATTAATTGTCACACAAATATGCATTCATTTAAATATATTTTGTTCTATAAGAAACATTGTTTGCTTGTATTCTTTTCTTATAACCAATCAAATATTTTGTCTGAATATTTAGCAAGTTATATTTCATCAATATTATGTTATTCACACATTTTAAATCAATTAACTATAGCTAGACAAATAGCAACCCTTTCATCTAGCTTAGTAATTGTTAAGGCTTAAGCACCTATTTTCAATAATTCATAACATTGGTCATCCATAAAATTAAAAACAAAAAAAACATTTTAGATGCTCTGGCATGACTAACTGACCTAGAGTCATCTCAGAGGACAACACATCCCATGGAAAGAATACCTGAGCATAGCAGAGACCCGATTGAGAGGGGGTTCGACTTAGGTCCAATGTGTGTGGTACTATTTGGGGCTACCCAACCCGTCTAGTGTTTGACATTGGTAAGTGAATACCAAGAAGCTAAAGACTCGAATGCTTACATGGCATGAAGGTACTTCAATGTCTAAAATGTAGGGCATCCATCTCTATAGGTCGAGCCACGGGCAACACCAAAGCCTCATCCGTTAACTTGGTTGATTCTTCAGCTGCTGGAAGGCGTTGCCAATTCTTTTAGGACGATGCCCCAGTACCCATCAGAATATATCTTCACAAGGCCCAATTACTTTGAGAGTGGAAAGGATGAATATGTCTTCATAAGATCTTTTATCATACGCAAAAACAAACAAAAACAATTTTTATTTATTGATCACATAGTCTAAAGTTAAAGGGGAAGTAATCATTCTATTTTCGCTTTTTTTTTTATGTATGTGATATTTTATCTTTGAGAATCATCTCCTTCCCTCAATCACACAAAGTATCACATACTCTACACGACACCATAGGGGACCCCACAGCTCCCTGTCGATCTAGACGTTTTCTAAATATTTCTCCATTACCAAGTGGAGTGCCATGTCTCTCACCATTTAGGTGAAAATGACACCATAAAACTACTGTTATAAGATGTCCCTTTATCGGTGCAACTTTGCTTGGAACTCCTCGTTGTCAATGCACCCCATTCACTAGCCCCCATAGCTTCGCGTAAGGTGTAAAAGGTAGTACGTTAGTGTTTGGGCTTAGTGTCAGTAGCTCTGTGAGGTTTGTTGGTCGATTCAGTGTCGAGGGGATTGCAGTGTGGATGAGTGACTCCGTGGGTAGAGATAAGGTGCGGCTCCAGGAAAGGCAGTGGACTAGTCATCTTCGTGCGATGGTAACTTGGTATGTTAATTTTTTCTTCTCCCCCTCCTCCATGCATCTGATTGTCTGGTCATGGAATTGACTTTTTCATGGGGTCGAATTGTCTGCAGGTGGTAGTAACTAGGGATACTGGAAGACACTGACGTCGGTAGTATTGTTGTAGTATGTTATCCTAACTGGTATGGTCTTTGTGTTGGTATGTTATGAAATTCCTCTCTCCCAAATGGGGTTATATGTGATGCGGGTTCGGGGCGCAAGCCTTGGGGAATGTTGTCGTTTGGTTTGGTTCGAAGACCCTGGGGTCTATAGTTGGGTTGTCTTCAGCTCTACCTGTAGGGTCTATTTTATTTTAATTTATGAGGTTGAGGGAAAGTTTCATCCCCTGCACAATTAACGGTCCTCACATTGTAAAAAAATTGTTGTCTGTCTTGCTTTGTTCCGCTCCCATGGTTGTCGTGGAAGCTGCTGCGAGGTCACAATTGAGTGTCTACACCGATCTAGGTTTGGGGATCATTATAATGTTGTTATTGGTTATGGTGGTCTCTTAAACTCTATTTCTGGCTACTATGAAAATTTGTTATGGTTTAAGGCATCTGCATTCCTCAGTGGGATGAAAGACCTCGATAGGATTCTTGGGCTGAGATTGGCAAAGATTCAATGTTTTGTATTATGGAAATTATTTTTTGTTCTCCCATGGTAGGTGTGTGGGGAGGTAGGTTCACCTAGAAGCGAAGGGCTTTTGGTCTCAGGCTACCACCTGTACAGACGTTTGGCATCATCCATATTTTTACTAGGCACTATGAACTAGTTGTGATGGTGAGGGCTATGAATGCTAGGGGCCGGAGTAGGAGGCCTCAGGTGACAGTCTAGGAGGAAAAGCCTAGCTCCTCAGGCAATAAAACAAGGGGATGTAAGCTCGTAGCCAACATCATTAATGATGCCGTCAATGCTTATCATGAAGGGAAAAGTGAAGAAATCAGGAGATTTATTGAGGAGTGGGAAGTAGATCTAAACAGCCAGGCGGGCTCGACAGACATCGAGATGGAGGACTAACGATCGATGGTGCTAGATCCTAGGCATACTTGCGGGCGAGTGGTCTACTTTAAACAAACATTGTATTTCTATTGTCCACCATGAAAAGTCTCCTGGGAAAGGCCTTGGAGCAGATTTCAGCGAGCATGGCGACAGTAGTACAAGTCTTCCCCAACTACAAGAAAGACTTCCAGAAAATTTAGTTGCAACTATAAAAACAGGATGGACACCTTCACAAATCAAGGATCACCTCCCTTGTCTCCTCTTTGAGACAATGCTTCCTGGTTCCAATGTTAAGGACCCGACCCGATTCGAACCTTCTTCTATCGAGGGAGATGAATAGGGTGAAAGTTGGTTTTAATTTCGTTTAATGTATATGCAGTTAGCTTTTAGTTTTCAACATAATATTGTATATTTTTATAGGAAATTAGAATATGGGCATGGTCATGATATACAAATTTATGTAGCTTGGGTAGAAAGACTTATCATTTTTTCCACTAGATGGCTTATCATGCAGTTAGGTGGCCAATAGACTTGGTTTCCCTTTGGGAAATTTGAGGCCACCTAACTATTCATATGTAGATGTAACTTGCTTATATTTAATGAAAATGGAAAGATCTATCAAGCTTACAATTTTTTTTAATAATATTAATAATATATATTAATATATTAGTATGTGCAAAATAATTGGGAAATTTCTACTATGCTCAGTGGGGAAGCATGAACCAATGTTAACATTTTGTACCAACAATTCCTATTGTCCATGTAATAATGATTAATAATTAAATTAAAATTATGGAATTCCTATTCCAAAATAGACACACTTTGCAGTAGTAGCACAATTTAAGAGATAGAGCTTAACACTATTGATATGCTCCATTATTAGAAACAACAAATAAATGCAATATTAATCATGCATTGTAAAAAAAATCTAACGACACAACAAAAAATAATATAATATATTGATTTTAGTGATGATATAACAAATAATGATGCACAACAATTAGGAAGTTGCAATGGTTTTGTTGTAATTCAAATCATTTTAACAATGAGATAACATCAATAAAGATATAAGACAAAAACAACATGGTACATTTATTTCAAAAATGGTACACTGAAAAATATGTAAATAAATTTGTTTCATTTATTTCAATAATGGCATAATGAAAACAATAAGATGCATGGATTTTAGTAATGATATATTGTCCAATGGGTCTTGGATGGATGGTGATCAGGTGCACTGTTAACTTGCACTCCTAAATGCTAAGTCACAGGTTCAGTTCCCCTCCCTATTCATGTGTTATTCTTGATCATAAACATGATGTAGCCTCACCAATGCAGAACATACAAAAAAATGATATACTGCAAATTCCCATGGGTTGTAGCAAAGACTGTGATAGTCATGTTCTGTTAAAACACTTTATGGTGTAAAGATCAACGATTTGAAACTACATGGGAAAAAATCCAACCATGCTAAGAGTCAGTGTGGCCTAGGTTGGGTTCGATCCTTACGTGATTTTGATGGCTTAGATGCCTTTGCGGTGCAACTACTCAAGGCATAGGTTAGTCGTGCGAGTCATCTCAAAACTCACATAAACTAACAAACAAAAAAATTAATTTATAATAGCAGTTTGATTTGACCAATGATAAAATATAATACATTATAGGATACATTGATTTTAATATAAGAAATGATGTAATGTTTTAATTGATGAAAAGACAAAGAAGAAATTGTTTTGCAAATTTGGTCTTAACATTACAATAATATAAATTATGAGAAAAGTGCTTAACAATATAAATATTGAAAACCAATTTTAAAATACATATATTATAAGTTGAAGTCCTATACATTTTCTTCATATCTAATTTATGTTATGTTATAATTCTAAGATATATAAAAATACTAAAATCAATAGAATGCATTAAAATTGAAATCATATAATGAAATGTAAATAGAATTATGTGGAACATATAGGATAGGGAAATAAATTTTTAATATTGAGAAATACAATATAAGCTACACTATAATCTGATATATTTTTAGTTAAAGTTTTCAAAGGTAATTCAATTCACTTTCTATTCACAATAAATCGAAATCATATAATGAACTACAAATAGAATTATGTGGAACATATAGGATTGGGAAATATTTTTTTAATATTGAGAAATACAATATAAGCTACACTATAATATGATATCTTTTTAGTTAAAGATTTCAATGGTAATTCAAATTACCTTCTATTCAAACTAAATCAATATGAAGAAAACATATTTGGGGATTTTGTACATGTCTAAAAATATTTTTATTTTCATATTATTCATCTTAATCATTATTAAATATTGTTAATTTCCCTGTCAGGGTGTAGCTCACGCATGAGTTTCTATTATCATTCCCACTCGATTATAATCTCTCTCATACTTACTCCTTAGGAATCATTTCTACATAGAATATGGGTTTTCCAAAAAAAAAAACATTTGTTAATTTACAAGCATCACTTAATTCATCCATATAACTTTTAAAATATTTTTTCAATAATAATTTTTCAACTAAAAACCAACACTCAATAAATTTTAATAAATTTAATCTAATTTTAATATAAACTTATTAATTTTATACATTAAAAATTACTCACATTTCAACAATTATACTCTAAAATAGATTATTATCATCATAATCTCAATCATAATTAGTAATTACCATAGAATTACGATAAAGCCAAATCACTACAAAATTGTAGTATAAATTAATTGTGACTCCCATGTACTTTTAATAAGAGATGTTTGGATTGATTGGAATGAAAAACTTAGACATTATCACAATATTTAATCTCACTATTCAGGATTAGTGCTCAAAACCCAAAACATGATGGTCTAGCGTATCTGTGGGTTTAATTAATTTTCTGGATATCGTTGACAAATCATATTCCACATGCACCACAATATTCAATTTTCAGATCCAAACATTTCACAATATTCCATAACACAAATATTTAGTCGAGATAAAAAGATAAATGCATAACACAAATATTTAGTCTGGCTAAAGTAGAAATGCGTATTTGGTAAGCTCCACTTACAGTTATTAATTTTTTCGAATTAAATTTTTGGTTCACTAACAGATGCCTCTGGACTCCTAACTAGAATTCACATGATTCGATAATAGTGAGGAAATCCCACAAAATACACACGACAACCCACCTGGATCCGTTCTTTTTGTTTCACATGAATAACTTCAAGCTTCTTCGTCCAACAAACAATTATTTCTCTAGTTCGAAATACTCTAACTAAGAAATGGGAGATTGTTGCATGAGTGGTTCAAAAGACGAAGAGTGGGGTTGGAGCACATACAAGCCATGCTCTTCCTCCTCCACGACCACAACCTCAACCTCAATGCTCTTTCCGCATAACTTCAACCACTCAGTAATCGTGGTCGGGATCTCTCAGGATATCTCTGCCCCTGATGGCCACGAGTAATGGAGGCAACGAAATATCTTCAAGCTTGGCGTTGCGGGGTTCCAAGGGTTACTGAACGAATGATCTCTGGCACTACCAGTCGGGAGTGACAGTCACCAATACTCTTCATTCAAGTCCCTTGGCGCCGAAGAAGAGATGCAACAGTATCGCCCCACTCACTTTCATGAAACTTCCTTCTTCCATTTCGGCACACCGGGCCACCACGCGATGTGCGATGTTGGCACCCGTTGTGTCACGCCCCTACACCTGCGGTAGTCTTTCAACCGCTTATAGCGAGGTGCAGCACCACCAAACACTTTCTTTTCACCAATACTTATGTTCGTGGACTACGCCTAACATTCCACTTATCCTACTTAGTTTGTGTTTCGCAACCAAGTATTATTATGTTTAGCCTTTATACCAATGAACACCCATACTCATTCATTATCAACAGCAATTATAACAAGAACACAATTGCACAGTATAAAGGGAGGGGAAACTCCCTGAACAATGAGTCTGCCCGAATCAATATATTATATAATATTCACTTTTACAATGTACAAGCTAAATCTTGGGAAACCCCAAATTTACACTTAGTTAATTTTCACAACTTCGACAAACTCGGTTGCCCAGCTCGTCGGCACCTCCGCACGGTCGCCGCACGACTCTCCAACCCTTCGTTCACCTTGTCGCACTCTCATGTCGTTTGCCCAACTTGGGCGCACCTCCAAGTCGCCACACACAGGCGCCTCCAACCGAGACACACCTCCGTTCACAAACCAACACTCCAACAAGTCTTCGTGCACACTTGCACGATGGGCGAGCGCTCACCTGAGCCACCAAGACACCCTCGTCAAGTCTAGGTACAACCAACACCTCCGCATGATCATCTCGGGCACGTCTTGCCCAACGTGTTCACCTCTCACCAAGAGTGTTTCCACCAAGTGCGATCCAAGGGGAGCGCATGAGTTATGTGCCTAAACCTCTCCTCAAATCTGAGCACAAGTACCTCTTCTCCAAGAGCGAAGTGCGTATGATGATGAGCGAGTTCGTTGATGAGTTTGAACGCTCCAACGTTCCAACATATATACACTTGTTCGTGTGTGGGTGGGCTATCCAGCCGACCACCCACACACCCCGTACACACATCGTTCGGGTGCTTGTAAAGTCGGCCACACCCTTCCACCATGGGTCGGCCAACCCCCATTGCAAACGCTCCTCTCACATGGGTATAAGCAACGCTCCATGCCTTAGTCGTTTCACCAAGCTCGCACTTATCGTCGCATATCTATCGCACACCCGGTTGGTCGCTCCACCGTTCGGTCGCACAACCGCCCGTCACACCTCCAACACGCGCCCGTCGTGTGCGCGCGCCCGGTCGCCCGACGCCCAACCGTCGCACAACTTCGAAGGCGTTACATCCTCCTCCACCTAAAATTGTTGTCGTCCTCGACAACATACCATCCTGGTAACCACCCACCAAGATCACCCATGATGTCAACTCCTCCACATACTGCAACCATCACTGCAACATATGTAGAACTACTATCTCCACCATGTCTCACCTCGGCAACCATCCGTCACCAAGATAACCATACCAAAGTATACACCCCATCGGTATATCATACATCAGAGATCATCTCAATCCATGACCATCGATCACGCTGTCACATCTCCACATGTCGCTCCATCGTGGAAGGCTAGTCCCTCCATCCCAAGCTACATGCCCACTGCAACATCTCGTGTCGATCTCATCATGTGTCATCATGTGAACTGCTGCCATGATACTCCAACAAATGCTAACACATCTCTGTACATGCTATAGCCCCCATGTCTGAACTAGTTGGGTAGCTAATCCAACTGTCACGCTCAAACCATGAGAATGCACATCCTCATGCCACCATCAGTTGTTTCTCAAAACATCCTGTCACATCCTCAACTCGATCAAGAATCCATCTCCATACAAGTGTAATCCATGCTTAGGTCCATGAAGTAGCCCTCATCTCATCTGCAACATGCTGTCCATGATGTTTGGTGTCAATGTGCTACATGAAATCAGCCACATCTATCCCAACATCATCCATATGTGTATCTCTTCTATATGAAGAGATCATCTCATCAATCTCCAACTCTCGGTATGCCACATCTAGGTCCATGAAGCAACCTCCATCATATCTGCAATGTGCCATCCCTCAAGTCTGCCATAGAAACAAGTATACACATGTCTCATCTATCCATGTGCTGCCCATGACCATAGATCAATTAGCTCTCATGTCAAAAGGTAGTTGAGTCTCGGCTCAACCCATGCCCAAGTGTAGTCACCAAGGCATCATCATCGTTGTAACTCCATCACTTTAAAGTGTCTCATATCGATCCTCCACATCAAGTCACTCTTCCAAGCCATTCCCATACATGTACTTGAAAGTATGCACCCCATCATGCATCAAAGTCTTTGACCTCAGCTCCTCAATGCATCAGATCCTCCAAGTCCACCATATATGAAGTCCCTCTAGAAGTCACAACAATCTCATGTCATCATGAGCTCCATAAGTCATCCCCAACCAACATCTAGCAAGCATACAAGTCTCGACCCAAAGGTCTCTGCAAGATGCCTCAACTCTCCATGTAGTAGGAATGCTCCATAGTCTACTCACAACTCCATCCAAGTCCATGGCCTTGTTGTACAAAAGTGCACAACCTCTCCATCGGCTCATAAGTAAACCATCTCCATGTCACATCAGCAAATCCATCTGCACAACATCCCTGCCTTGGCACTCCTCATTGGATGCCCATAAGTGACACCTATACAAGTGCTCCCGCATAATGTCCCTGCATAAGACTGCGATACTCCATGTCTTCAACCTGATGTCCACGACTATGTTGTCCATGTAGTCCAACCAAGTAGACCCATCACAACAATCGGTCATCCTCATCCTAATCTGCAATCTTCGATCTAGTGAACTCGGTCACCCAACCATATCATCCTCACATGACTCTCTTCATCATAGCTCCCCCACTGAAGGTTCCACCAAGACTATCTCTTGGTCTTGGCCATGAGAAGTCCACCCAAGCATCATCATACCTCAAGTGTGTGCCCTTCAATCTGTCCATGAGTCATGCCGGGCACTTAGCCAATTCTCCATGTGGCTAAAGCATGACCCATTCATCTGCAACGATCATCATGTTCCTCCCTTGTCACGGGCCTTTGTACCTTCTACCATAAGGTCACAAACAACCCTAACAAGTCTTGCAACAGTCAACAATCATTGCTTCCCCATACAAGGTCTCATCATAGTCATTCATGGCAAGATCCTCCATAGCATCGGCAAACTGGCTTTGCCCTTCCCTGCATACGGTCCATCTACCAAATACTCAAGTGAAACACAAGTATCAATACTTACTTCATCATCATCATGAGGCTCCTCTATGTGAGTCTCCTCATCCACCATGTCTGCAAACTGCACGATCTTGGTTCAACTTGATCAATCTCAAGTTCATCCTCCATCGTTGTCACATCTGCAACATCCTCAATCATCACGGCTTCCTCTTCCTTGTTAGCACAATCTGCAACTTCACCTTGCTTCATTGTCCAACCAAGTTGAAGAAGTTCGTCTTCAACATTCTTTTCCAAGACTTCAAGTTCCTTTCGAATCCGGGGATTCTCTTCTTTCATCCGCTTCAACCTGTATAAGGTAAGCAAGACCTTCCCTTCGCATTCTTCCAAACCTGCCATGCCTTGATGTTCAGCTTAGTTCAAGTACTAAGCTTCACCTCTGCTAAACCTGTTTCACCATTCACCAGCGTCACCAAGTTCCCTGCAATCATGAATCGGCCCTTGTTCCACTTGTATGTGAAACTAGCTTCCTTCACCTGCAAGTACCTGCTTCTACTGTCATCAACTGTCAAGTTTCCAAGTGTACCCACACCTGCACTTCGTCACGAGCAACCCTGCTCTAACACCAGCTCCAACCGAGCTCTGATACCAATTGTCACGCCCCTACACCTGCGGTAGTTTTTCAACCGCTTATAGCAAGGTGCGGCACCACCGAACACTTTCTTTTCACCAATACTTATGTTCGTGGACTACGCCTAACATTCCACTTATCCTACTTAGTTTGTGTTTCGCAACCAAGTATTATTATGTTTAGCCTTTATACTAATGAACACCCATACTCATTCATTATCAACAACAATTATAACAAGAACACAATTGCACAGTATAAAGGGAGGGGAAACTCCCTGAACAATGAGTTTGCGCGAATCAATATATTATATAATCTACACTTTTACAATGTACAAGCTAAATATTGGGAAACCCCAAATTTACACTTAGTTAATTTTCACAACTTCGGCAAACTCGATTGCCCAGCTCGTCGGCACCTCCGCACGGTCGCCACATGACTCTCCAACCCTTCGTTCACCTTGTCGCACTCTCGTGTCGTTTGCCCAACTTGGGCGCGCCTCCAAGTCGCCACACACGGGCGCCTCCAACCGAGACACACCTCCGTTCAAGTCTTCGTGCACACTTGCACGATGGGTGGGCGCTCACCCGAGCCACCAAGACACCCTCGTCAAGTCTAGGCACAACCAACACCTCCGCACGATCATCCCGGGCACGTCTTGCCCAACACGTTCACCTCTCACCAAGAGCATTTCCACCAAGTGCGATCCAAGGAGAGCGCATGAGTTATGCGCCTAAACCTCTCCTCAAATCTACGCACAAGTACCTCTTCTCCAAGAGCGAAGTGCGTATGATGATGAGCGAGTTCGTTGATGAGTTTGAACGCTCCAACGTTCCAACATATATACACTTGTTCGTGTGTGGGTGGGCTATCCAGCCCACTGCCCACACACCCCATACACGCATCGTTCGAGCGCTTGTAAAGTCGGCCACACCCTTCCACCATGGGTCAGCCAACCCCCATCGCAAATGCTCCTCTCACATGGGTATAAGCAACGCTCCATGCCTTAGTCGTTTCACCAAGCTCACACTTATCCTCGCATATTGTCGCATATCTATTGCACGCACGGTTGGTCGCTCCACCGTTTGGTCGCACAACTGCCCGTCGCACCTCCAACACACGCCCGTCGTGTGCGCGCCCGTCGCACAACTTCGAAGGCGTTACATGTTGTCTCCCAGCAGATACACTGGAGAAATGTCGGCATGGGAGTCGAACCATGTGTCGTATTCGATGTTTTCTGTCACACCCCTACACCTGCGGTAGTCTTCCAACCACTTGTAGCGAGGTGCGGCACCACCGAACGCGTTCTTTTCACCAATACTAACCTTCGTGGACTACGCCTACTTACTCATTAACATACTTAGTTTGTGTTTCGCAACCAAGTAAACTTATTTATCCTTTATACTTCATGAAGCCCATACTCATTCATTATCCATATGCAATTAACCGAGAACAACAATTGCAAACAAGTATAAAGGGGAGGGGCAACTCCCGAATAGTCTGCCCAACAATTTTATTATATCAAGAATATCATATTTTACAACAAGTGTGTCTTGGCTGAACCAAGTCTCACACTTAACCAATTTTTACAAAAGACAGGCCACCTGCCTTTTACAACATGTTTTGCACCCTTGCACGAAGGGAGGTGCTCACCCGAGCCACCCAAGACCCTTTGCCAAGTCCTGCATAAAACCGCACACCAGAACCTCCTCAAACCGTGGCACACTTGCCAACCTTGCACTAAGTCAATCTGCGCAATCTCCCAAGCCTAATGCGCATGAGATGTGCGCATTTTCTTACCCAAGACTATGCACTTTCCTTGTCCTTTGCGAAGGCTTTTGAGCGAAGTCTTCGTTGGTGATTATGAACTCCCACGCTTGTCTTATTTATATGCTTGCTATGTGAGATTATATGGGGGTGTCAGCCCCATGGCCGACCCCACAATCTACTAATGTATGCCCACACATAACTCTTTTACATGTCGGCTTTACATCTTTAATCCATCGCATATATGTGTATTGTTCTAACACTTAGTCGCATAAGTGTTTTCTCCCGTCGCACATATATCGTCGCATATTATGTCGCAGCTCGTCGCACAAACGTCGCATGTCTGCCCGCACACCGTCGCACGCCCGTTCAGCACGCGCCCGTCGTGCGCCCGCGCGCCCTCGTGCACGCCTTCGCCCGGCGCCCGTCGCACCCGCAACCGGAGGTCCTTACATCCTCCTCCACCTGAAATCGTTGTCGTCCTCGACAACATACCATCCCGGTAGCTTTCCACCAAGATCATCATCATCCAGGGTGTCGACCTTTCTACACAAGGCAAACATCCTTGCAACATATGTAGAGACTCTTTCTCCACTATGTCTCGGCCTAATGACCACTGCCACTAAGCTCACCATACCAAGGTATGTATCTTCATCAGATGTCATCTCGATCCATGATTACCGACCTCTTGTCCTCACCATGTGTCCTCATGTGAACTGCTGCCATGATACTCCAACACGATGCCCACATCAGTTGTTTCTCAAAACATCCTGTCACATCCTTGACTCATCAAGAATCTATCTCCATAATCCATGCTCAGGTCCATGGAAACTCCATCCATCTCATCTGCAACATGTTGTCCATATGTGTGTCTCCTCCATGTGAAGAGACCATCTCCTCAAACCAACTCTCGATGTGCCCCATTCAGGTCCATGAAGCCTCTTCATCATCTGCAATGTGCCATCCCTCAAGTCTCCATAGAAACAAGTATGCACTTGTCTCACCTATCCATGTGCTGCCCATGATCCTCGATCAGATCAACTCTCATGTATAGAAAGTAGTTGAGTCTCGGCTCAACCCATGCTCAAGTGTATCACCAAAGCATCATCATCATCATCGTTGTAACTCCATCACTCCAAAGTGCCTCATACCGATCCTCTACATCAAGTCACTCTTCCAAGCCATGCCCATACATGTACTTTGAAAGTATGCATCCCATACTGCATCAAAGTCCCTTGACCTCAGCTCCTCAATGCATCAAATCCTCTAATTCCACCATATATGAAGTCCCTAAAAGTCACAACAACCTCATGTCATCATGAGCTCTATGAGTCATCTCCAACCAACATCTCCATGTAGTAGGAATACTCCATAATCTGCTCACAAATCCATCCAAGTCCATGGCCTTGTTGTACATAAGTGCACAACCTCTCCATCGACTCCATAAGTAATAAGTCTCCATGTCACATTAGCAATCCACATGCACAACATTCCTGCCTTGGCACTCTTCCTTGGATGTCCATGACACCTCTACAAGTGCTCCCACATAATGTCCCTGCATATGACTGCTATGCTCCATGCCTCCAACCTGATGTCCATGACTAAGTTGCCCATGTAGTCCAACCAAGTAGACTCATCACAACAATCGGTCATCCTCATCCAAGTCTTCAATCTTCGGTTTAGTGAACTCGGTCACCCAACCATCCCATCATCATGTCATGAGTCTCTTCCATCACAGCTCCTCCACCAAAGTGTCCACCAAGACTATCTCTTGGTCTCGGCCATGAGAAGTCCACCCAAAACATCACAAGTGTGTGCCCTCTTCAATTGTCCATGAGTCATGTCGGGCACTTAGCCATGTGGCTAAAGCATGACCCAATCATCTGCAATGATCATCAAGTTCCACCCTTGTCAAGGGCCTTTGTACCTTCTACCATAAGGTCATAAGTAGCCCCAACAAGTCCTGCAACAATCAACAATCCTTGCTTCTCCATACAAGGTTCCATCCTTACCATCCATGGTAAGATCCTCCATAGCATAGGCAAACTGGCTTTGCCTCTCCCTGCATACGGTCCATCTACCAAATGCCCAAATGAAACACACGTATCAATACTTACTTCATCATCATGAGGCTCCTCCATGTGAGTATCCTCATCCATCCATGTCCACAAACTGCACGATCCTGGTTCAACTTGATCAGCCTCAAGTTCATCCTCCATCGTAATCATGTCTGCAACATCTTCATCTACCACGGCTTCCTCTTCCTTGTTAGCACAATCTGCAACTTCATCTTGCTCCATTGTCCAACCAAGTTGAAGAAGCTCTTCCTCAACATTCTTTTCCAAGGCTTCAAGTTCTTCACGGATTCGGGGCCTCTCTTCCTTCATCATCTTCAACCTGTCCGAGGTAAGCAAGAGCTTCCTTCCACCTTCTCCCAAACTTGCCATGCCTTGTCGTTCAGCTTGGTCCAAACACCGAGCTTCACCTCTGCTAAACCTGTCAAGTTTCCAAGTGTACCCACACTTGCACTTCGTCACGAGCAACCCTGCTCTAACACCAGCTCCAACCGAGCTTTGATACCAACTGTCACGCCCCTACACCTGCGGTAGTCTTCCAACCGCTTGTAGCGAGGTGCGGCACCACCGAACGCGTTCTTTTCACCAATACTAACCTTCGTGGACTACGCCTACTTACTCATTAACATACTTAGTTTGTGTTTCGCAACCAAGTAAACTTATTTATCCTTTATACTTAATGAAGCCCATACTCATTCATTATCCATATGCAATTAACCGAGAACAACAATTGCAAACAAGTATAAAGGGGAGGGGCAACTCCCGAACAGTCTGCCCAACAATTTTATTATATCAAGAATATCAGATTTTACAACAAGTGTGTCTTGGCTGAACCAAGTCTCACACTTAACCAATTTTTACAAAAGACAGGCCACCTGCCTTTTACAACATGTTCTGCACCCTTGCACGAAGGGAGGTGCTCACCCGAGCCACCCAAGACCCTTTGCCAAGTCCTGCATAAAACCGCACACCAGAACCTCCTCAAACCGTGGCACACTTGCCAACCTTCCACTAAGTCAATCTGCGCAATCTCCCAAGCCTAATGCGCATGAGATGTGCGCATTTTCTTACCCAAGACTACGCACTTTCCTTGTCCTTTGCGAAGGCTTTTGAGCGAAGTCTTCGTTGGTGATTATGAGCTCCCACGCTTGTCTTATTTATATGCTTGCTACGTGAGATTATATGGGGGTGTCAGCCCCATGGGGGTAACATGCATGTATGAATGATGGGCATAGTGATTTGTTGTTAAGACTCGCCTATGACCAGGTGGTCTGATGTTTGAGTTAGCCTTCTCGCACACTGACTCTTGGGGCAAAGTCATTGCGGCAAAATTGAGAGGAAGAGTCCCCTTGGGCGATTTCCTATATGCTCTGCAACATTTTTGTTCTGAGTGGTCACCACAATATTATTTCGTTTGTCAGATGCCAAACACAGCCCAAACTTTTCCCAGGCTTCTTTGTGCACACGTCAGCTAGAACAAATAAACAACATTTTCACGTAAATGTCTATTAATTCTGTCTGAAATCTCCCCTCGGACATCTTATGACCTTGATCGTCTTCCTCCCCAAGCCTCAGATACTGCCTCCCCGTCACCAAAAGGAGCTCTTTAACCGAGAATTTTGGCGAAACTGTCAGCCACACTAGATGGTCAAAAGTTGAAACCCTTTATGATGGTAACCTATATCCGATTGCAGATTTACTTGATCTATTTCATTTTCGGACAATTTTCATACTCATGTTTAGAGATAAAGATAAAATAAGATAATTATATTCATATCTGGACCATAAAATAAATCGAATCAAATTGACTATAAAATACAATTTTATACAAAACCTTAAAACCAAACAACCTCTTATAAATAAAACTTTTACGATCAGAAATTTGTGTTACATCTAATAACATCTGATGTTGATATTTATCATCAAAATTGTTTACTTTTGTAACCAAAAACTTGTGTTACATCAAACATCATCTGTCCTGTCTAGCGGAGAGCTCGAGGCAAGGAATTAAATGCAAGGTACAGGGCTACAACACTCGGCGGAGGCTAACCTGTGCAATGGAATAAATGCACAGCAAAATGGTTAAGTAAAAGGTTATTTATCATACACGATTAAGTTGTTAGGCTCATTCACCTCATTAGGGCAAGTCAATTAATTTGTTTTTAATTATTATATGTTTTATTGAAATTTATATAACCATTAATATTGATTGATTGATTTATGGAAAGTGGTATTAAAAAATAAAATTATAAATATTAGTATTATTTATAAATGTAATTGTTATTTAAAGATTTAATTAATATTAATATTATAATTATTCTAAAATTTTTATTGAAATAGTGGTATATTTTAAAATTTTATTAAAAAATATGAATTTAAAAATGTAATATTATTTCGAATATTATTTTTTATAACATTTATAATATTTTTTTTTAATTTTTTAAATTAGTATTGTACAATATTTTATATGTAATTTTTTTTCTTTATCTTTTCAATTCCCTGTTCTAATTGGATGATATATTGGGCATGATGAAGATGTAGTCTTACCAAGTTTACAAAATAATAATAATAATAATAATAATATTTTCTAAATAAAAAATAGTGTCAAGTATAATTAAAAACAAAAATAAATATATTTATTTAGTTAGTGGTTAGTTTTAATTAAAAGCATTATAAAAATATTTTTTAGAAGAGTTTTCAGTCTAAATAACATCATAATTCATTTGTCCACGCATTTGGAACCAACCATTGTGGTTCATTGTCAAGACAAGTTAAATATAAATAATCCCACTCTCCCTCAAGTTAAATATAAATAATCTCACTCTCCCTCTGTGCTTGCTCAGTTTGTGTCCATATTACAACTTAGAAGATGTGGTAAGAATATTTCACTCTCTCTTAACCATAATGAAATAATATAATTTTATATCAACTTAAGAAAATGATAAAAGTAATTAAATGTGAAAAAATAAAACAAAAATAAAAATGAAATATTTTCTAAATAAAAAAACAATGTCAACTATCATTAAAAACAAAAATGAATATACCTAGTTGGTTACTTTAAATTACATTACAACTTAGAAGATGTAAAAACGTTTGACTCTCACATTCAACTATAAATAAAATATTTAGATGTTAATGTGAAATAACAAAATTTATATCAATTTTAAAAAATTAAATAATTAAAAGTATAAAAAATAAATATATTTCTACTTTCAAGTGTGGAAGATGTATAATTTTTGTACTTGTTAAAAATATTTCAATACAATATTTAGATATGTTATTTAAATATCTATCATATATATATATATATATAAGAGAAAGAAAATAATTATATATATTGAAAGTAAAAAAAAATCAATTATTTCTTAACAAGAATTCTTAATAAAAATAATAAAAAGGAGGTGTGCAATTCTTTCAATTCTTAATATAAAATTAATATGTGGCATATAAAAAATATTAATAATAAAAAAAAATGGACTATAAATAATATATTTCAATCATTTTGGTTCTACTATAAGATAAATGTGAATATGGGAAAACATCTTTTAGATTTCAACATTTGACTTCCCCAAAAAAAAAGCACATGTGCTTAACTATTATCTAAATTTTTACTACTTCAAAAAATGTAGTATACTTAACATATGTTATTAGGTTTATGATCATAATGTAGTAAATAAGTATTATGTAACAATAGTCATATGACAATTCTATTAAGATTTTATCCTTAAAATTTTTTAATGGGTTCCTAGATTTTCGAAAGTTTATCCACATAAAATTTGAGGAACCTTAAATTTGATTTGAGGAGATTTCTCAAAATTAATTATGTACAACCTCCATTAGTTTGAGAAGGCTATTTAAAATAGATTTTGTGCCACGTCTATTCTTAAATATGAAGGGTTCCTAGATTTCCAAGATTTCCTCCACATCAAATTTGAGGAACCTTAAATTATAGTAAACCTCTTTTGATTTGAGGAGATGGCTCAAAATTGATTGAATACAACCTCCTTTAGTTTGAGATGACTATTGTCAAGTAATTTAATTGCTTAAATTCCATTACATTCAATTTTCAATATGTGGTCATAAACTTATAAACACAAACATTGTATGTGACAAACTAGTACATAAATGATTCTCAACCTATGTATGAACTTTTACAATATAATGCTCTAAGACATGCACTAGCAATAAAATTTTATCAAAATGGAAATTAAAGGGCTACAATTTTTCTTTTGGATCACCGAGCTTATGTTTTCAAGATCACTTTGTGAACTCTAATCATAGTCCTTTGTTTAGCATCAGAGGCATTAAATGGTTCTATGATTCCTTAGGAATCACTTTCGTTCTTCAATCTTCAGTGCCTAACCTCTATAGGGAATCCACACTTTTGCAATGAAGGATATATGAAATTTCAAGAACTAAATTGACATTGATTTAAAATATTAATCTATAGAATAAAAATATATCTAATTTGCTAATCTAACTAAGATATAAATGAATTTGCAACACAAACCAGGTAAGGGAGGCTACCCACTAACTTGCACTACAAAGGTAAACTATAGTATAATTACTTTGCTTGAAATAAAACTTAGAATAACTTCATTTATATTAAAACAGGAATACACAAGTTCACATTACAATTATAAAGAAAATCTGCATATAATCAACATGGATCACATATACGTTTTCATCAAACTACGATATACACCAACATATAGCCTTCAGATTGGACGAATTGAAGAACTTTACAATACATAGATAAAATGTTTTCTTGATCAATCCTTTAATATTACAAGCATCGACCTTGAATCTTTACTTTCTGTAGATGTTATATAATATAAGGGAGGGTGTATTGAACCATGAATAACTATAACACCCTTATGTCTTACATTTTCTTACATGACTATTTTTAATCTTTCAAATTATTGTTGGACTCAATGGCTATGGAAGCCATAATGGAAACTATGTGATGATGTAAATATATATTATTTTATTTAATTAATAAATAATTTGTTTGGGATATTCAGGAAAGAGCACTAGAGCTTTAGAAGACTTCTTTCTAGCTTTTGAAAAGACAATGGTGGTTATGTCCACATGATGGACCTTTCCTAAATGTCTCCTAAAAATCCCTATGAGAAAAAAATTAAAAATATTAACAGAATGGGAGAGAGAGATTATGTTAATCACTTAGTTGGAGAGAAATACTAAGTGGGGTGGAATAAATAATTGTGGGAGAGAAAAATGTGCTTTAAAGAAAAAGAAAATAATCATTTTCGAAAAAACTAAAACAAAAGGACCTAGGCAAAAGGCCGGAAGACCTTAAAGTGGGATGTTGTTACAAATCTTCTAGGAAGAAATCTATAATGTAAATCGCACAGAAACCAAAGATGTTGTTGATTCCTGAAGGCAAGAAGGTCTTAGATTGGGGGGGAATTGTTGGAGACAGTTCATGGTTTGGTGGAATGTGCTCAACCCCTGAATATTTTCCAAGCAATTAATCATCAGAGTTAGACAATTTATGTTCCTATGTTAATATGAAATTTTACTAATTAATGACATGTAGGGATAGAATATAATATATTTTATATATTTCCATACTCTGCTAAAATTATTTCAATAATTAAATTTGCATGCATAATTCAACTGTTTCAGAGTTTATTATTTTTTCTAAGCATGGATAGAAGAATGAAAGAAGCATTATAATTTATGAGAAATTGTGATGAATGAATATATGCATGTTGGATCGTATTGAGAATTAGATATGCGTTAGAATAACGGAAAATATGTATACTAGTGTTTAGGATAGGTATTTAAGTTCTACATGCGAGATTAAGTATGTTGTTATAAGTTACAGTCATCAACATATAAATTTAATATGTTTGTGTTGAATATCAAGTTGATGAAATAAAGTGTTCTTAGTAAGATTAGAAAATTGAAGTTATAATTGACATGAGAATAGGAGAAATTGATATACATAGGACTAGAAATTATGGTTTGGAATTTTTTAATAATGTGAACCGTACTAAAATATAGATACTCTAAAATTACTAGGTGTGAGTTAAATATAAGGTTGCAGGACTATGAATAGTGTCTTATGTGGAAGAAGAGGCCAAATAATGATTGAAACTTCTATATTATATTTAGGTCTACTATAATATTAATTTCTATGACAACATAGTACCCGCCAGTAAGGACAAAGATTATATCTCTATAATAATGGCAGTAATAAATGCTAAGGATATACTTAATTCATGTGGTCCTAGAAACCATATATGTATGGAATTGAATGTAATTATATTATTTTAGATAAAGAAACATATAATACTTATGCTACCCCTAATTAGTAATGAAATGTGAACTATGTTTTTAGTCTAACTATCAAGGAAGTATAATACCATGTATGATCACTATTAATGGATGTTTGTAGACAAGTAAGTGGCTACATGCCATCTCTTGTATTAAAGGTGATTGTTTACTAATATATAGAAACATGGAATGTGATGTTCTTATGGTTTTCATACTTTAAGAGTAAATTTAAATAATAGTATAACCTAAGCAGTTAGAGACATTAAACAACGAGCTTAAAGGAAAATTTACAAATTGTAGATACATAAGTAGTATTTTAAATAAAACTCATGAGGTGCATGGAATGAATTATAAAGTCTACATTATGAGGTAATTCTATACCATATAATATTATTAAATGGATAAAAATTCCATACAAATGGAGAGGAATATAAATCAGGAAGCAAAAGCAAATAGGATAATCAACTTCATAAAGATATAAATGTAAATTAGAGGAATTTTTAACATATGTTGATTATATCAATATTGTATAATATTTATTGGTAAGAACCATACGATGGATCGAAACTGACATTTCAGAGGTTAGTACAAGGAACCTTATATATGTTTATATATATACATCAACCTTCGAAGTGAAATCATTAAATCAATAAAGTCTTATTAACCAGAGAATAATTACATACATGAATTTGATTTTGACGTAAGAAACTCATAAAAAAACTCAACAGGTTCCTCAGTCAAACACCCTGAGAGCGAAACTTTCACATATTTTAGCATAGAAAAACGACAGGTTAGTGATGGTATATTGTGTATTAATAAAATAAATAATTACAAATGCCAACCATTATAGTTACAATATGGTCATACATATGGACAAATAATTGACATGTCCATAGCCATGAGATAGTATTGATCTCCAGTGGAATTGTGAAATAAGAAAAATAAGAAGATGCAACGAAATCTTGATGTTCTCAATGACACTTCGATGACCACATGTGCTCAGTGTCCCTATGTTTGCACAGAAAATAAGAAGATTCACTAAGAAATCCATCTGGTACCATGGCAAAAAGAAGTTAATTAACGGAAACCAAATTGAGATTTGAATCCAAGGCGAACTCCACACATAATTATAAACCCACCTGCAAACACAAGCCATAAGAGGATTACCATAATTTCATAAAGAAAGGAAACCATGGACCTATAGTCATAAAATTAATGGGTAAAAGAAAAAGAAAAAAGAAACTTTTACTTGAATAAGGGCATGCCTCTTGCATCCCTGGAGCTATAAACCAAATCATATTTTACTTGGCTAGTTAGGATAGAACTATAACTCTTGATTGTGTACTAGTAAATAAATTTCCTGACATGGGGTGCGGTAATATGAATAATTGCAACATAGAGTACGAGAGTATTTTACATCAATGCTTTGCTAAACGTAGGGCCAGAGGAAGCTCACCGTCCATTCTAGCCAAGAGTGGTAGAAAGTTATAACCAAACTTAAGGGTTTAACCTTGGGGGAGGAGAAATTAAAAGAGTTACAATATGTAAATAAAACAAATATAAAAAAACCAAATAAATTTCATTCAAGGATAAAAGGAACTCGAGGTACTTGGGCATAGTGTTTTGAGGCCCAAGGGTTCAACAAACCCAACAACGTCGAGTCATAGGTATGGAATACCCTAGTAAAAGGGGAAAAAAATAGTCAACAGATAATTGAAGCCCAAGTTAGTTAGTAAAAACGTCTCAAGAAAATAAAGTTGCATTGAACGAGTATGCAAAAAACAAGTGTTAAAATTTTACCTTGTAAAAGAACAAAAACCCCTTATTCAACTGCAACCGGGGATACCTTTGTTCTTGTTATTGTATCACCATGGAATAGTTGGATGGATGTAACCAAATTTGTTACTCCCTTAATGAAAAACAAAAACCAAAATCGACATAAATGATTGCAATTCACTAAAAACAAAAGTAAAGGTAATTAGAAACTACCTCCTGTAGTTGTGAAACATCCGAGAAAGAGGGCACAATTTTCTCTGAAAGTGCATGTTTAGTCACTAACTTTTGAAAGTGCACTCTCACTAAGGAAGAAAGGTCCAATTTCTTTCTTTTGTGTGGTGTGCCTGTTAAGTGAAGTGAGTTTGGCTAAGTCAAAGAAAAGCTAGTGTTTTTTCTATATTTAGAAAGGTAACATGACAACTTCCAAAAGATAAGAAAGCGACACTTACGAAACTTTGACCTAGGAGGAAAAGAAACACTTAGAGACGTTGACAAGACAGTCGGCACTTACGAAAACATGAACATATGACAATATGACACAAGATAGCTAAGAGTGACCACTCATGAAAACATAAGTAAGCTCGAAAATTGAATGAGACACATTTTGGAGGGTCGTTGTCGTAGCGACAACACCATCCCACGACCATCAACTTATATTGGGGGGAATATCCAAGAATATTTCACCATATCGCTTCTACAAAAGTATAAGAGAGACTTCTTTTACTAGTTTTCTAGTAATCTTGTTTGTCAAACTCTTTCATCCCGCAGTGTTTTGAGAATTCACCAATTCCTGATTTCACTACGAAGATCATGAGAATTAGTTCTAATATTGGAAATGTTCATTTTCATCTTAACACTCGTCAAGACAAAGAGATAATTTTGGTTTTCCAAATTGGGGTTAACCACCTACTTATAATATTTCACTTTCCTTTTTTCCTTCCGACTCTTTATTTTCCCACAATTTCTCTTTAAATTTGAAAGCAATATTATTTTTTATATTATCTAAATTATACAAGATAATCTCCTCTTTATTCCCCAATGGTCTAGCCAAGACTGTGCATCCTTACACCACCCTCACTTCATTCGAAGGTTGAGATTTTGGCTAAAGTTAAACGCAATTTTAGGAAACCTCTTTGTATCCATATTGTATAACTTCTTGTTATACATAAGATACTTAGTGATTAAATAAAATATTGAAACAAAATTAAAAGAGGAAAATAAATTATTTATTAGGTGCACGAGTACCTTTTTATTGATCTCTTGTGATACCTTTTCACTTGGTAATGTTCTTTTAATATTTTCCATATTATGATTTATATGTTTTCATGATACATTTGGTAAAGTATAATTGGTAATGTTTTGTGTTTTATTTTTATTTTCATTTAACTAATAATATTTTTGAATGAGATTTACTTAATTTCTATTTTTATTTAATTGGTAATGTCTTTATATGATATTTGTTAAGATATAATTTAGTGTAATGGTTTTAATAGCTTCTTAAAGTTAGACAATTGCATATCCCACAATTCAGAAGAATGATTAAAATGAATTCAAATATTCTATAACAAGTTCAAAAAGGTAAGAGATGTAACAAGTTAATATGTAAGAAGTTAATGTTTTCATATGAAATTTTTGGAAAATTTTTTTACATTAATCTTTATTGTGATTTATATTTTTGTATAAATATTAATTTTACTATTGTGGTATAAGTTATGATGAGGATAATTTGGTTAATATTGATAAATGTGTATAACCATTCAAAAAGAAAAAGCAAATTGAAAATATATGACTTCATGAATATGAGTAACTTTATGTGAATATAAAGGTTTATTGTTACATTTTAGACACAATGAGATTTATATAGTTAATTAAGGGAGGATAAAGGAATTTCGAACCTTATTTAGTGCTACAAGGGAAATGGAATATAGATACGACCAATAAATAGTTGTAACGTGTGGAAAAATAAGTTTTAGTAATTATTTTATGTATTATTTGTATTCCATACTTGTCCTCATAGTAGAATATTCTGATACGATTAATGAGAGTAATAACCTTGCAATCATGGCCAATATTAATAACTATATTCCAACAATTATTTCCTTATATTAAAATATTATTTATTTAGTCACATCTAAATGTTATATTATAATGGCTAAAAATTTTCTCTCCATCTATTTAACTTGATGCTAGTATCTGGTTCTTCATTTTGTCTTGGCGATGAACCACGTGCGATGGTTTCAAACACATCGACAAAACTCTGATGATATGATTTTTACTAAATTTTTTCTTACTTTTCATTATGATGGCATAGTTTGAAAATGTAATTTGAGTTGATATGAATGATGGGTTCAAATATAAAATGGATTCAAGATGGTTGTTGAGCCTAAGTCCTAATTAATGGTTATTTGATTTTCTTTCTTTAAGGATGTTTCATTTTGAACATGGGAAGAATGGAGATAAAAAGATAACCATGGGAATTAAGAAAATAACATCAAATATGAAGTAACATACAATCAAATAATATGTTAAATTGATCAACGTAACATGTGGTAGTAAATAAGACAATAGCCATTCAAGCAAGATGTGGATATGATCAATAAATTATTGTGGATATTCCATTAGAGCAATTCATCATAATAGATATAATAAATATTGATTTTTTTACTATGAATATTATTGTTTTTTAGACCTCAGATTGTTTATTTATTGTTTTTATGCTTAAATATAAATTTTTTGAAATGTAAGCAGTGTAGAGTGAAAAGAAAAACACACACTAATAAAAAGGAGACAATATTTCCCTTGGGAAAACCTTATGGGAGAAACCTAGCTAGAAGGTGAGGTTTCTTTGATCTCTATTCTCTACTATGGAAAAATGTGTAGATACATAGAAAGTGGTACTCTTTATAGAGTTATCTAAGACCTATGTCTTATAAAGTTGCTACAAAATACTAAGCCCCCTTTTTTTCTATCTAATATCCCTCTCCCAATTGCTTTGCTTACATATGGAAGAGAATAAATAACATGAAATGTAACCCCTACTCCTAGCGGCCTAGTATTTAACATAACCAAATAGCTAACTATATGAAAGGCTTGACTCCCTCAACCCTCAACTAGAGTTACGATTTTGGACCTTCTAGAGTCTTCTTGAAATTCCACACATGGCTAGCCCCATATGCTTGAGTAATGAGGATTAATGTTATGAAACTAGCTCACAAAAATATAGAAAAGATAGATCAATACCTTAGAAATAAGCCTCTTCGAGGGGGCAACCTCTTTTACATTACACAAATGAACAATTCTTAGATGATTCAAATGAAAAAACCTCCTTCCTATATATAGGAGCCTAAGGGGTCACAATATAACCAAAGCGACCTAAAAATAATAATATAAAGGCACAAAAATAACAATAGTGGGATTCTATGGGGCACAATAATAAAAATATGGGGACAATAGGGGCACAACAATAACAATAAGGGATACAATGACAATAGTAATGGGGAAATGACTAGTATTATAGGGACCTAACATGCCCCTCTCCTTCAAAAAAGTGTTGTCCTCAATGCTTGAGTAGTTTTGGATGCTTATGTATAAAATTGTCATCCTCCCATGTGGAATCTTCAATGGGTAAGTTCTTCCACTTGATGAGATACTCTGAAATTGATCGATTTCATAACTATCAAGTTCTTGTTTCTTTGACTGCTTCAGGTTCCAATATGATTTTCCCTTCCTCATCAAGTTACGGAAATATTGTTTGAACTAGAAGCTTGTCACCTATAACCTTCTTTAAGCATGAAACATGGAAAACTGGGTGTGTCAGGTGGAAAGAGTCGATAGTGCGGACACAACCAACCTCCCTAGGAGCCTAAGACTCTCTAGTGACAAACAAGACAAACAAGAGCAATCCTTCTCTAAACATGCATTTACTATATAAGAAATCAAGTGTTTAGATCCTACCTGTAGTCCAACGCTGTTGTAGCAGTCCAGCCTCGCTGATCCGGATGAGCTCATCCTTCACTTCGAAACCTGCATTCACTAACAATCAAACGATTAAATAGCACTTGATAATCTCATAAAATAAAACATATTTAACACATAGACCAAGGAGTACATGAAACAACTCATAAATAACAAGTTATTGAGAAGAATGGACTCATTTGCATTAATAGGAAACAAAAGGAACAATTACAACCTGAGCCTTGGTGTTGTGCAAGTCCCTCCCAGGGTCCATCAAGAGTTCTCCTTTACTTTGACAAAGCTCACCCACTTCCAAATAGAACAAGCAAAGATGGCAATCTCTCCTCACAAGCTTCTAAATGGGAGTCCTAATTCCAGCAGCATCTACCCTTAGAAATGTTTAGCTTCCAACCTCCCCTCCTTCTGGCCCAATTCCTGTATTTATAGTGCTCAAGAGGAAGTTAATCAGGTCCACCATCAATGGGATAATCCCCTCTTTGGATGGGATAGCTCCCTTATTGATGGGATAAGTTCCTCTTTGGTAGGGGTACATGAACCATCTGGAGGCGCTTCATACACGTCAAACATACTTCTAGAAGCCTCTAGAAATGACCACAAGTAACTTTTTTGGAGTAAAACTTGCGCTTTTTGACCTTTACAGGGGTACGCACCTGCCCCTTTACATACAGAGCGTACAAGTACGCAGTTTTTGTGAACATTAGGTGCGTATACGCAGGTAAGGCCGAGAGAATCTGCGTACCCAGAGATAAACACATTTACAAAGACTTTCTCTCTTTTTTGGAGTTTGACATGGAGAGCAGAGGGATAAGACTTGCCCAGGAGGATAGCATGACTGTTGATAGAGCCATACTAACTGTAAATAGCCATGGTGACATTTTTTAGTGTAACAGATTGCCCCCTAAAGTGCGAAGCCTGTAGTAGATTAGGGTTTTGTATTATCTAGGAAGGGTGAAGCGCTTTATCATTTCAAGGATTATCTCGTGGAGAGCCTGGTCAGAACCTGCAATTTTCAACACAAAATACATGTATAAGATTATATCATCGCTGAGGTAGGCATTCCCATACTCAGATCAAAACTTTAACTAACAAACAAACTACTCTGATACAGGAATGATCTTGCAGTACATCATAATCATAGACTTTTGTAGACACAGTATGGGCGCAGCCATCTGTTTATGATTAGTCTACTTAGATAATGAATACAAAACTCCTCGCAGCCTGGATGGCGGAAACTAGATCCAGGGTCTTCATTTCTACTTCCCGAGTTGGTACGATTCTAACCATGCAAATAAATGAGTTGATGTCGAACATGGTAGAAACCACTTGATTACCAGTCGATGATGTAAACTGTTAACAAGTGTGAGAGATACCACCAGTAATGTCAATGGTTCTCAAAGTACCCAGTACAATCCATGAGATGTGAATGAATGAGTTGATGTCGAACATTTCACGGAATCCTTCGATCGAAAGTCAATGATGTAAACTGACGTCAAAGGCGAGAAACCTGCCATTGATGCATGTAGACTTCAAGGTACTGACGATTTCTAAGTCATCTCTCTAGATAATGTGCTGATGTCGATAGAAAGCGACCCGTTGCAGGCAAGCCCACAACACGAAATCATTGTTCAAGTTGAAGAAATGTTGCTGTAAGGACTGACTCAGATGGATGACAAGTATTTTGCAGATGAAACTTTTTCTTGCAGAACTCTTGAACACATAACGACACAACAGATGGCTTGGTGACGAATGACTCAAAGTTAATCCCCGGAACCCGGCTGAAGGCTTTCAATGTGGTTTGATCAACTGTGAGGTAAAGGATTTCCCAACCCAGGTGAATGAAAAGTGTCGTGTTCAAGAGTGGTAATAAGGTTTCTTCTGAGACAAAGGATAACAAATAGGCTCATTCTTCTCTCTTTTCCCCCACCATTTCTGGCAAGTACCTCTTTATTTTTTAACAAGCTTGAGGAGGATAACATATGCTTGATTATAAGCTCATCCTTCGGATGAGTCCAACCTAGTTTTGATTCGAACCCTAGGAAGGAGTGGTTCGTTCTTGTTTGTAATTGAACAGGTCCTTTACTGTGAAATTTTAACGAGCCCAGTATAGGAGAAACTCGGCGTTTTTCAATTTTAGAGAGTCTGAAAAACTTAAGAAGACTCCAGGTTGAACTTTTTCGTAAATTTGTGTCCCCCAAGCCCGAAAAAAGTATAAAATAATACCTGGGAGAACCGCTTGATCTTGCGACCAAGGAGTACTTTCATGATTAGTGTCTCTGACCTGAAAAGTAAAAAGCGATCAAGGACACGTCATTTTATTTTCGTATCGAGTTTGAAACGACAAAAACCCGGCAATCTTTTCCTGATTTTACGGTCAGAAAAGAGCTATAAGGGGACCGTCTTTTAATTCCATTTTAACGAGTATAAAAGAAACGCTCGGCAATCTTTTCATGTTTTAGGAGTCAGAAAAGAGCTTAAAAGATGACTCTGACGTGAAAAATGATAATTTACCCTAAAGTCCGTTTGTCCTGCACAGAAACAACACATTACTCATACTTGTTTAAGATGGGCAAAAATACATCGAAAATATCCTTTCATGGTGAAAAATAAACAAATTTAGCATTTATTTATCCAAAAAACCTATAAAAAGACTTTTTACCATGTCATTTTACCATTTTACTGTTGAGGTTGAGAAAAGGGCTTTTGACAAGAAACTTCCCGTGGAGATTGCGGAGAATCCGACCGTCAGAATCGAACGCCGTTTCACCAGGTATTCTACAACACCCCTCTCTTGATTTCCATCCATTTAGAATTCATTTTTAAGCTTTTATTTGATTTTTTCGGGGTCTTGGGGTTTCAAGATGCGCACTTTGGGGTACGCAGGTCATGCACTGCTGACCTGCGTACCCCGATATTTTCTCAATGAGAAAATTACGGGGTGTACGCACCCGGCCTTAAGGGCAGCTGCGTCCAGGCGCTCTGTTCCTAAAGGCCGGGGTGCGTACCCCGCAAAACGCAAATTGAAACCCTCATACCTCCAAAATAGACCAAAATTTTTAAATTTTATGGATCCTAACTGATGTTTTATGATGTGTAGGGAGCACATCATGCTTGATTGGCGCGAAAGAGAGCATGAGGACGTTGATTTAGCCGCAATCAATCATCAACCCTCCATTGATGCTTTGAAGGCATGCGGACTATACAAATACTGGGCCATAGCTGGCATGAGGGCACAGGTGCCATTCTTAGAGTGGCTGGTTGAAAGGTGGAACGTCCAGGAACAATGCTTTTACATCGGAGAGCACCAGCTCGAGATAGAGCCCTCTGATATACATTTTCTCACTGGTTTGCCCAACAGGGGCGAGCAACTGACTCTCTCCAGGACTAGGCCGGGTGGCCAATCCCTTGCTAGCCTCCGGCTAGAGTGGTGCAACAATCAGAACCAGGAGAAAGGGATAGAAATCAAATATATATCCCTGCCTGAACTTATGGTAATTGCCTTTACAGTTACCAAACTTTGCGGCGCAGCCGCCTTGCACATTGCCACCGGGTCCCAAATGCGGATAGCAATAGATTGCTACCAAGGCACCATTTTCAACTGGTGCGAAGCTGTGTTGGCCAACATGAAGGCCCAACTAACTAGGGTAAAGACCGGGAAACTAAAGACCTTTGGGTATGGGCCTTTGGTTGTGAGCTTTGCCCTAGAGAGAGTTCCTATGTTGATCCCTCAGCAGCTTACTGTTCCAGTTGGGGCTCCTCGGGAGCCTAAGTTGACGAGATGGGTTACAGTGATGGCCCGACATCCTGATGAGGGCACGACAGTGGTTCGATTTCCTGATGGTTACTTTCACTGGCTAGAGGGCCAAGTCTTTGCTATTCAGGACTTTCCTTATGCCGGAATGGATTTTTGGAATGACCCGGACATGGTTCTTCCACAGGGAGAACTGTGGGACGACAGAAGTATTTCATTTTTCACGAGCTTTTAAATTATCTATTTTTTTTTGTTTTTTATATATATCGTCTCAAACTGACAGTAAAAATGTTCAAAATGCAGATGTAGGCCCACGGTGTCCAGCCAATCTCCGGGCTTTTGAGAGGAGACATCCAGCTGTACCGGCACCGGCCCCACAAGATGCGGCCGCAGAGACGCTAGCTGAGTTGGAGCAGGATCTAGAGCGTCTGACGGTAGACATACCGGAGACGACCATAGATGATATTCCTATTAGACTGCAGCGTTACATAGTCGCAGTCCCGGGGCCTTTTAGGAGATTTCTATGTAGGGTAACCCATGCAGTGGTGTCTTACAGGGAGCATCACCAGTGACTGGATGGTCACCTTTTGTAGTCACATGTGACATTTTGACTTTTTTGTACTTATCATTTTGCCGATCATAAGGTGTTTTAAACCTATGATCGAAGACGATGTATATTTTTTGACACACTCCTATCTATATATATATCATTATTACCGACTCATTTTGTTTAACATATGTGATGAAATGTTTTTAAATTTACTTGCATGATTATCGTAAATGTCTGTCCAACATTTGAGAAGCAATTGCATCTGCTAATGTATTCAAAGACCTTGGAATATGCTGATATTCAATGTAATCAAATTCACGTTCCAAGAGGCGCACTCTCAAAAACAACCTTAATAACACAGGATTTCTAATGGCATATACTCTATTAAGCTGTAATACAACGAGTTCAGAATCTAACCTCACTATCAAACGTCGAATTCCAAATGAAATAGATTCAGACAATAATTCAACCACTGCACTGTATTCTGCAATGTTGTTCGTCGTTTGACCGAGGCTCACCCCATGCATAGAAACTAACTCGTCAGAGGGCGAATAGATAACCCAAGCTGCGGAAGAGATATTCCGTGTATTACGACAAGCACCATCGGCAAATCCAATGTACGTTTGGAGAGGCGTCGACATCTGCAATATCAAGAGTAAAACCAAGATAAGCCAGAATAACGACGAAAAACACACTTTCTAAGCTAAGCACACTATCTAAACTAACAAACATACTAGCTAGAAAGAAAACCTAACCTAACTAAAATTCTCCATACCCACCATTTAAGCATAATACCTCTTTAGGTAAAGTCCATTTCTGGGTTTACCCAAAGAGTCCCCATCAAAATCTACCAGCTCATAGGCCCCTTTTGCTAGCTTTCGCTTTACAATGTAGGGTCCATGCCACATAGGAACGAATTTCCCAACACCTAGCTTATCGTTGGCTTGATCATATAATAGCACTAGGTCTCCCTCCGAAAAACTTCGAGGGGTCACATTTCTATCATACTGAGCTTTCATTCGCTTCGCGTGAGTCTCGATTGCCAATGCAGCGTCATGTCGAGTCTCATCTAACTGAGCTAAGTATAATAAACGTTTCTCCTCTTCGGAAGTAGCTGGGAGTAATTCGACAGCCATTTGAAGTGATGGGATTTCGCATTCAATGGGTAACACAGCTTCCAAGCCATAAACTAGCTGGAAAGGAGTGAACCCTGTTGAATACCAATGATTCGTCGGATCATGATAACCAGAACTTTGTTGATAGACTCAACCAAACCGTTGGCTTGCAGATAATAAGGAGTAGAGCTATCGTGGCGCAAACCAAGCTGGCTTGTAAGCTCAGTCATCATGATGTTTCGAAAATGGCTCCCATGGTCAGTGATGATTGCTTGCGGGACACCAAACCTAGTTATAATGTGATTGAATATGAAAACTGCAGCTGTTTTGCCGCTTGCGTCGAATGTAGGCGTCGCCTCGGCCCATTTAGTAAAATAATCAACCGCGAGGATGATATACGCATGCCCCTCGGCCGAGTGAGGGTTACAAGTAATAAAATCAATATCCCATTTGGCGAAAGGACCAACGGCAATTATAGGATGGAGAGGAGCAGGTGGTGCACGCATCTTGCGATCAAACACTTGACAGTTGTGGCATTTTCGGACCGCAATGATACAATCTTTAAACATGGACGGCCAGAAATAGCCAGCGCGCAACACCTTCTGAGCTGTGGCATACCCATACATATGACCGCCACATGCTCCAGAGTGACAATCATTCAAAACCCTCTCAGCCTCTTCGTGAGTTAAACAACGTCGAAAAACTAAGTCTGCCCCCCGGCGATATAGTGTATCTCCAATAATTTTGTATTGCTGGGATTGAAACCGAATTTTTCGACGTTCCGACTTTGAAGCTTCAGGCCGAAAGGTTTGGGTTTGGAGATAGATGATTATATCCCCGTACCACGGATCTAAAGTACTGATAAGAAACAAAGATTCGTCGGCAATGGACTCCTCTGCCACAGTTTCTGTGTCAGCACGCGGGAAATCACACATCAATTCCGCAAAAACTAAGGATTTCTTAGACTTGGACTTCTCAAACTCCAAGTCGAACTCTTGCAGGATAACGATCCATTTAGAGTACTTGCCCCCTAACAGTTGTTTTGTCAAAATATAAATCATAGGGTTGCAATCCGAAATAACTGTAGTTTTACGGAGAAGAATGTAGTGACGAAAACGTTGGACATCTTGAACGGCTGCCAAGGCCAATTTCTCCACATGCGAATATTTTAGCTCAGTGGGGTTTAATGTCCTACTAAGATAATATATCACATGTTCTGCTCCGAATTCATCTTCTTGAACTAACACCATTCCAATAGTGGAATGCGAAGCTGCGAGGTATAAGAAGTAGTCCTGGTTGTAGTTGGGAGGATGCAACAACGGTGCATGGGTCAACGCGTGTTTAAGTGCATCAAAAGATTGTTGGGCAATCTCGTCCCACAAGAATTGAGCGTTCTGTTTCAACAACCGTGTAAAACCTTTAGTGACCTCGGCGTAATTTGGAATGAATCGGCGTAAAAAGTTTGCTTTCCCTTGCAAACTTTAGAGTTGGCGCAAACTCGAAGGAGGAGGCAATTTGATGATAGCTTCGACCTTCGAGGGATCGACGCGAATGCCGGCTTTTGAAACAACAAATCCCAGCAATCGACCCGTTTCTATACAGAATACACACTTGTGGGGATTCAACCGAATACGATAATGCCTACACCTCATAAAGATTGCTCGTAAGTGGACAAGGTGATCAACTCGATGTAAAGAATGAGCAGGCAAATCATCGAGGTACGGTTGCACAATGTGCTTGATGTCATGAAATGCGTAAGACATCGCCCGTTGAAAAGTGGCTCCGGCATTCTTAAGCCCAAAAGGTAATTTGCAATAAGCAAATGTCCCCCATGGACAAATGAATGCCGTTTTTGGTTGATCGGCAGGTAGAATATTGATTTGATTATAGCCCGAAAAACCATCCATAAAGGAAAACATTTCACTTCCGGCACAATCATCAATGATTTGATCGATGTAAGGCGTTGGATAGTTGTCTTTTGGACAAGCTCGATTTATATCCCTATAGTCGATACAGATTCTTATTGTTCCTTGTTTCTTGTTAACTGGAACAATATTCGATACCCAATCCGTTAACGGGATTGGATAAATGAAACCTGCTTTCAACAGCTTTTCGACTTCTGCTTTAATCGCAGCCGCTTTCCGAGGGTGAATCTGACACAACCGTTGACAGACGGGTTTAGCGTCCGGGTAGGTCTTTATTTCATGAACAACAATGGCAGGATCGATTCCCGGCATTTCCTCGTAAGACCAGGCAAACACATCGCGGAATTCTTGGAATAGGGCCTTGTAAGTTTGAATTTCATCTTCTGTACACGAGGCACCTATATGAATGTTTTCCTCAATTCCGGGCTTCACTGAAATGTCAATGGGAATAGTGCGAGAAATATTCCCTAAATTCAACTCTGAATCAGAATGTTTCGTTGGATTCTGAGCGTCTTTGACATATTCAGCGGTAAAGATAGATGAAAAATCATTTTCAAAAGCATCATCCTCAGGTAAAAACGAAGATCTATGATGGAGATCTTCCCACGGTAGATCATCTACACTTAGGATTTCGCGAAGTTGTTCGTCAGATGACACGACTTCGGGAAACGCTATCCGTTCTGAGGTTGACGTGAAAAGTGATTCCTCACTGACCACATTCATTTGGTCGATTTGGGTTGAACGCGAGTCGGTAAAAGACATGACGGCTTCATAAGCAATTTCATATGGACTCAAAGGCATAGCAACACCGAATGAGTCTATCTTAGATTCAGATGGGACAATCCAAGGATCGTCGTAAATAATGGTGTCTGATGTAATCATATGAATTGATGCAAATGAAGGGTCTGCGTTGATTGGAGGGAAAGGAAAAGTTCCCAGTAAACCAGAATCTTTAACTAAACCTACGCCAACGTCCCTATAAGGGATTGTCGTCTTACCGACATGCTGGATACTCTCTGAAGAGGCTGGGTCGGATGAAAAGTATGTCAGCTGATCAATTGTTACGATCTTACCGTTATGTGGAAACTTTATTACTCTGAAGACCGATGAAACGACCGCTGTCATAGCATATGACCAACTTCGACCCAAAAGAAGGTTGTAGTCTAGAGGGGCATCAACCACCTCCACATCCAGACTAACGGTTTTACCTTCTACCCCTATAGGCAATTCCTGTAGAATACCAAATGGATGGAACCCATGGCCATCAAAGGCCTTAAGGATGGTCGGGGATTGGTTCAGCGAAGGAGAACCAAGCGATCTCCAACACTGAATCGACATAATACACGTAGAAGCTCCCTCATCAATTACAGTCCGATGAATAGGCCTGTTTTTGACTATCACTGGAATCTGGAAAGCCATTTGATGGGGAAGGCGTGGTGTACTATTTTCTAGATCGAAGATTATCAGATTCGGGTCCTGAACATCAACAGCTCCGATAGCCGACAAAAGTAATTTTCACTGTGCTGGGCATGATTACAGCACTTCTAAAGCCGACATTGCTGAGGGTGAAACAGCTAAGTCCTCAACAATGTTGTAATTCTGGGCCGCTCTCGCATGTGGATTAAAAGCAGACCTTCGAAGTACACCCTTGGCGGGCGGTTTGATTACTAAGTCCGGGTTAGGTTTTTCGATCTGTAGTGGATCGGAACCAGGAGCTGAGGTTGATGGATTAGAATGAGAAGATTCTGCTTCCTTACCATCAACAGGATTCTTACTACCATAATCTTGCGATCGAGTCGCAATCCTCACATGAGACATCATCAAAATGGGTTCTTCACTGGCAGTCGAGGAAGAACCTATCATCTTACTCTCCTGCTTTGGAAATGGATCTTTTAACACAGCAGGAGTGGGAGAACCTTTGACTATTTTCACAACCTCAGCCCGATGAGGGCAATATCTTGTAAAATGATCCTCTTCACAAATAAGACAAGGATATCGAGGTTTGCGCTTTTCGTCATTGGTTTCCGACTTTTCTGTTTTCTCCTTCGGAGCCTTGTCTGCTTTAGCCTTCTTCTTTCCTTTCTTCTTTCCACCGTTTTTTGATTTGGCCGTAGATGACTCTACAACGTGAATATCGGCGGAAAGTTCAGGAGAAGACTCTCCTGTCGGGGAATCAGGCAAGGTGATTATAGGAGTAGTAGAATTCTTGGAAGACTTCTTCTTGCTCTTTGTGTTCACCGTACCAATCATACCATCAGCAGCATGAGATCCCGAAGGAGCAGCAGCGATTTGATTCGATTTTGGAAGATCCGGGATCTTCTCGTGTAACGTACCTGACTGAGTATAAACTAAGTCAAGGTATTGCGCCTGAGCAATGACTTGCTCCTCAGTAACTACTCTGGCCTTAGCTACATCTTCAGTAATCTTCGGTAATAATGATTTAACAAACCATTCAGCTAAGATTTGGTCCGGAATAAAAACTTTCACTAACCTTCTTCGACGTCTCCACTCATGAATATGATCAGAAATATAGGTGGACGTCGATTGTTTTAGTGAAGTTAATAACTCCGTGCCGTTATCGTATCTGACCGGCAACTGAAAGTGAGTTAAGAACGAGGTAGCTAACTGGCTAAAATTGTAAAAAGAGGCCCGTGGTAACTCAATGTACCACTTGGCCGCGAGACCAATGAGTGTACGCTGGAAAAGACGTAAGCGGATCGAATCATCCGAGATAGAATTTGAAGCACACCAGAGGTGGTAAGTCATCACATGATTGGACGGATCCTCTCCAGACTTACCTTCGAACTTGGGTATATCACTGGGCAACTTATTTGGCATTGGCGGCCAGAACGGAAGATATTTAATTGGATCATTCGTTAGGCGCGTCAAGTTTGGTAAATCCAAAGTTGCGATAAACGGTAATTGCCGGTTAGGATCTCTAAAACTCTGGGTCACAAGACCAGTCCCAGGAGGAGGATATCTAGGATAACTAGGAACAGGAATCGCATTAGGGATATTATATCCTCCTGGAAAACCAGGATTAACCGGACCGTACTGGGGTTGTTGAGGTTGTTGATAAGTGTACCCAGGATACGGTTGATACTGGTAAACCGGCTGCTGGACAGCTTGCCCATATGGGTACTGTCCCTGGTACGGTTGATGAACAAATTGAGGTTGAGTAGTGACAACCGTACTTATACCAGGCTGACCTGTAGGCATCTGGATCGTGGTTTGAATCGTAGATCCAGACAACGGTAAAGATGTCTGAGGAGTGGTTGCAGAGACAGTAGAAACTGGAGCTGTCGATACTCCAGAAGTAAGTGCGGCAGATGTTGCGGTAGTTGCAGCAGCCGTTTGAGATGGAGTACTAGGTGCAATTGGCGGCTGAGTAACTACCGAAGTTACAGAAGTTTGAACATTTGACTGGACAGGTTGCGGTTGCTGGGGTGGACCAGAAACTACGGGTTGTCCAGCTTGAGGTACCAACTGTATACTTGGCTGCAACACCTGTTGACCCTGTGATGGATCCCACACTATCATTCCGGGGTATTGACCAGTAACAGGTTGAGGATACTGAGATCCATAACCGGATTGAGGATAGGATTGATAATTGAAAGGTACAGTTCCCATACCTTGAACATATGACTGACTTTGAGGTGGTTGATAACCTTGACTCGAGTATTGACCTTGAGGTTGATAACCTTGGGGTAAATACTGATACTGGGGTTGACCTTGACCTTGAGGTTGATACCCTTGAGGTTGATACCCTTGGGGTTGATACCCTTGAGGTAAATATTGATACTGAGGTTGACCTTGGGGTACATATTGAGGCTGGGGTTGACCTTGAGGCATGTATTGCACCATAGGTACATACTGACCTTGAGGCTGCCCCCCAGACACAATTTGTGTACCTTGAGGTTGCTCCCCAGGGGTTAATTGAGGCTGCCCCCCAGGCGGTAATTGGCCACCTTGAGGTTGAGGAACGGGAACTGAACCTGACATCATGTAAATGTCTCCTACACCCAACGGTTTATTACCATTGTTTCCAGCTAATAACCCATGATCAATGGATTGAGGAGATGCCCCCGCAAAGATACTAGAAAGTGACTGATACCCAGTGGGAACAGAAGGACCACCGTGTAAGAAAGATTCAGGAGTTTGAGTAAACACGGACGACTGACCAGACATATTTACAGGAGTATAAATACCTCCAGGTGGAAAAGGAGTACGAGGTGTAGAAAAACCTATCCCTGAGTTGTCTAAATAATTGGTTAACGAAAGGTACCAAGTAGTACTTCTAGGAGGACTGTAAAAGATAGATTCACGCTCCCTGAGCTCAATAGTAAGTTGATCTTCAAGGTTAGAGACGCCTATTTCTTCCTCTGGAGCAAGTTCTTCAATAGCAATCAAACCAGTAGGAAGATTTTCGGTGATAACTCGCTCTACTCTTGGTGAATCTGGAACACTAGAAGTCGGAGTAACAGGTTCAGATATTTCAGGTTCTTCGCCTATATCACTAGTAGATGAAAAACTACCGGCAAGCTCAGAAACTGTAACAACTTCGGGATTATAACCTGTCTCTAGACTTTGGTAATCTGGATGGACTACCAAGGAAGATTCTCCTTCTTCAGGTGAACCTACTCTACTGCCACTAGGAGGAGTTACAAGGACCTTCAATCCTTCGTACTGACCCGGGACGTCTTCAGGAGATCCACCCCGTGATCTACGGAGTTTCCTCAACAAATCAGTTCCGGTAACAATCTCAGGTGACTTGCCCCGAATTCTACGGGACTGTCTCGGTAATTCCGCCACAGCTAAAAACTTTTAACTACTACACACGAAAACAAAGTAAAATTTCAAATCAAACCACCTAAAGTCGCTAAAGAACCAAACAAATTTGAATCACACGCCTAAAGAATCTAGGGCGTCAAACCAAGAACAAACAGTAGCCTTCCAGACCGAAAACGCTAGTTGGAGATGAAACCCAACATCGCCGGATTCATTACAGAAGTGGCGGGTGGAACAGTTACCCCGGCAACCTGCTTAATGAATAGACCGGCACAAGTTCCTCCACTTTAACCGTCTTGAGTGAAGTGAACCCCCCGGAAAATCCAAGTGAGTCTAACCGACGTCTGCTCCAGGTACAGTGGGATCTTCCCTCCACCGTCACCTCGGTAGAATCCTAAAGATAATGGTCTCTAAGGTTACCAACCGCAACAAATGCACCTGGGGGAACAGTCTACACTCCGACAGCATGCAAGGGCAGAGTATCAAGCTCAATCCCCTTGCCGGTTCCTTGACAATAATCCAAGGTTTACCGACAAGTGACCCCTGGCTCCTCGACAATGGTTAATCCGAGGTTTACCGTTTGTAATACGTGCGTGTCTGGCGTCGTTCCCAACGAGGGAGGATTGATCCCCTCACTGGTTCGGACACGAGCTCGTGCTTCTCCTTTAAGAGGAGCTTTCCCAGAGTACAAATGAGACAATTGGATTTATTCTATCACAAGATAAGCTACTTGTTTGGTTTTGTTGTCTTGGAGAGTTAATTACTCTCCTACTCCAAGACACTAGCTTGATCTAAATTGGTGTTTGAGAGCCCTAGTAAATAAAAGTTACTAAGTTGATTTTACTTTAAGCGTTAATTTTATGGTTTTTCTTAAAGACAAAAGGTAGCAGAAATGAAACCAATGGTGTGTAGACTCGACTCAAACCACTACAAAGATGCACCTAAGATAGTTTACGCTACTTTTCTCTTTCAATGAAACTCCTAACTAAGAGAGTTGGAAAATGCAAATTTTATAGAAAACAACTTTCTTAGTAAAGACAATCAAAGAAACAATTCTCTTTATCTTTCCAAGCATACAAACATGACCACTCCTTACGTGCACGAAAAAAATCTTTTTCTTTCAAAATACCTCAAAGCTACTTGAAACAAAACTTTTCAAAGGAGATGTTTTTGTATTTTCTTTTATTTAATAAAGCATATAAATCTATGTTAACGAAAATCAATCTCAAAATCTATAAAATCTATGAAAAATTGACTCACAAGCAAATCAAAAAGAAATTTACTCTAAAGCAAACCTAACGAGGCAAAAGCCTACAAAGATGATTCTAGGTTGTTTTACTTGACCACAATCAAGCCAAGGACCAGCTAATGCAGAATCAAAAGACCAGTCAAAACAAAACTCAAATCTTTTTGTTCTTTTTGTAAAATGGAATTCAATACTCAATCAACAAGCACTTCGAAATTTGCCAAAGAGACAACTCAAAGGTAGGTTGCTCTCACAGGTAGACTTTATGACAGGTTCGACTCCTAAGAAGGCTGACAAAACCAGAGAGATCTAAGGCTTGAAAACTTCTACCGTCAAAGTCACTACAGGACCTACTCCAAAAATCAAACCCTAGGGCTTAAACTTCTATGAAATCCACTAAAACACTCAATGCTATCGAAACAAGTTCAGGTGAAGATATTTGACAGGAGACTAATGGATCTGGGCAGTAAAAACCAAGAAAAAGCAAAATCTAAGAGGAAAAATGTAAAAAATGGAAATTTCTTAATTTTTAGCAGGGTACGCAGGCAACCTGTTAAGACAGGTGCGGGCCCGCTCTGTGCACACAGCAACAGTGTGTACAGGTACGCACTGTGCAATACTCAGAGGGTGCGTACTACTGGAAAAACCAAGAAAAACTAAATTCAATCTAACCCTAAGCTAACCCACCCAAATACAAAGTCACAGAGCCAAAAACCAGAAAATAAATGACTTTTATCAGATCAAAGTTGCATACAAAGGAAAAAACTTTCTCATCAATGGAGTCCCCAGCGGAGTCGCCATTTTGTCAGGCGGAAAGAGTCGATAGTGTGGACACAACCAACCTCCCTAGGAGCCTAAGACTCTCTAGTGACAAACAAGACAAACAAGAGCAATCCTTCTCTAAACATGCATTTACTATATAAGAAATCAAGTGTTTAGATCCTACCTGTAGTCCAACGCTGTTGCAGCAGTCCAACCTCGCTAATCCGGATGAGCTCCTCCTTCACTTCGAAACCTGCATTCACTAACAATCAAACGATTAAATAGCACTTGATAATCTCATAAAATAAAACATATTTAACACATAGACCAAGGAGTACATGAAACAACTCATAAATAACAAGTTATTGAGAAGAATGGACTCATTTGCATTAATAGGAAACAAAAGGAACAATTACAACCTGAGCCTTGGTGTTGTGCAAGTCCCTCCCAGGGTCCATCAAGAGTTCTCCTTTACTTTGACAAAGCTCACCCACTTCCAAATAGAACAAGCAAAGATGACAATCTCTCCTCACAAGCTTCTAAATGGGAGTCCTAATTCCAGTAGCATCTACCCTTAGAAATGTTTAGCTTCCAACCTCCCCTCCTTCTGGCCCAATGCCTGTATTTATAGTGCTCAAGAGGAAGTTAATCAGGTCCACCATCAATGGGATAATCCCCTCTTTGGATGGGATAGCTCCCTTATTGATGGGATAAGTTCCTCTTTGGTAGGGGTACATGAACCATCTGGAGGCGCTTCATACACGTCAAACATACTTCTAGAAGCCTCTAGAAATGACCACAAGTAACTTTTTTGGAGTAAAACTTGCGCTTTTTGACCTTTACAGGGGTACGCACCTGCCCCTTTACATACAGAGCGTACAAGTACGCAGGTTTTGTGAACATTAGGTGCGTATACGCAGGTAAGGCCGAGAGAATCTGCGTACCCAGAGATAAACACATTTACAAAGACTTTCTCTCTTTTTTGGAGTTTGACATGGAGAGCAGAGGGATAAGACTTGCCCAGGAGGATAGCATGACTGTTGATAGATCCATACTAACTGTAAATAGCCATGGTGACATTTTTTAGTGTAACAGGGTGCACTCGAGAAGTTGCAGGAAGCTCCAATTTGTATGCCATAGTACCTATCTTTTGCAACACCTTGTACGGACCATAATACTTTGGTGATAATTTATTATCCTTCTTAGCTTGCTTGAGGGACATTTGTTTATATGGTTGTAGACGTAGGAATACCCAATCACCTACATCAAAACTTCTTTCGTTATGATGTCAATTTGCTTGATGTTTCATTCTATTCTGTGCCAAGGTGAGGTTATCCTTTAAGAGTTGGAGAACTTGTTGTTGATGCTCGCTGTGATCTTCCACTGTTTGAACCTTAGAATTTTCTCTTAAATATGATGTGATGGATGGTAGACGATATCCATAAAGTGTTATAAATGGGGTAATTTTTGTTGCAGTATGGAAGGAAGTGTTATACCACCATTCAGCCAGAGGCAACCATTTGACCCATTGTGTCTGTTTATCAGATACAAATAAACGAAGATATCCTTCCAAACATTTGTTTACTATCTCAGTTTTCCCATCAGATTGAGGATGATAAGATGAGTTATGATCTAACTGAGTACCAAGACAAGAAAATAATTCTGTCCAAAAATTTCCAGTGTGAATGGGATCTCTGTCACTTACAATAATCTTTGGGTTTCCATGTAGCTTTTGAATTGTTTCCATAAATGCAATAGAAACTATACTCACTTTAAATGGATGAGATAATACAAAAAAGTGTGCATACTTGGTAAGTCTGTCAACTACCACCATGATAACACTCTTTCCTTCGGCCTTGGGTAAACCTGTGATAAAATCCATTGAAACCTCCTCCCAACGTTGGCTTGGAATGGATAAAGGTTGTAATAGTCCTGGGGTCTTAATTGTTTCAACTTTATTTTGTTGGCAAACCAAACATTCCACCACAAACTTTTGAATATCTGATTTAAGGCCATCCCAAAAAAAATCGTTCTTAACCCTGTGGTAGGTTTTTAGAAATCCTGAGTGCCCTCCTAAGGGAGAGGTGTGGAATTCACTAAGAATCTTTTGTTTTAGTTGGGAATTATTACATAGGTATAATTGATCCTTGTACCATAATGAATCATTTTCCAGCTAAATATATCAGATGTACTGGGATCTTGTTGTATCTTTTGAATGAGTGCCCACACTTCTTCATCATTCTTCCATTCCTCCCTTGCTTCGTTTATCCAATCTGGTTGGATAATAGAAATGGAGCACAACAATTCTTCCACATCCTCATCCTTTCTTGAGAGTGCATTTGCCACAACATTTTGCTTCCATTTTTTGTAGATGATTTCAAAGTCATAACCCAACATCTTTGTGACCCATTTTTGTTTCTCTTAAGAGGATAATCTTTGTTCTAAAAGGTATTTAAGACTATCATGATCTGTTTTTACCTTGAAGTGTCTTCCCATTAGGTAGGGTCACCATTTCTTAAGTGCATGTAGTATTGCCAACATTTCCTTCTCATAAATAGCTTTGTGTAAATACTTTCCTTTGATTGGACGACTTTTGAAAGCAATGGTTCTTTCCTCTTGCATTAAAACAACACCAATTCCATTTCCTGAGGCATCACATTCCACAATAAAGGTTTTTGTGAAGTCTGGTGTAGCTAAGACTGGTGCTTGGCACATTGCCTCTTTAAGATGTTCAAAGGCCTTCTCTGCTTCTGGAGTCCATGAAAATGCATCATCCTTCAATAATGTTGTTAGAGGTGCTGTTATTCTCCCATAATTATTAACAAACTTGCGATAATACCCTATCAACCCAAGAAATCCTCAAAGATGCTTTATGGATGTGGGGATTTTCCATTCCTTAATGGTTTTAATTTTGTTAGGGTCTACCTTAACACCTTCATGAGATACAATATGACCCAGATATTCCACCTCTTCTACTCTGATGCAGGAAAAACCTGTGATACCCACAATATGCATATAAAATGCATAATCTCATCTATCCCAAGAATTTCATTGACTTGCTTGGTCAAACCTTCATATATTAGGGTTTTAGGCCCCTTAATTGGTCCCATGCGGAACATGTTAATAACTAACCCCAGTCTGACCCTTAGTTAATCCTTTGGTTCAGAAACTTATATCTCAACCCTTTAGTCTCATAACAACTCTAGTTAATTCTATAACGTGCATGTTAACTAAACCCCGCTCTACATGCCAGCTCATCCTTTATCGTAATTGCAGAGTTCAAGTACTCAATAAAATGTGCATTTAGAACTCTTGTCTTGCGATATGAAATTACCCTTTCCACTGTTGATTTCATCCACCAGATCAACAGACTTTCTCCGTGATCCTGCGCCATAGATCAAAACCCATTTGATCCGACGGTCCACAATGATATCGCACAGACCACTTGCATGATGTTTAATCACCTTACGTAGCCGATAAGGATTATAAAACCTTAATTTATAAATGTTTAGGTCTGCCCTTGAAGTTAAAGTATGATCAGCTTAAAATTTGATATCCATTGGATAACAGAATCCATCAAATGCTACGATATGAGGCCCTTCAACTAGCATGTGGATTATCAAGCTCTCAACCCCCATAGTTGACTATGACGTAAGCATCTAAATTTGTGATCAACGGCTAATAACAATTGCAGGCCTTCAACCACGATCAAGGCATCCCATACTCTCTACCCCCACTGCGGTTACTAATCACCGTCAATCTACCATAGCTATCAATCCAACGGTCTAGATCGATTCCCGCCTTTATGCTTCTGCAAGTACTTAGATTTAATCTCTGTCGTTCATTTCTTTACTTATGTGGCATGACTTAATCTTGGTCACCCATCGCCTTTAGCCTCATTCATTGATCTATAGATCCAACGACTACTGTGTGTTGTTACCTCACTTCCTTTGTCCTTCTCTTAACTTTATAGTTATGTCATACCTTCAATGTTCTTCTGTGATTCCGATTTTCTTCAGGGTTCTGGTCCTTCGCTGTTATATCTTCCTCCTTAACTCTCTCTTGATCTTGACTTTGTGTATTCCTTAACCACTGTCTCTCCCGAACTCTACCTTGATCCTTCAATCGGATTCAACAACACGATCCTTCATCCTCACTTCTTCTGTATTTTGCCCGAACTCCACCTGCATACATATACGATGCAGAACCTCTAATTCACATAGATTACAATTAAATTTCTCCATACACACACATACACTCAGAATTGAGTTTTTTGTATTAATAAACAAATATTTACACAGTGAATTCCTTCTCGGCCTGATCTTCTATATCAGTGGCCTTTCTTCTCCTGCCCGTAGGCTTACAATCTGACTGACTGACTACCTAACTCACTAACTACTTCTCTAACTACTGACTCTCTATGCCTTTTAGGCTTACATTTATACAAAAGGTTTTGTTGAACTAATTCTGGTTCAGATCCTTAATCTACTGAACTAAATCCTGAATATCCTCTAAGTCCACTTTTAACTCCAGTTAATCCTTGAGAATCCTCTCTAGTTCCTCGAATCATGAGACCAATAAGAGTTACAATTGATTTCCAACTCTCTCAATTCCCACTAATCACTCATGTTCTCCTACATTCGAGAGCATTTACAAATATCCTCACAATATCTAATTAATTCATATTCTAATCACTCAAAACATTAATGATTACATACATAGGAATCCAACTTCCTTGAAAACACAAGACCCCCTAAGTCAACTAAAACATAATGAAATTGTTGAGCTGTATGCTCCTGCATCAGACTCCCAAGGTTAAAATAATCATGATCTCCTGATCATGTGATTTTTTCCTTTGTCTCCTCAGATCCCATACTTTGCTCTGTAATTTTCCTTTGGTTGTTCATTTTGTTTGTTGTTGTTCTCCAGGTTTCCACACTTTATGTTGATTTTCTCCACTAGCTATGCTTTCACAGTCTGCTATTGTCTTTCTCTTTCTGCTGCTCCTTGGTCTTCTTACTATTGTTTTCTTCTGAGGCACCTTCACCATCAATCTTATTATTCTTTCAATCTCTATGTCCAATTTATCCTTTAACTGATAATTACTTTGTCAATTGTTGTTGTACTCTGTCCACTCATCTTCAAACTGTTGTTTACTTTTTTCTCTTTGAAGTTGTTGGATCCGCACTACCACCCTTTCATCCTTACCCTCTTGTTGTTGTCCAAACAACCTTTATTCAATATCTGTAAATTTACTTTTAAAAAGTAAATTGTCCTCCAATTTCCTTTGTACTTGATTCCCCTCAAATACATCACTTCGTTGTTCATCAGTTCGAACATATTTTCATTCTTCTTCCTTGATAACCCTCAATAATTGTCCTTCACTTTCTTGAATGATTCTAACAATCAATTTAACTTCTTCAAGCATAATATCTTCATTCTTTTCTTTTTCCTTATCAACATGTCTGTCCTGGAAACTTCCAATCTTCTTCAGTTCTAAAACTGAATCCTCAATTTGAAACATGTTTGTCTCATTTTCAACAAATCCTGTAATCATAAAACAATTATCAGGATTAAAAATATAAGGCCTCATTACCCTTTCCTTCTCTGGAAAGATCTCAGTATGCTGCTCTGAGTTTTCCTTCAATTCCTTTGTCAACACATCAGTATTTGGTTTAAACTCTCCTCTGTATCATATGTTTCAATGATATCTCTCTGCTCTGATTCACAATAATGAACTCCTCCTTCTGTAATGTCAATTTTTTGAACTTTCATTACCATCTCCTTTTCCTTATGATTGTCATTCATGACAATTTCTTTGCCTTCCTTTTTCAGAAATCTATCCTGAGTATATATCCTCTACTTTTCCAATTCCCTTCTTTGAAAGTTGAATTTTCCATATAACTCAATAATTTCAATTAGAGTAGAATTTGGAAATTTGACAAAATTTTCCATACCTTCCTTTGTTATTGAAAAATCATCAAATGTCCTTTCTGCCTTTGCTAAATCTTTTGCATAGACTTCTTCTTTCTTAACATCTTTCAGTATATGTCCTTCTTCTTCAATACATTTTGCCTTGCTGTCCCTCTGTAACCCTTCTTCCAGAGCTATCCTTGTCTCATCATCTGCATTAATATTCTCCTGCATTTGTTCTTCATCAATAACATTGATCAAATTCATTAGATTACCTCTCTGAGACAATATTCCTTCATTTTTCATCAGAATAAGATCCCGATCTTCCATCATTATGACATCTTTAAATGATTGTCTTCTCTCATTGAGTAACTAATCCATAGACTCTTCCTGTTGTATGCAGTCAAATTCTTCCTCTTCTAAGAAATTTTCTTTGTCACCTTTTACTTCTAGATCTTCATCTATTCTGAAGACATCTTCAAAAGGTTTCTTTTCTCCTACAATACCTGCAATCATATACAAACTATCAATTTTAAAAACATAAGACCTTGTGGTCTCACTTGATGCTTCAGTCATCATATCTCCTTGCTGTTCTGAATCCTTCATATGATTCATAAGATCTTCCACAGATCTTCAATCTTCATCTTCACCCAAAACTTTACGCTGTTTTGTTTCACAAATAGAAACTTCCATTCTCAACTCAACTTCTCTGAGTTCTTCCACTGCCATTTCACTTGCCTCTGTTGTATCATTTTCTGTAACTCAGACCATTTCACTACCTTTTTCCTCATGACCCAACCTTGTCTTTGGTTTTCCTCTAGTATCATCCTTAATACATTGAGTTGTTCTTTTAACTCTGCAATCTCGTTGTCACATTCCTCTTGACTCATTTTCTTTCCATTTGACTTTCCATCCTCCTTCTTCACTTTTCTTCTGCTATGGTCTTCCTCAGAACCTCTGTTATCTCTGTTATGACTATCAGTAATCATCTTATTCTCTATCTTCATGAGTTCCTCACTCTCTTACTATGAGCTGCATTAAAGCCTCTGCAACAGCAAGTCCTCCATACTGCCACTTACCACACCAAGCTTTCCTCTGTACTTGGTTCTCTATTCTATCAAACCTTTTTAAGAACTTCCCTCTGCTCCTTCTAGGCTTCAACTCATCTACACCTTTTAAGAACACAACTATCCTCTTGTACTTCAATCACAAATGAAACACTAGGTTCTGACCACCTCTTCTTTCACTCAGAAACCCTTACCAGCTTTCTTCATCCCTTAGCAATTATACCCACATCCTTTGTGGAATTGCCTTTGTGAGCTGCAACAATACCTCTGCAGTAACAAGTCTCCTTCTTGCTACATATGCCTCACTAAGATTCTCTCCTCTGAGCTCAATATTTTAGCATTTCTTTGGTCCTTTCCTTTACAACCAATTGAGCACTCCTTGCTCTAATTTCCTACAATCTTCTCACCTTCCTTTGCTATCACCTGTGTATCAATATAAAGACCACACACTCTCCAATCTTCAAATAAAATCAAAATAAAAACATACCATCTCACCTTCAAGACTTCTGCACGATCTTGCTCTACCATTCACCTACAATTTGAATGGATTGTCTTCTTTTCCCTTGCATCTACAATTCTCCCAATATTCTGCTATACTTTATCTCTGTGTGCTTATTGTTTGTAAGATTAGAATCTGATCTCCTATTGCCTGCTTTTATTACGATTTTCCTGTATACACACCTTCAAAACATAATCCTGTTCTAAATTCTTTTCAAAGAAATTTTCTCACAGAATTTCTTTATGCTTCTTTAATATCAAATGTTTCAGCCACAATTCTACTTTGTTACCACTTTGACGCAAGAAAAACCTCCAATACCCATAGTATGCATATAAAATTCATAATCTCATCTATCTCAGGAATTTTATTGACCTGCTTGGTCAAACCTTCATATACTAAGGTTTTAGTCCCCTTAATTGGTCCCATGCGGAACGAGTTAATAACTAACCCCAGTCTAACCCTTAGTTAATCCTTTGGTGCGAAAACTTATATCTCAAACATTTAGCCTCATAACAACTCTGGTTAATTCTATAACCGCGCATGTTAACTAAACCCCACTCTACATGCCAGCTCGTCCTCTATCGCAATCGCAGAGTTCAAAGGACTCAATAGAATATGCATTTAGAACTCCTGTCTTGCGATATTTGATTACCCTTTACACTGTTGATTTCATCCACCAGATCAACAGACTCGCTCGATGATCCTGCGTCATAGATCAAAACCCATTTGATCTGACTGTCCACAATGATATTGCACAGACCACTTTCACGATGTTTAATCACCTTACAAAGTTGATAAGGATTATACCACCTTAATTTATAAATGTTCGGGTCCACACTTGAAGTTAACGTCTGATCAACTTAAAACCTGATATCCGGTGGATAACGAAATCCATCAAATTCTATGGTCTTCGGCCCTTCAACTAGCATGTGGATTATCAAGCTCTCAACCCCCGTAGTTGACTATGACGTAAGCATCTGAATTTGCGATCGATGGCTAATAACAATTGCAAGCCTTCAACTGCGATCAAGGCATCCCATACTCTCTACCCCCACTGCGGTTACTAATCACCATCGATCTACCAAATCTATCGATCTAACGATCCAGATCGATTCCCACCTTTCTCCTTCTGCAAGTACTTAGATTTAATCTTTGTCATTCATTTCTTTTATTTATGTGGCACGACTTAATCTTGGTCGCCCATCGCCTTCAGCCTCATTCATTGATCTATAGATCCAACGACTACTGTGCGTCATTACCTCACTTCCTTTGTCCTTCTCTCGAATTTGTTTTTATGTCGTTCCTTCAATGTTCTTCTGTGATTCTGATTTTCTTCATGGTTTTGGTCCTTCACTGTTATATCTTCCTCCTTAACTCTCTCCCGAGCTTTGTTCTGCATATTCCTTAATCGCTATCTCTCATGAACTCTACTTTGATCCTTCAATCGGATTCAACGACACAATCCTTCATCCTCACTTATTCTGTATTCTGCCCGAACTCCACCTGTATACATATACGATGCAGAACCTCTAATTCACACACAGATTACAATTAAATTTCTCCATACACACACATACACTCAGAATTGAGTTTCTTGTATTAATAAACAAATATTTACACAATGAATTCCTTCTCGGCCTGATCTTCTATATTAGTGGCATTTCTTCTTCTGCCCATAGGCTTACAATCTGACTGACTGACTACTTGACTCACTAAATACTTCTCTAACTACTGACTCTCTACGCCTTTTAGGCTTACATTTATACAAAAAGTTCTGTGAACTAATTCTAGATCAGATCCTTAATTTGCTGAAATAAATCCTAAATATCCTCTAAGTCCACTTTTAACTCCAGTTAATCCCTGAGAATCCTCTCTAGTTCCTCGAATCATGAGACCAATAAGAGTTATGATTGGTTTCCAACTCTCTCAATTCCCACGAGTCGCTCATGTTCTCTTAGATTCAAGAGCATTTACAAATATCCTCACAATATCTAATTAATTCATATTCTAATCACTCAAAACATTAATGATTACATACATAGGAATCCAACTTCCTTGAAAACACAAGACCCCCTAAGTCAACTAAAACATAATGAAATTGTTGAGCTGTATGCTCCTACATCATACTCCAAAGAAACATTTGGATATTTTTGCATAGAATTGTTTCTCCTCCAATAGTTTGAGCACCATGTCAACATGTTGGACATGATCCTTCCAAGATTTGTTGTAGATTAGTATATCATCAAAAAATAATAACACAAATTTTCTAAGGAAGGGTTTGAAAATGGAATTCATCAAACCTTGAAATGTAGAAGGTGCATTAGTAAGGCCAAAAGGCATGACCAAAAATTCATAATGACCCTCATGCGTTCTAAATGCTACTTTTGGAATGTCTTTAGTCTTCATTCTGATTTACTGATATCCTGGACGAAGATCCAACTTGGTGAAGTAAATTGATCCATGCAATTCATCTAATAATTCATCAATGACAGGAATGGGAAATTTATCTTTAATAGTGAGCTTGTTTGATGCAGGAGCATAGACTCGGGAAAATACTTTGTATTTTATTTAAATCTAGGGGTTTCATGTTTTTGAGAAATTATTAATATTATGTAAATATTTATGAGGTTTTGAGAGGATTTGTAATGTTTCCAAATAATTGGAAAACATGAGAGAAATTAGACTTGGGATATTTAAGAATTAATTATGAGCCTAAGTTAGATTTAGTTTCAAAATTTTAGGGATAAAATCTAGATTATAGGGGTGTTGAGATACTTGGGGATTTTGTGGAGTGACTAAAGGGATGTGAACCAAAATTGGTTCAATTCAATTGGTATAGATTAGTGAGATTGAGAGTGAAGGAGGGGAATAGTGGGAGGGTTTCCTCTTGGGAGCCTTTTGGCGATTGTAAAAGGGCCATAGATTTGCATATCTGGCCATGAAGAGCAAGTTCTGTGTAAATATTTGTCTTATGTGAATATGAGCATGTTGAAATCGCATATGTGCTGGAGGATCGTATTTGTTAAATGCTCAACTGATGATTCTTGACATTCCGTCTCTGTTTGTAATTGATGTTATATAATATGAATTTGCATGAGGCGCTGGTAAGAAGGTGCATGTATATCGATGCTGCATAGATATCTATATTTTATGCTTTTGTTAACAATCTTTGAAGATTCATATACTTGATGTATGTGTGATTACCGAGGAAGCGTATTGGCATGTATCAAATTATAACCCTATGCGAAACCGTTGTATGGTAATCGGGTGGATTGGCGTTTTTCCAGCGTGCTATCGCATTGAGGTTGAGGGCTTAACCACTCTGATCAGATCATAAAGACTTTATGATCAGCGAGCCATATCGTCCGTTTGTGCTGGGCGATTGCGAATTATATACATGCTAACCGAATTTGTATGCAGGCCTGTGCGATATATATATGCTTCCACCATAATGATTAATCTGCTGTTCGATTTTAAATTGATAACAGGTTTGGACGGAGGTATATAGAGCTGTCAATGCGATGAGCAACTCGACTTCTGCTGTGTCCATTTGCGTTGGATCCGCAGTTTGAAGGGAAGGATCGTCGGTTGAACAATTGTGATATATGGTTATCAAATCAACTTCTGTGCAAGTAATTGAGCTATCGCCGAGTTGTATTTGCACGAGTGAAGGGAGCAGAGGCTCGGAGCAGAGTAAAATTAAATACATCTAAGGTTTGAAGTGCATCGGGTCCAGAGATTTTGCATCAGCGCGTGGAACTGGCGATAATTGAATGACATTCATCCTGGGAAACGACCATTTCCCATTGAGATCGCATTAGAGCGATTCTTAAACGATATATATGTCATAGCATCGTGGGAGTTGTCGACAATTGTGATAGTAAAAATATTTCCAAATAGCAATCGCGATTGGTATCACATCGGCTGGATTAAAATTGGAAGGAAATGCACTTACTCACAAATTGGTGATGCCTTCCTATGTGAAAAGACAGGACGAGTGCATGTATGTGATGATACATGCCGAGAAATTGTTTTAGATACATCCAGTGGACTTCTAGTTTGTATAGTCTCTGGTGATGTTTTGATAGTTGGCTTTCACCTTCAGAAGAGGAACTGCATCGGGAGATCAACAAGATGATGCTAGCAATGGAGTAGATGAAGCAGAGCCTTCATGGGATCAGGTCGCTTTGCATGTGCGTATTTGCTGGGATATAATTGTGGTAATGGAGAAGGTAAGTAATTGAAAGTTTTAATTTCTGGTTTGTTGAGGATTCTTAAAATCGAATGAAACCGTAGAGGTGCCACAATAATTGAAGGCGATCTGTTAAAATTGAGACCGATTACATTGTAATTGATTATTCGACCTGAAGCACAGAAGTAAGAAAAGGTCAGGTATGGGTTTCAACTTATATGGTCTTTATTTTTAAATAAGGGAAAAGTCGACTTTTGAACAGAGAAACTGTATGTTGAATAAACCTTGAAGGTTAATAATCCCATATGCGCTGGTGGCAATTGTGAATGTCAATGTCGATTATGTTTCAAGGGCATATATTGAGTGTGACTTTGCCAGGTATTAAGATTTTAATTTGGTAAAAAAGCTGAGATATGCTATACACATCGGTTTTGTGTGATTCTGGGTTTGGCGGGTTTAGCTCGCTATCATTTTTGGTATCAGAGCCAAATGCTCTGTTGAAATATTTATTTTCTGAATGAGAACTGAAGTGTATTTTTGACTGTATGATGAATGATGATGAAGATCAGAGTTTTAAATTTGATATGCAAGCTACACAAATGCAGTGAACAGGATGGCAGAAGTAAATGGAGATAAGATCGTGCAAGATCTTAAAGGTGAGATGCTTTTTTGATTTGAAATTTATGATTGAGGTTTATGGTTGCAGAGAAGACGATGGCATTGAACCTGGCATTCAGCTAAAGGCTGAATAAGGAGGACAATTGTAGTGTCCTGAAGAAGAAGGTGAGTTGAAGAGATAGCCTGAAGAGAGCAGAGAGAGTGCTCGAAAGGTTCCAGAGGCAGTGAACCAAGTACTTACCAAAAGACTGAGTGAGGAGAGCTTGGTGAGGTAAGTGGCGGCAAGACAGGAGAGCTTGTTGCAGAGGCTAGTGCAACTCATGGCAAGTGAGAAGATGATCATGGAGGATCAAAGAAGAGGTTCAGAGGAATGCCATAGCAATGAGATGACTGCAGAAGTCAGAGAAAGAGAGATTGCAGTAATGAAAGTGCAATTGCAGGTACTAGAGGAATGGCTGCAAGAGCAGGAAAACCAGAATAGAGGATGGATCTTTCCACTGAAGGGAAAGAAAGTGAAGTGGCAGAGGCTACAACAGAAAAGAGATCGACAGATAAACATGCAGTTAACAGAAGAGCTGAGAAAGCTCGAGCAGATGATGGATGTACAATTGAGACGTGAAGAACTCAGAGCAGCTGAGTTGGAAGAGGAGGTTTCCATTGATGAAACAGAGGAGGAGATCATTGATGATTTCTTGAACTATTGGGCAGATCCAGATCAGCTGGATAATGTGAACTCTTGTGTTTTTATAGCTGACAGTTGTGATGTGATTACAGGTTTTGTTGAAGAGGAAGTTCATGTGAATGAAGAAGATGATCAGCTGGAAGAGCTGGTATATGAACCAACGATTAAAGCTGTTGAGACTTGTAGTTTTCAAACTGACAAGTTGTGTATGAATGCAGGGACTGTAAGTGATGGTGATGTTATGCTTCAGCAATGTCACAGAGAAATTGCATTGCTAGAATATTTGTTGAAGAATTCGGAGTATGACAGAGAAATGGCAGAAGAAAGAGTTCAGTACAGTGAACGAGTGCAAAAAGATATCATGGAAGCAGATGATGTGGGAGAAAGACTGGTTGACAGTCTTGAGAATTCTTCAGAGGATTCTTTGGGCAAAGAGAATCAGCATAGTGATGTGCTGATAGTGGAGGAGAATTCAGAACAGCATACTGAAGTGCTGGCAAAGGAGGACAAGGCATTGATGCCTTCTGATTTTTATTCTAACAAGTGTTTTGTGAATGCAGGTATTGTTGCAGAACATTTGACTCAATTGAGAAGTCAAATGAAGGAAGAAGAAGTTTTCTGTTCTAGAAAACAAGAGGGCATGGATGATTGGGTGGCAGTGAAGACTGAACAAGTCAGAACAGAAACAAGCATAGAAGCAAGAAGTCAGCAAGTGACAGTACAGATAGAGAGAGTAAAAACTAAGCAAGCCGTCTTAGCTCAACAGGCAGCAAAAAATCAGCAGCCTGAAGATTTATTGGACAAGGAAATTGAATTAATCAGAAGAATCATGTCGAAAGTGTCTCAGAAGAAGACATCACCAAGAACGAGGAGAAGCAGCAGCAACAACAAAATGAAGATGAAGACAGGTTGTGAAAGTGCAGCTAGTGGAGCAAGACAACATAAGATATGGAGACCTGGAGAAAAGCAGCATACGACGGCAAAAGTTGATAATAACTTGCAAAACAAAATGTGGGATCCAGGCAGACAAAGATTTAAAAAAGCATGATCTGGAGATCATGATCATTTTCTACCTTGGGAGTCTGATGCAGGAGCATAGACTCGGGAAAATACTTTGTATTTTATTTAAATCTAGGGGTTTCATGTTTTTGAGAAATTATTAATATTATGTAAATATTTATGAGATTTTGAGAGGATTTGTAATGTTTCCAAATAATTGGAAAACATGAGAGAAATTAGACTTGGGATATTTAAGAATTAATTATGAGCCTAAGTTAGATTTAGTTTCAAAATTTTAGGGATAAAATCTAGATTATAGGGGTGTTGAGATACTTGGGGATTTTGTGGAGTGACTAAAGGGATGTGAACCAAAATTGGTTCAATTCAATTGGTATAGATTAGTGAGATTGAGAGTGAAGAAGGGGAATAGTGTGAGGGTTTCCTCTTGGGAGCCTTTGGGCGATTGTAAAAGGGCCATAGATTTGCATATCTGGCCATGAAGAGCAAGTTCTGTGTAAATATTTGTCTTATGTGAATATGAGCATGTTGAAATCGCATATGTGCTGGAGGATCGTATTTGTTAAATGCTCAACTGATGATTCTTGACATTTCGTCTCTGTTTGTAATTGATGTTATATAATATGAATTTGCATGAGGCGCTGGTAAGAAGGTGCATGTATATCGATGCTGCATAGATATCTATATTTTATGCTTTTGTTAACAATCTTTGAAGATTCATATACTTGCTGTATGTGTGATTACCGAGGAAGCGTATTGGCATGTATCAAATTATAACCCTATGCGAAACCGTTGTATGGTAATCGGGTGGATTGGCGTTTTTCCAGCGTGCTATCGCATCGAGGTTGAGGGCTTAACCACTCTGATCAGATCATAAAGACTTTATGATCAGCGAGCCATATCATCCGTTTGTGCTGGGCGATTGTGAATTATATACATGCTAACCGAATTTGTATGCAGGCCTGTGCGATATATATATGCTTCCACCATAATGATTAATCTGCTGTTCGATTTTAAATTGATAACAGGTTTGGACGGAGGTATATAGAGCTGTCAATGCGATGAGCAACTCGACTTCTGTTGTGTCCATTTGCGTTGGATCCGCAGTTTGAAGGGAAGGATCGTCGGTTGAACAATTTTGATATATGGTTATCAAATCAACTTCTGTGCAAGTAATTGAGCTATCGCCGAGTTGTATCTGCACGAGTGAAGGGAGCAGAGGCTCGGAGCGGAGTAAAATTAAATACATCTAAGGTTTGAAGTGCATCGGGTCCAGAGATTTTGCATCGGCGCGTGGAACTGGCGATAATTGAATGACATTCATCCTGGGAAACGGCCATTTCCCATTGAGATCGCATCGGAGCGATTCTTAAACGATATATATGTCATAGCATCGTGGGAGTTGTCGACAATTGTGATAGTAAAAATATTTCCAAATAGCAATCACCGATTGGTATCACATCGGCTGGATTAAAATTGGAAGGAAATGCACTTACTCACAAATTGGTGATGCCTTCCTATGTGAAAAGACAGGACGAGTGCATGTATGTGATGATACATGCGGAGAAATTGTTTTAGATACATCCAGTGGACTTCTAGTTTGTATAGTCTCTGGCGATGTTTTGATAGTTGGCTTTCACCTTCAGAAGAGGAACTGCATCGGGAGATCAACAAGATGATGCTAGCAATGGAGTAGATGAAGCAGAGCCTTCATGGGATCAGGTCGCTTTGCACGTGCGTATTTGCTGGGATATAATTGTGGTAATGGAGAAGGTAAGTAATTGAAAGTTTTAATTTCTGGTTTGTTGAGGATTCTTAAAATCGAATGAAACCGTAGAGGTGCCACAATAATTGAAGGCGATCTGTTAAAATTGAGACCGATTACATTGTAATTGATTATTCGACCTGAAGCACAGAAGTATGAAAAGGTCAGGTATGGGTTTCAGCTTATATGGTCTTTATTTTTAAATAAGGGAAAAGTCGACTTTTGAACAGAGAAACTGTATGTTGAATAAACCTTGAAGGTTAATAATCCCATATGCGCTGGTGGCAATTGTGAATGTCAATGTCGATTACGTTTCAAGGGCATATATTGAGTGTGACTTTGCCAGGTATTAAGATTTTAATTTGGTAAAAAAGCTGAGATATGCTATACACATCGGTTTTGTGTGATTCTGGGTTTGGCAGGTTTAGCTCGCTATCATTGTTGAGCTCCCTATAATTTGGACACATGCACCATGATCCATCCTTCTTGTGAACAAATACTACTGAAGCAGAGAAAGAACTTTGACTAGGTTGAATTATACCAACCTCTAGCATTTCTATAACCATACGTTCAATTTCATTCTTTTGGACATAGGGATATCTATAAGCCCTGATGTTTGGAGGAACACTTCCTGGAATCAAATTAATAACATGATGGTGATCACGAATAGTTGGGAGGCCTTCGGGAGTCTCAAACACCTTGGAATGATTGTTCAAGACTTTTTGGAGATCTGGAGAAATGGATGATTTCGATGTAGGAACCTCTAGTGAACATAATTTTTCAACTATTCCTCATTGTTCTTTCTTTAGAAGCTTTGTCATTTCGTTAGAGCTTATTATCTTTCCTGGTTTCCCTGCGAAACCCATTAATTCAACTTCCTTTCCTTCTAAAGAGAATTTCATAAAAAGTTTTTGAAAATTAAAAGCGATTGTACCCAAGGATTGTAGGCATTGGACTCCTAGTACAACATCAACACCACCCTTTGGAATGCAAAGCATTGGGATATTCAATACATATTTTCCCATGGATAGCTTGATATTATGGCACTTTCCTGAGCAATTTATGGCTCTTCCACTTGCAACCATCATTTGACACTCTCGTGATGGATATAGGAAGAAATTCAATTCCTCGGCTATCTTACAATGAATAAAATTATAGGTACTCCCTGAATCAATCAACACTATTACTTTTTTCTTCTTGGTATGACCTTCTATCTTGATAGTTTGAGGAGTGGTAATTCTAGCTAATGCATTACAAGATATGGTAGGATTCATTTTTTATTTTTCTAGGGTTTGTTCCAAGTGTATATCCTCTTCTTTTGATGTTTCTTATACCTTGTCTTCCTCCTCTTCACAATCCATGTAAAATAATTTCTTCTTGGCACACTTATGACCTTTAGTGTATTTGCTATCACAACTATAACAAAGCCCTTTTGCTCCTTTTTCTTCCAATTTTTGTGATGTCAACCTTGTAGGTTGTGGAAGGCTAGGGGCAGAAACACTTCCATATTTATGATTGTGAGTGGTAGGCTTCCTTGTTGCCATAATTTTGCTTTCCATTTTTCTTGCCAACCTGAATGCCTTTTCTAATGAATCTGGTTCCCAAAAGCGAACCTCATGTTGGATTTTATCTTGTAAAGGCCCTATGAACACATTAATCCTATGCTCATCTGGAATATCTTTTACCCTTATATTCAATTTTTGGAAGTCCTCAATGTGCTCCATCATTGAACCCTTTTGTTTTAGATTTATCAATTGGCTAAAAAAACTGTTGCTTTTTGTATCCTCATAATATGCTATCATTTCATCCATAAAAATAGCCCAAGTGACAATTTGTTTATGAGAGCAAAGCCATCGATACCATACAAATTGATTTGGTTCCAAATATAAGGTTGCAATGCGTACCTTTTGTGTGTTTTGCATAGTATGGAGATCGAAAAATTGCTCCATCTATAGTATCAATGTTCTGGGATCCTTGCCATCAAACTTCCTCATATTGACCTTTGGAATATGGTGGTTCTTCGATCCAACATTAGAGTCTATGAAATCATGATTAACATTTATTTTGTTCTCATCATGAGTTTCCTTTACTACCCTTTCGCCATTAGTAAGCATTTCTTGTAGAAACTTTGTCAACTCTGTCTTCAAATCTGTCTTCAAATATTCCATGCTTTTCTTTAAATCATCCATATTAGCTTCTGTGCCATCCATCTTAGCTTCCACGTCGTCCATCTTAGCTTCCAAGTCATTCATCTTAGCTTCTACGCCTTTCATCTCCGCTTCTACACCTTTCCTTAAACCATCCATATGAGATTCCACGCCATACATCTTAGCTTCTACGTCTTTCTTTAAACCATCCATCTTAGCTTTTTTTACTTTTTGTACAAGTGAATTTTTTTTCACTTGGTGTCATAATTTTGATATATCATGTTGCATTTATTCCTCTTCTTCATGAGTCATGCTAGAGCTTTCAGGTTGCTTACTAGGTGTTTCTATTTTCTTTCTTCGGGGCATCAATTACCGATAATAATGCTTCACTATGCCCTTTGAATTCCTTCAAACTAATTTTTCAAACCAAGATTATGCAAAATTTTTTAAAAAACTACATGCATCAATATAAACTTTGAAACGGGAACTGATACTGTCACCCGTTTCGTAGAGATAGCAAAAAAGTGACCCGATTTTGAAAAGGGGTGATGCAGAACACACATGTTTTTTTTAGAGCATAGTTTTTTGCACTTTAATTTTTTTTATGTACATTACGTTTTAGAATGGTAGTGATTTTCATGCTGATTTGAAAAAGTGGGTATTCTGCATCAGACCCTTTTTTTAAAAGACCTGTTTTTTGGCTTTAAATTTTCTAATGTATAAAATGTAAATAATTATTTTGTAAATTTGATAATTTTTGAAGTGGTCGTTTTCTTCATATTTTCTTGTTTTTTATTTTAATTTTAATTTTTTTGTAGTGAGGTTTTTATTGTTTTGCATTTTTGAATTAAAAGGTCGATATTTTGAATTTTCGATATTCTACATATTTATACATCCTTAATTAATTTTTCAATCCACATGAAATAATTCTCTAAAAAACAATATTTTTTTAACAATGGACATAAAAATAACCATTTTTAACATAAATATAACTAAAAAACTACACGTTTTGATAATTTTTTGCTAGAATTGACATGTCAAAATCACAATTTTTATACGAAAATTTTAACTAAAAATGGTTAAATAATAGTTTTTTTTTATTAATTTTATGTCAAAAAAAAAATAATAATCACTTTTTTTTCAAAAAAATAATGATTAACTTAAAAATCAATGCAAAAATCACATATTACAAATATTGAACACATAACAACCCTAATTGAGTGTTTATTCTTCTCATAAAATGTCAAAGTCAAAACATTACAAAACTTGATTTCCAAGCATAACTTAAATTTAATCAACAATGTCACATAATCCAAACTTTTTGTCCTCTAGAGTTTCATCATTGTCTTCTTCCACAATATTTTCTGTTTCCTTTTTGCTAATTTTCCTCTTCTAATGGATCTTTGATGTCTGCCAATCTCCCAATGTATGTCTTTCCAAACATTCCATGTAATGGTGGTTGGGGTTCCTTTGCCTTTTTTGCCACACGTGATTCACTAAAGTCTCCTTTCTTTAACCCAATTTCTTGCATTGCATCTGGAAGAAATTGAAGAGCATTAATTCTTTGCTGAATGAAATTGCACTGTACTGGATCTTTTTCAATTGCAATGCAATTTCTTCCTTTTTGAAGGCAACATGCTAATGTTGTACCCAATTATCAAGCACAAAATAAATAATGAACTAAATTAGTACAATGACATATTAATTAAAAAATAACATATTGAAATTCAATTCCATATAATAAAACTTACCTGAGCCAGAAAATAAATCCAGAACCCAATCTCCTTCATTTAAACATATGTCTATAAGATAGTGTCTCAATAATTGTGGTTTTTGATAAATCTAACTATCTCCCCTTTTGCTTCTTTGTCTTCATATGTTAGGTTTCTCACAACAACATCATAAGTCAGTATTTGGCTATGACTCTTTCCGTCTACCCGATTAAAAATCATAGACATATGGCTATCATCTTTTGCCCAACTATCAATATGAATGAACTCACAATCATTTATAAATTGTAGATCTTCATTGTTAAGAAGATTTGACTTTTGCTTGTAACATGAAATAGTAAAATTTAAATTAAATTGTACATAAATAAATTTTTCAACATTAATCAAATATACATTTTAAACGTCTTACCATGTAAGCTGCATTCTTGAATATGTTTTCCCCTTGAAGCTTGACAATATCATTGCCAATTGTGTGTCTGAATGAAATGTCACAAATCTCCATAATGGTGATGACGTGACTTCTACAAATCCCGCAACCACTTTACTAAGAGCTTGATAAGTATAAGGGTCACTATCATAGTCAATGTTTGGAATATTGAAAACATGGGGAATATCTGTAATGACTAGACATAATCCCTTTTAGGTATGAGTTTAGCAATGTCTTCACAGTCGCCTTGTATTACTTGATATTGAATAGTGTCTAGCCCATTCCAAATGAAATGATTAAGAGTTGGATCAAGTTGAACATTCTTAATACGTTGATTCCTCTGTCTTTCGATCTTTATTTTTTCAATAAAGGTTTTGAAACTATCTGGTGCTCCATTATCATCCTTCCTCATCTTTTACAAAATAAACAAATATATGTGTAAGTTATAGATTAAAAATAGTACACAAGTGAATCAAAATGAATGTATAAATCAAGATACCTTTTTAAATGCAAGATAAAAAGCTTTTAATGTTGATGTAGAACTTGAATCTAGATAGTTGCGTACAACATCATCCCAACTATCTTCATTCAACAATCGAACCATTTGTTCTTGAATTTTCATGTAAACTTTGTGACTACATAGATAAAGTAACAAAAAGTTTATATAATGATATGTATAACAAATACTACCAAGAACAACATGTTTTATTTAAAATATAATTATAATCTAGAAATACATAAAAATAATTCAACAAACTTACTTTTGAAATTCTTCAGACATTTCCTCCAATGATAATTCCCCTAACCTTACACGAGATAATATTGTTTTGACAATTTTTTCATCTTTCACTCCTTTCATCGCCCTCCAAGGTGTGATAGTCATATTGTCTGGAAGATGCTTCATTTCAGGAGCTGATTTACTGTTGCTACATATCAATGGCTTAGACATTTTGACCCTCTGGATTTTAATGGCAATGTCTTCCCACTTGCTAAAAATCTCATGAATCAACTTCCAAACATCTCCAGTTCTAAATGCCAATTGGAAAATGTTATCAACACCTCTGAATAAATCACTATTTTTGTTGCCTTTTCCACCTTTTGAATTGGTTTTCTCTTCAATTTGATAGCCTATTTCCATACAACATTCCTTTTGGAAATCTGCAGTAACATTTATCCTATCCCCACCACATTTTTCTTCAAATTCACCATGAATAAATCTAACCCTTTGGATGAAAGTCATAAACATCCTATATTCATTATTTGAATTATGATCTCATGCCACTAAATTTTCTTCTGTATCTGATAAACCAACGTAAATGATACATTTCATTGTTTCAAAAACTGGGTTATTAGGATATTCCTCCATCAATTGTCTTTGAGTTTCTACAAAATGGTTCCCCCCCAAGCACATAATAATTGTATTCAAAAACAATTTGAATTATCAAATGCTTCTTTGTTGGGAACTTGAAGTGGATCAACAAGAAGCACATAACTAAACCACATGAGCATATGGATTATACCTCATCAATGTCTTCAAGTTGTGAACATGCAGAGGATGTGGCTTTCTAACTTGATATTGACATTGTCCTTCACTTTCCTTACAAGTTTGTCTCACATTAAGCTGAAATGTACAACCACCATCAATTAAGTTTATCTTTGTCAAATTCTCTCGAATGGCATTTTGTTTTGTTTTGATAATGCCATCCTCTAAATCAGCTCCTGGTGTAATGATTTTTCTGCTTTCTTTTGAAGTTTCACTAGGTTCTTGACTGCTAGTAATGACTGCTTCAAAATCTTCAACTTTACTTTTCTTCATCATAACATTCCCAACAGATTTATTCTTGGGCATTGTTACTTTTGGTATTTTACGGCTCTTCTTAGTTCCAATGTCATCTTCAGTAGTGGAAACATATGCTTCACTGTCAGTTTCACCTTCATCGTTCTCAAACGTAACTTGTTTACCCTTGCTAGATTTATCCACCAGAGGCCTTTTTTTTTATTCTTTGCATGTAGTTTTGTAGAATCATCAATTACTACATTTTTCTTGTTTTCCATATCTTCTTCTGACATTGAGTAAAAACTGCTGACAACTTTCATGATATCATGCTCTATGAAATGAATGCCTCCCAACCTAGTTGAACACCTTTCAACAAAATTCTGCCAAACAAAATATCATATGTCAATAAAAAACAAATTTAAAAAAAATATAGTGAGACACTTTCAAGAACGCAAAATACAAATATAAATAACAATACTTATGATGTTTTGTGTCATCTTATTTATGATTTGTTTAAACAACTTTGTAGATACCTCTCTCGTGTCATACAATGAATATGATAGTCGGTATTTAATCCTTTCATGTGACTTGGGAGCTTTTGTAAGTATGTAAACAACTTCAGTGTTCGGTACCGAACACATATCTATGATTCTTCCCATCACCTCAAAAATTCCATTATCATTCGGTATATCAATATATAGATATATATTCACATTTGTGCTTTCTTTTTCTTTCACATACCAGATTCTTGATGGAAATTTCACCTCTTTTGAATTCTTCCAGTCTAAAATCATCTTCTTATCACTTGAGGCACTTGAAAGATTTGTAGCCATGAGCTCAGGTGGAGTTCATTCACCAATGTTTCTTGAAGATGCACCTTTAAGAGTCTTTGGTCCAGAAAGATTCACAGAAATTTTCTTTGATGCCATTTTCATGAAAAATAGAAACACATAAATCAGTAAATAACAAAAACATATTAACTTAAATTAACAACGAAAATATATCATAAATTTTTTATTTGTATAATCAGAATCGCCCAGCCACCCCTAACGGGCGGGTGGGCAGGTCGGCACTGGGCGGGTCGGTGGGTAGGCGGGAGGTTGGGTGAGGGACGGCGGGGCGGGGTGGGCAGCCGGGCGGGTGAGGGTAGGCGGGGTCGACAGGCGGGTTAGGTGGGTGTGGGCGAGAGGGGTGCGTGGGTGTGGACGGGTGGGCGGTGGGTGGGGGCGAGCGTGGGGGGGGGGGTCCGGGTAGGGTGGTCCGGCCCCCAACCTCCCCATCCTCACCCACACCCGGCCCCCTTGACCCACCAACCTCCCGATCCCCACTCGCACCTGGGCCCCTTCCACCCCCACACGCCCATGCAGACCCTCCTCCCTCACAACCACCCGCCTTTCCCCTAGCCCTCTTGCGCCCCCACCTACCCGACCCCTCCCACACCCGCTCACACCTCCTACCCCCTCACACACTAGGCACTCCCGCGCACCCTCGCCCACAAGACATCCCCACATAGCCCCGCCCACGGCCTCCACCTCCCTGCACACCCTTCCACCCGCCCTCGCCCTCCCTTGCCCTCCCCTTCTCTGCCCGCCCCCTCACCCGCACGCCCTCCTCGCCCACGCCTGCCAACGCCGCGTCCCTCACCTGCACGCCCTCCGCCCACTCTTCCACCCGCCCACGCTCTCCCCCTCACCCGCACGCCTCCCCCTCCCTCACCCTCCGCATTAACATTCTAATGTAGAAAAAGTAAATCACGTATAAAGCATTCCAAAATTAACTATGTATATAAGCATTCCAAAATTAACTATGTATATATTATATGAAAGTAGTGAAAATAATAAAATTCTTACATTTTATTATTTTTTTAGTCAAAACCTTCATAGATCTCTCTTGATTCTATATCTAATAAAAATGTAGAAGAATAAAAAATCATGCAAACATTTTTTAAACTTTATGCTCAAAATGATATTTACATCTTGATATCTACTAAACCCAAAAATCTAATATTTTCAAATTTAAAACAATTTATTTTAATATTTCATTTAATATATGTCTGATCTTTTTAATAAGTACAAAATAAATATATGTAATGAATAAAAAAAATTGAAAATAATAAAGTATTTGACCCATCGCTCCCCCTCCCCCTCACCAACCCTCCCGCTCTGCCTCCCCCTCACCAACCCTCCCCTGGCCTGCCCCCTTCACCCACTCTCCCCCTCTCCCCCTCCCCCTCACCCCCTCGGTGCCCCCACCCCACCCACGCTCCCCCTCCCCTTCCCTCTCCCTCACCCCCCCCTCCCAGCCCACGCCCCACCCTCAGCCAAGGCCTGCGCCACCCTGGCGGCCCGCCCCCCCGCTCGACCGGCGGCCGGGAGGAGGTGAGGGGGAGGGCGTGTGGGTCAGGTGGTGGGGAGAGCGTGGGTGGGGAGGGTGCATGAGGGGGAGGGTGTGCGGGTGAGGGGGTGTGGGTGAGGGGGTCGATGTGGGGTGCGGTCGGGTGGGTGTGGGGGGATGAGGGTGAGGGGGAGGGCAAGTGGGTGTGGGTGAGGGGATAGGGGCGGCGTGGGCGCATGGAGGTGGAAGGGGGGGGTGCGGGTGGGGATGGGAGGGTTGGCGAATCATGTGGGGATGTGGGGGTGAGGGTTCTAGGGGGTTGGTGGTAGGGGATGAGGGTGGCATTGAGGGGGCGGAATGTGGAGGGAGGGGTTAATGGGGCAAGGGCGCGGGGTGTGGGTGAAGGGGGTGAGGGTGTCGAGAAGGGGGGGTGGAAGGTAGGGGGCGAGTTGGGCTGCGACGCCCAACCCCCGCAATAGGTGAGCGAGCCGTTGCGCCGCCCCCACACCCCCTACCCCCCCCCCCCCCCCACACCCTCACACCCCGCCCACTTTCCCAACCTCCCCGCCCACCTCACGACACCATGGCGGCCCACCTACGATTATTGGGCAATTGAGTTTAATCAGGCCCACCATGGTCACGATGGACGTAATTGTTATTTTGGCTCAGAAAAATTATTAATTTAAAAAAAAAATCTTTTTCATTAAACTAATTTAATATGAATATTTTCAAGGAAAAAAATTTAACTTACCTTTCAATTGTGAGAATTCTTCGTTGAATATGTTGTTGATAGCGATGTAGCTGCTCCACAAATTCATGAGTCTTTCAACGATTTTCAGAAAACTTGGATGTGATGTGAGTAATAGTGATAATGAAATTTTAATATATAAGTGAAATTACGGAGATGTTTTACCATACGGTTAATGTGGGATAATTTGTTTTAAAATATTCTAAAGTGAATATTGTAGAATTGTTTTACAATGGGTTGAATGTGGGATTAATTTGTTTTAGAATATATTATAAAAATTAAAAAATAAAAATCAATTGTTCAGTAAATATTATATACTTTAACTATTAAAATAATTAATGTAGAAATTGTAGTTTACAATTTTAATTTTAATGATTTATTTCATAAAAGAATTTAGTTTACATTTTTCAATAAATTGTAGAATAAAATAATGAAGGTAAATAAATCTAACAAACTTTTTGGAGGGAAAATTTCATTCTTTAAGCTATATAATATCTTTAGGAGACTCTCCATTTGTATCTTTCAACATCTTCTATTTGAAAGGGATAGATTGTTCTGATAGTGAAGTTTTGATTTATACACCATTAACATCTTCATCGCGTAACAACTCTATTCATATTCATGAATATAACGGGAATTCTTCCACTACGAATAGAAAGTCAATTCTTCCACTTAGTCCTGATTCTAAGGACTATGAGAGCAGCATTGATGAAAGAGGGGATGGAGAATTTCAAATAAATAAAGAGTCATAGATTCCACTTAGTCCTACTTCTAAAGACTATGAAAGCAGTAGTGATGAAGAGCATGATGGTGAAGTTCAAAAGAATGGAGTGTCACGATGTCCACTTAGTCCTAATTCTGAGGACTATGAGAGCAGCAGTTTTGAAGAGTATGATGGTAAAGTTCAAAAGTATAAAGTGTCACAGTGTCCACTTAGTCCTAATTCTGAGGACTATGAGAGCAGTAATTTTGAAGAGCGTGATGGCGAATTTCAAAAGAATGGAGTGTAACGGTGTCCACTTAGTCCTAATTCTAAGGACTATGAGAGCAGCAGTGATGAAGAGCGTGATAACGAATTTCAAAAGAATGAAGTGTCAAAGTGTCCACTTAGTCCTAATTCTAAGGACTATGAGAGCATTAGTGATGAAGAGCATGATGATGAATTTCAAAAGTATGGAGTGACATGGTGTCCAAGTAGTCCTAATTCTAAGGACTATGAGAGCAGCAGTGATGAAGAGCGGGATGATGAATTTCAAAAGATTGGAGTGTCATGGTGTCCACTTAGTCCTAATTCTAAGGACTATGAGAGCAACAGTTATGAAGAGCGTGATGATGAATTTCAAAAGAATGGAATGTCACTGTGTCCTCTTAATCCTAATTCTAAGGACTATGAGAACAACAGTGATGAAGGACAGGATGATGCACTTAGTCTTAATTCTAATGAGTATAAAGGTAGTAGTGACAAAGGACAGGTTGTAGCATCTTCAATAAGTAAACAATCACATTTTCAACATAGTCCTAATTCTATGGACTATGAGAGTAGCACTGACAATGCACATGAGGAAGAATATCCATTAAACATAGAGTCTGATTTTCCATTCAGTCCGAATTCTAAGGACTATGACAGTAGCACTGAAGAAGGGGAAGATTAAGAATATCCTCCAAGTCAATATTTGAAAAGTAGAGCTGATCATAGTGTGGATAACATTCCTCTTAATGATGATGAAAATCCTTATACAAATGATGATCCAATGATGGAGATGTTGCCAAGAAATATTGTATCGAGGAGTAGGAGCAGACCTTTTTGTATCAATGCAAGTTGTTCTAGTTATACAAGGGGTAGAGCAGAATATCTGATAAGAAGAAGTTCTATCAGCACTCTCATTTCAAGTGAATGTTGCCAAAAATATTGCTTGAAACATATGGATTTCAAATTTGCATTAGAAAGCAGGAAGAGATATTTGTCAATGAATAAAAGCATGCAAAATTCATATTTAGTTGGGTGCATGCAATCTACATTGTCAAGTTATAATTATCATATTGGGACTTTATTTATCTGTAGAAAAGCTTTCAAAATGTTTCATTCGATTGGAAATTTTCGTCTCTCGAGAATTCAAGAAAATTTGGAAAAGGATCCCACATTTTATTCAGAAGTACGTCATAAAAGACGGTTTGGGCCATTATCAAATACTGCAATGTCATGGATGAAAGATTTCTTTTCAAAGCATGGAGAGTGTATGCCAAATAGAGAGACAATACATATTCCAGATAATTTTTCAAGACGATAAATCTACAACTTATACAAAGAATATGCAAAAGGTGCTAAGGGACATGGCTGGTTTATTACATATCAATATTTTGTGAAAGTATGGAAGAAATAATTCAACAATGTCCGTATTCTTAAGAAGACAAGGATGGGGATTTGCAGTACATTTGCTTCTCTTAAATAAAAAAGGGACAAATGTGAAGGGTCAGAAAGAGGTAAGCATTCATAACTTTAACTTTTAAAATTGTATAGTCATCAACTATGAAAACATATTTCTTAATGAATTTCTTTTATGTTGTGTAGATTTAATTGTCAAAGAACTTTAGGATCATCGCGAACAACAAACAAACGAAAGGAAGAAGTTGTACAAGCATCGAAAGAAGTGTTATGATAATCCAAATAAATATTTGCGTTTGATAATTCATGGTATGGACCAAAAGAAAACACTTTTACCACATTTTGTTCATACACCCAAAAATTTACAGGAGGAAAATTTTATTCAGTTTCACTTGGTCGGTTGTATGGTCTTCAATGGGAAAATGTAGCCAAGGGTGTACTTCATAGCTCCAAATATTCATAATGATGCAAATCTGACCATAACCATAATTCATGATGTGATTTCTCATTGGTCTGGTAATCTTCCTGAAATTTTGTATCTACAATTGGCCAACACTTGCCGTGAAAACAAAAATCAGGTTGTTTTTGGATATCTAAACATGCTTGTTGAATTAAGAATTTTTCAAAAGGTAAAGGTTGGTTTCCTTCTTGTTGGGCACACTCATGACCATATTGATCAGATTTTCAATCGTTTTTCAGTCATATTGAGGAGGAAGCAAGTTGGGAGCTTGCCATCACTAATTGAATGCCTTAAGAAATCATACATGCTAGAGCGTACTTTGGATGTGTTGGAAGAAACTGTTGACATGCGAAGGTTTATTCTGGAATCATATGGTGAGGGGAAATGCATTGAACAATTTAATGACATTAGCTTCCAACATCAATTTTGTATCAAAAAAATTGACGGGAAAACACTAATATGGGGCAAGAAGTATTCAACTACTGCAGAATGGGCACCATCATCAGGTTTGCAATTTTTGAAGTTCATTCCAGATCATCTAATATTTGCATAAAAAATATTGTTATTACAATCAATTGGTGAAGTTTAGAATGCACGCAAACAAAGTAGAGATATAAATTATTCTGATTTCCTCGAAGAAATTAAAAAATGTATTAGATATACATATGAGTACTTTGACATTTCTGATTTAGTTTGGTGGGAGTCATTTTTCAATAATCAAAGTGATATCATTTCAACAACAACAAATGAAGATATAACTTTGAAAAATCCATTTATTTGGCCACAAAATGTGTCGAATGAACATGAGGAAATAAACATTGTTGAACAGCAATAGTCTCAAGGTATTATTAATTCTTCACAGGCATAGGAAAGAGAGATGTATATTGGTTCCAGAAGATCTCGTGCACAACATGAAGCCATGGAAGACCTTTACAGGGGTTCAATACAAGATATTAAGGAGGGTTGCATGATTGCAGTGCTAGCAGATGGAGATCCCAATGGCTATCCATTCTGGGTTGCTAAAGTTATAAAGGTCTTTACAGAAAATGAGGATGTTACAAGTGTTGAAGTACATTGGTATGTCACAAAGACACACCCATTCAATGGTGTGTGTAAGCCAGAGATGGTAGTTGACAAAAAAAAATGGCGGAAAGAGAAAAAGAAAGGGTACAAATATAAATCGCCGCCGCACAGACATATTAAAATTGGAGGATGTTGACATACTTGTTTATGAATTCAATTTAACAAAGAGAGGAACTCTTCGCTTCAAGACGATAGAGATTCTGAAAAGGTTGTTACCAGAAGGAACAGTGTTGAGATGGGAGTCTGCTGAAACCAGTTGTAGATCTAGAAGAATTTTGAAACCTGAAGTGTTGGGCATGCATGTGGACTCAGATGGGGCACTAGTTGATGAAAGAGAAGAATATGGAACATCTTCGTCAGCATCTAGTCACTCATCTGAAGATGTGAATTCTGATGGTGTGCAAGAAAATATGAGTGATTTTGAATAATTGTTTAAGACAGTTTATATAATTGATGTATGCATCGTATCTTGAAATAAAATTAATGATTTCCATATGGTGTTAAATGAGAAGTTATGAGGCATTTTTATGTTTTTGGATTATATGTCTTAATTATGATAATTTTTATTGTTTAAAATATCGATAATGCAATATTAAAGTAGAGATATAATGTATGTTTTATTCAATATACAAATAATGACTTTTGAATTCATTTACTAATGTAATTCGTTCATAATGTCATGGTTTTTTAATTTTATAGTTGAAAAAAATTCAATTTCTTTTGTATCTAGCATGTTATGGTTGAAAACATGTTGAATTTATACTTAGGAAACAAAAATTATATTCTACCAAAAACATTAATGTGTTTTTTTCCTCATAAACAACTTTGTTTGGCACATAAAAATTTGGTTTTACTAGCATTTTTTAAGAAGTTTGAAAATTGACCCTAAAAAAAAAAATCATTGTTCCAGTATCATCACTTTCGTTTTGAAGCTATATTTTGCATGAAAATTTCGTAGTCACTACCATTTTTAAAACATGTTCAAAATTGACCCCTAAAAAATAAAATCATCGTTCCAGTATACACACTTTTCATTTTTAGCACTGTTTTTGATGTTTTTCGGGTTTTTTTTGCCAGAGTTCCTGTTTTGAGTTTATAGTTCCTATTTCAAAGTTTACATAGTTATGCCTTTTCTCACTTTGTAGGAGCTCGATATTGAATCTGATGTATCTCTATAATTTTGGATCTCCAAGATCTGAAATTTCTTCCTACGGTAAGCCTCCGAGTAATATTTCTAACCCCACAAGTCTGATCAAGATTGGATTCTCCAATGAAGAGTTATGCCAAATATCCCACGATGACCTGAGTATAGACCGGTTCAGTAGAGCGAACTTGTACGACGTGCCATGGGTCACTATTTCAACCTAAGGTTCTGAAAATTATACCCAAAACACTAGATTCCATCTTCTTTCTATAAATTCTTACAAAAATTCAATCTCATGCTCAAAGAGAAAGTTATGAAGATTTTTCCAAGGTCACCTGTTTGGAATGTAATTTAGGGGTTTGCAAAAACCCTAACTTCCTCAAATTATATCTCCAAAAATATACGAGACAAGATCTAAAATTCAGGCCCGAGGTTTAGATCGATTCCGTCTCAAATGGGTTTTCTTTTAGCTTCTAAAATGTTGTAGCAAAAACCTTATAGCGAAAGTGCCACAATGACCTGTTTGGAGCAGCGAAACCCTAGAATCCAAAGCTCTGATACCAAATGCTATGAAATCAGCTCAGAGAATTCGTTTTCAAATCAAAATATAGAAAACCCAATTAGTTGGGGAGGTATTCAGTTGGAAAAACTGTTAGTGGAAAATCATCCCCTATATAGCAAAACCAACCAATCAATAATGTTTAGAATCATCCCTGAATGCTGGCTGCCGGCCGTGTTATTCACGCTGGCAAGCACGTGTCATTATCATGGAATCTTATATTAATAGCATGATGGTGAATAGATTGTGTCCGTAGTTAGCGATGGGGATTGGAAGGAAATCGGTTTGTTCATTGGCGGGCACGCGCAACCAACATGAAAAGGATGGTGAGTCCATGTGGCCCTCGTCACCTTATAAATAAGCCTCTTCTAGGGGGGCAACCTCCTTTACATTACACAAATGAACAATTCTTAGATGATTCAAATGAAAAATCTTCATTCTTATATATAGGAGTCTAAGGGGTCACAATATAACCAAAGCTGACCTAACAATAATAATATAAAGGCACTGTTATGCTCCTATACCAATAGGTGTCATATTTCATGATTGACTTCATGAGCTATGTAATATGTTCATACCTTTCCTTATTGCAAAGGTTTTCCATATTTTCAAAAAATCAAAAAAATTTAAAAAATGTAAAGAGGGTATACCCTAAAAGAAAAATCAAAGGGTAAAAAGAATAAGATGGTCAACAAAGTGAAAGAAAATGAATCCCACCAAAAGAAAGACCAAGGAAAGTGTGCAAGTCTAAATGTCACTACTTTTTACTCTTATGTAATAAACAAATTGTGTGCAACTTGTAACTTATGCCACAATTGATGAACAGTCAAACATCGTAAGCTTTACTAGTTCATATTTTCAATTTTATGTTTTAGGGATAGAGAATAAAATCTAACCAAGCTATTTAATCTGAGCCCTTGGATGTAATAAGGCTAGATTTAGATAGATTTCCACATGTAAAAGAAAAAAAATGTGATAAGGGTTTGCCAGTCTAAGTGCACCCTAATAAAAAAGAAAAAAAGTTAGGTTAAAGTAGGTAGGGTAGGTAGATGATGTTGCAGAATTACATGTGATGGATAATGACTCTAAATGTGTTAAATCTCTACTTTCATCACAAGTGCAAGGTAGACATTACATTGGAAACATTTCAAGCAAGACAAGGTCATATGATTAACTCCCATTTTCATCTTTCTCTTAATTTCACTAATTCCCCCCAAGTACTAAGGCATTTGAAAATTAGAGGGGCTTAGAGCATTTATCTGACTTCTGGAGGGACCAGACCCTCGGCCCAATAATTTAAAAGCCTAAAATCATTCATTCCCTTTATAAAGTTTTCCCTAAGTAAAATCCTATTTTACTTAGGGAAATTAAAACATTTTCCATAAAAACCATCATCTCTATTGTAATTGTATTGGACATAGGGGATGCGTTCATCCCATGTGCGTGGATTCTTCAAGTTGTATATGTGCAAAATGTGTATGATCATCCTGTTGATGACTTTTGTTTCCCAAATAAAAGAAAATTACCCTTTTCCCGTATTATTTAAATATATTAAAAAACCCCAAAAGTCTATATATCCCACCCTGATGGTTAAATATAACCATAATATGTTTTAAACTGGGATTAATTAACTAAGCCGTAGTTAATTAAGAATCTGACCCTACTACTGTTTAATGAGGATTAATTAGTCATCATGACTAATTAATAACTCTCCCCGACCTATCATATCGCCCCCGATATAATTAACTAATACCTAATTATGTTGGGCCCGCCACTGTTAAACCCTGCCGTATCGCACCTCCCGTTAGTCGTCAGATCACGCTCTACATATTTGATGGCCTTAATCAATATCGCGCACCCCTTAGTGACCGCGCATTAGCGCGCGATCACTAAGTGGTTTTCTCCCCGTACCTCCGCCACGCATCAAGCGATCTATGGAATCATTGGCTCTCAGCTAAATACTGCCTATCCCCAAAAGTGGTGCGATGAAACCACTTACCACCATTCCATATACAACAAAACGTCAATTCATTCCTGGCACACATCATCCGCCTGAAAACCAAAAACCCCTGCCAACCTTGACTTTGTTAATAAAACAAATGAATGTTATTTTCATTGTTTTTTACCGTATACCAGTGTTCCCATGCAAAGGACGGCAAGGTCAACTGTCGAAGATTTCCAACCGCCACCTTGCTAAGAAATTTGCAGCCAAACTAGCCTAGAACCTGTCAGATATTTCCTGTACCTGTTTCCGCACTGTTCACTCCTCGAACACAGGTATTTATCCAATTTCCACCGAAACCCTGCAAATTCACGTTTTACACTGCAATTCCACATAAAAGGCCAAAATTTACTGCAAATTCAGTCTTTATTTCACCATATAAGCTCCCAAACCTGTGAATTTGCTCATTTTTCACCAAAAACCCAAATTCCTTTCTGAATCCACAAGAACCAGAAATGGAAAGCCTGTGGCTTTGTCTGTTGCACCCATGAATGCCCCTCATAAAGATTTGGACTATCTGCCTCTTGCGGATAAAGACTTTCAAATAAAAGACTTATCCACTGATAAAAACCACCTTAAAGTCTGTTTCCAAAGTAGGATAAGTATCTGAATGAATCTGACATCCTAGGACTGTGGGAATCCAACCTTCCCATGTATTTTCTCCCTTCAGTCCATGTTTTTACTAATATAATCCACCAATGCTAGGCCAATTATGACCCTAACCTCAAAGCAGTTATGTCCCCAATCCAAACAGTTCTCTTTCCAATAACTACTCAATCCATCAACGAAATGTTTCAATTCTATTCCAGTCAAACTCTCACTCCCATTTCCATGGGATATTTACTTGAGAAATCCACTCAATTGTCTAAGTCAGAATTGAAACGCATCTATCAGACTTTCATGTCACCAAAGCATCAGCTTGATGGCCCACCTCCTTACATGTAGACTTTCTTCACAGATATGGGCCAACTCATAATTGATATGATATCTTTGATCATGGGATTCAACACTAGTGAGTATGTTGATGAGATAACCCTAGTGTTGTTGTCAATTTTCACTCCTGGACAACACCCTGTTGTTATGTATGACTATGCTTCCTACATTGCTAATAAGATTCATGACCAGTTCTTAAGACTAGACAATGAAGGAGTTTTCAAATACACCACTTTCATATATCATCTTATGCTGTATTATCAGTCAGAAAACTTCCCCTTCCCTGTCATGAAACTTGACACCAGAGGAAATCCTAGGTCTGTAATCTTCTGGTCTACAGTCTTCCATAGCTCTTTTGAAACCCTTTACTCCTACAATGAATTCATTGACCTATTTGTTCATCCAGAAACCACCCTATGACAGGAGTTTCCCCTCCCAGGATCAATGGTGATATGAAGAAGATCCTTCAGCTCTCCAAACAGTAGAGAATAGGTGATTGGTACCTATACAAGAACCATACAGAAATCAAGATATATGGGTGTGAGCTCTGCCCTTCTAAACTACCAAAGTATGTTACAATGAGGCTCTTTGCATTGGAATATTTCAGGCAAATGATAAAGTCAGACCTGGTCCATTTTTATAATGCTAAGAAGAAAGCTCAGCTTAGAATCAAGAATCAGTTAGGCCCTTTTGTCTGTAACACTAGGGATGCATGGAAAGAAACAGAAAAATTTTTAGAAGATCATATTAAGTTATAAAAGAGTTTTGGGTGGGTACCATATGACCCTAACAGCTTTATTTGTGATAGAAGAATGAAGAACATATTATCACCATACATTCACCATAGCATTCCAGAGATTGAACAATTTGCAAATATGGATGAATGGGTGGAAGGGACCCTAGTAGAAAAAGATAGTGAACGGGTCAATATTGAAAATGTTATGAGAGATCTTGAGAAAACACTTGACTAGGATTCTTTTGGGCAGGTACAAAGGTCAGGAAGTGGTCCCTCCACATCTGGAACCTCTCAGCAACATTCACAAGAAACTAGCACACCAGCCACAGGAACATCCAAAGGCAAGGAACTAGAAACCAATGCATAGGCCACCGAGCAATCCACAATGTCAAAGCAACCCGAAACTTCCAAGGAGCAGGCCCAAATGCACACTTCTCCCACCTAGGGCAATGTCGGAGAACCTCCAATCTTTCAAACTCCTTTAAATGAGGAAAGAAATAAAAAGAGAGATAGGGAAACTGCTACCCTTGCCAGTAGACCTTCGGGACAACTTGGTACCAAATGGCAAAGACTAAATCCCCTCTCAAAAGAAGACTATGTTGAATAGACTACTGATAGTCAGAGGAGAGAAGGAGTAGATAGCCAGCAAACTTTCCCAGTAGGTGGGACATCTACTAGCTCACAGAGAAAGGAGCTAGAAAGACAACAAAGTGCAAAGATATCATATTTTAGGCCACCAATAAAGGACACTTCAGATATTAAAAAGACATTTATAGATATAAAAGCCAGAAATGATCCATTAAGGCATCAGGTCTGTAATCAATATCTGAAAATGGCTCCTAGTAATCAAAACAGATTGATGTCAGCATATGACATCAAGGAAGGTGAGATGATCATGAGTTATTTCAAGCCTAAAGTGCAACAGCCTCAAATAGTAGCAGACTACCTTAGGACCAATTTTGAAGTCATGGCAAAGGATATTCATCCTTTGGATTAGATTGAGCTACACAAACAAACTGGGGAAATGATTTATTCCACATTGATTAACAGGCTATGATGGTCCAGAGGCTGGAAATTTCTTTGGATAACACAACTGCCCAACTACATTTGGAAAAATCTTCTTCCCAGGCCAAAGATAACATAATAAAGTCTTTAGAAGAAATAATTATTGGATTGGGTCATGATCCCAAAGATGTAAAGGCTACAGAAGCCTTAATCAAAAAGAAAGATGAAGATATTGCTGCCCTAAGGAAGAAACTAAAGCTGCCACCTTCAAGGCATCCACATACTGCTGAGGTCATAAAGCAAAAATTTGAAGAAGACTTGATGGATTTACTCTTAAAACTTAATGAACGACTGAATGAGACTGAGCAAGAACTTGAAAAAGCATTAAAGAATAAGCAAGGAGAGTCGACCTCTCAGCCTCCCAATGTGATACCAGTGGTCTCAACTGCAGTCCCTTCAACTCTGGGAGCTGCTCTGCCACCAAACATTCCAGCGACCATAGCAGAGATGGTCACAGGTACAAAAACAACGGGAACAACAGGAGAAACACAGGATAGTACTGTCAATTTGAGCACAGAGGAACTAATAAAATCAATGGAGGACATGAAACTACAAGTTTCAGAGCTTAAAAAGGTACAAGAACAGTATGCCAACTTGGAACAGAGGTATGATCTCTCAAAGATAAATGCTGCAGAAAAGACAAGAGAGATCAAAGGGTTAGAAAACCTAGTGAAATCATTAGAAAAGGATCTCACATTTCAAAAACCTCTGACAGAAATCAAGAAAATTCATTCGGCAAACATCACTCAATTAATAAATGATGTTTGGCCATCAATTCAAATAATTTTTGAGAAAATTGATTTAGTGAAGCTAGCTCAAGATGAAGTTCAAACGATAAGGGCAAAGTTAGGAAATATGCCTGAGGAAGCCAGCAGGCTCATACAATTTTTGAATACCAAGAATAAGTACCAACTTGAAGAGCTGGGCATTCAAGATAGAACAGGAACAATTTTGGAAGTCAAAAGGGTTTTTACTAAAAGAACTCTGATGCAAAACTTAGAAAGAAGGTGCCATGATATGCAGGAAGAAATTAATGCTTTCATGAAGAGATTTGATATTTTGCAGAGTAAAGGGTTGCCAAGTCCTTTAGTTATTCATGATAAACTAATGAGTCATAAAGACTATGTGGAGAAATTGAATAAATATGCAGGCAACCAGGCAGGTCCATCAACAAGTGCATCAACAGCAAAAGCATTGCCTACAGGCAAAGTTCTCTATGACAGTCTAGAGAACTTGTTCTATGTCGAGCATGAGATAAAGAACTTGTTTCCAATTCAGCCTACCTTTTTCAGGTACAAAGAAACTAATGAGGCCCTGAGAAAGCTTCAAAAAATAAGAATACTAGAAGCACAATGGTGGGAAGAAATGTTAGACATTTTGTAAAATTATCCTTGGGTAAATTTTGGTTATTTACTGCAGTAAGTAATGGTAAAGAGGATAAACAGAGATCAAATAGGTCAAAGTGTATCAGAACAGGTAAAGAGTATCAGTAAAAATAGGGCAGCCAGCATAGAGTTACCAAAGAAGATAGCAGCAAGCTAAATCATAGGGCCTGCCTCGAGCACACTCACAAGAATATGAACAACACAACATCAGCTTACCTTTTCTCCTATCTACGAGACCATTTGTCTCTATTTTCTTGTAACTTATTCATAGTCATCCTAGAATATATCTCACTCTGTTACGAGATATTTTTTGTAAAATTTTGTATAAATACTCCCTCAATTGGAGTATTGAGGGTGGATTCTTAGACATTGTTGTAATACTGATTATATTTGGAATAAAGTGCTGTTGGAAATTTTTTTGTATAGCTAGCTGGATAAAGAATTGATGCAAAGGACTTTTCGCAGGATTCTTGAGTCAGACACCAGACCAATAAGTCTTTTATATCTCGTGTTTTAAAGTTTTCTTGTTTATTATATCATATGTGTTCCATATCTGAATGATAAACGAAAAAGAATAATTTAGAAAGTGCTTGAGTGCAATATGCTTTCAATCGTCTTTGTTATTAATCTTTTCCTCTAAAACTAGAATAAATAGTGAATTCTTAATTGCTCTTGTTTCCTAGTTTATTCACTTTGATTATTTAGTAAATAATTCTTAACTACTCTTTATTAGTAATCATCCAAGTTCCCTCTCTCAAAATATGATGAAGGATTCTTAATTTCCCTTCATCCCTTTTGAGTGCATTCCATCTTTTTTAAGTCTTTATTTGTTCCTTGTTTAACTATCTTGCCCTATGAAACCATCCCTTGTTAAGAAACCAAATCCAGTTAAGCCATCTTCTTTGAATCCATTAGCCCAATGGCCTAAACTACTCAGTTCTACCCCTCTGCTATTGAATTTCACCACCCAAATTCAATCAAAACCCCTATACTTCATAACTAGCCTAATATCTTTCAAAACAAAGTAAAACTTAAAGAAAGAGCCCTATCTAGGTACAGATTGGCTATATTCTGTACCTAAAAGTTGGTTTGTGGTTACCTCAGACCCCTTTCCTCTTCCCAACAACTTCAAGGAAAATCTGAGTGATAACATAGTGGCGACTCCACTGGGGAACGAATAGTTTGTTTGTTACTATTGTTTACTTTATAAACTACAGACGGAGCCTGAAGTTAGCCAAGTAGCCTTTGAACTGCTCTTGCTTTGCAATTGCACAAGTAAATGAATGCTGCTTCAGTTTATCTTCAGTCTAGTTTACGGATTCAACATTTGGTTTCAAGCACTTGATCAATTCCTCTAGTCAAATAAGTCTTTAAGAAAGTTCAAATCCCATATCTAAAGCCTCTTAAAGAAACTGTTGAAGTTTTGTTGTTAATCCCATTTAGAGAAAAACCAAAGATACACCTAGAAACTTGGCTTCAGAAAGGACTCATTCCACCAGAGCTAATCCTGGTCCAAATCCTCAACCTGTGTTTGAAAATCCTAATCTGATCCCCAAAATTCTTAGGAGACAGGAAAGCCAAGAAAATTTTTCTAGTTCTCGGCCTCTCTACAGATCAAGGTCCTGCCCTGTGAAGTGGATCTACCTGGAGGATGAACCCTTTGATGAGAAATTTGAGACCTCTTTATTTGTAACCTTTTCTGAGTCTGAGTTGGTCCTCTTGGTTCATGACCCAGTATTTATTGAAGATTTACAATTTGAAGTTGTTACTTCACATCTTGATAGACATTTGCAGAACTCCATACAATTTGATCTTACCTCTGAAGGAACACCTAACCTTTCTATGATCACTACTATTTCTCCAAGTTCATCAACATTTCCTTAGACATCTCAACCTCAAACCACTCCTTCTACCCCTCCATCTAGCACTCCAAGACCAACCCCAACTATTGTTGCATAACTACCTACTGCAATGGCAAACATATATACTCCCTTGGTATTACCAGCCAATCCAGGGGCTATGCCTCAAGACTATCAAAGTAAAATCACTCCATTCAATGGTTCTGGTACTTACACTGCACAAAAACATACCAAAAAAATGACTGATTACTTTGTGTTATGAAACCAGCTCACAAAAAGATAGAAAAGAGAGATCCACGCCTTAGAATTCAGCCTCTTCGAGGGGGCAACCTCCTTTACATTACATAAATGAACAATTCTTGGATGATACAAATGAAAATACCTCCTTTCTATATATAGGAGTCTAAGTGGTCCCAATACAATCAAAGCCTACATAACAATAATATTGTAGGGCACAACAATAACAATAGTGGGCTTCTATGTGGCACAATAGTAACAATATGGGCACTACATGGGTACATCAATATAATAAGTGGGTTATACTAACAACAATAGGGGGTAATAGGGCACAACAATATAAATAAGGGGTATAACTACAATAGTAATGGGGTAATCACTAGTATTATAGGGACCCAACATGCCCCTCTCCTTCAAAAAAGTGTTGTCCTCAACGCTTGAGTAGTTCTGGATACTTCTGCATAAAATTCTCATCCTCCCATGTGGAATCTTCAGCGGATAAGTTCTTCCACTTGATAAGATACTCTGAAATTGATCGATTTCGTAGCTGTCGAGTTCTTGTTTCTGTGACTGCTTCCGGTTCCAATATAATTTTTCCTTCCTCATCAAGTTCTGGCAATATTGTTTGAATTGGGAGCTTGTCACCTATAACCTTCTTTAAACATGAAACATGGAAAACTGGGTGCAATCGAGAAGCTGCAGGAAGCTCCAATTTGTATGCCATAGTACCAATCTTTTGCAACACCTTGTACGGACCATAATACTTTGGTGATAATTTATTATCCTTCTTAGCTTGCTTTAGGGACATTTGCTTATATGGTTGTAGCCGTAGGAATACCCAATCACCTACATCAAAACTTCTTTCACTGCGATGTTGATCTGCCTGTTGTTTCATTCTATTTTGTGCCAACACGAGGTTATCCTTTAAGAGTTGGAGGACTTGTTGTTGATGTTCGATGTGATGTTCCACTGCCTGAACCTTAGAATTTTCTCTTAAATATGATGTGATGGATGGTGGTTGATACCCATAAAGTGCCATAAATGGGGTCATTTTTGTTGCTGTATGGAAGGAAGTGTTATACCACCATTCAGCCAGAGGCAACCATTTGACCCATTGTGTCTGTTTATCAGATACAAAGCAACGAAGATATCCTTCCAAACATTTGTTTACTATCTCAGTTTGCCCATCAGATTGAGGATGATAAGATGAGCTATGAGCTAACTGAGTACCAAGACAAGAAAATAATTCTGTCCAAAAATTTCCAGTGAAAATGGGATCTCTGTCACTTACAATAATCTTTGGGTTTCCATGTAGCTTTTGAACTGTTTCCATAAATGCAGTAGAAACTGTACTGGCTTTAAATGGATGTGATAATGCACAAAAGTGTGCATACTTGGTAAGTCTGTCAACTACCACCATGATGACACTCTTTCCCTCAGACTTGGGTAAACCTGTGATAAAATCCATTGAAACCTCCTCCCAACGTTGGCTTGGAATGGATAAAGGTTGTAATAGACCCGGTGTCTTAATTGTTTCAACTTTATTTTGTTGGCAAACCAAACATTCTGCCACAAACTTTTGAATATCTGATTTAAGGCCATCCCAAAAAAATTCCTTCTTAACCCTGTGGTAAGTTTTTAAAAATCCTGAGTGCCCTCCTAAGGGAGAAGTGTGCAATTCCATAAGAATCTTTTGTTTTAGCTGGGAATTCTTACAGAGGTATAAGCGATCTTTGTACCATAACGAATCATTTTTCCAGCTAAATGTATCAGAAGTACTGGAATCTTGTTGTAGCTTTCGAATAAGTGCCCACACTTCTTCGTCATTCTTCCATTCCTCCCTTGCTTCGTTTATCCAATCTGGTTGGATAATAGAAATGGCACACAACAATGCTTCCACATCCTCATCCTTTCTTGAGAGTGCATCTGCCACCACATTTTGCTTCCCTTTTTTGTAGATGATTTCAAAGTCATAACCCAACATCTTTGTGACCCACTTTTGTTGCTCTTCAGAGGATAATCTTTGTTCTAAAAAGTATTTAAGGCTATCATGATCCGTTTTTACCTTGAAGTGTCTTCCCATTAGGTAGGGTCGCCATTTCTTAAGTGCATGGAGTATTGCCAACATTTCCTTCTCATAAATAGCTTTGCTTAAAAACTTTCCCTTGATTGGACGACTTTCAAAAGCAATGGGTCTTTCATCTTGCATTAGAACAGCACCAATTCCATTTCCTGAAGCATCACATTCCACAATAAAGGTTTTTGTGAAGTCCGGTGTAGCTAAGACCGGTGCTTGGCACATTGCCTCTTTAAGATGTTCAAAGGCCTTTGTTGCTTCCGGAGTCCATGAAAATGAATCTTTCTTCAATAATGTTGTTAGAGGTGCTGCTATTCTCCCATAATTCTTAACAAACTTGCGATAATACCCTGTCAACCCAAGAAATCCTCGCAGATGCTTTATGGATGTGGGGATTTTCCATTCCTTAATGGCTTTAATTTTGCTAGGGTCTACCTTAACTCCTTCATGAGATACAATATGACCCAAATATTCCACCTCCTGGACTCCAAAGAAACATTTGGATCTTTTTGCATATAATTGTTTCTCCTCCAATAGTTGTAGCACCCTGTCAACATGTTCAACATGATCCTTCCAAGACTTGCTGTAGATTAGTATATCATCAAAAAATACTAACACAAATTTTCTAAGGAATGGTTTGAAAATTGAATTCATCAAACCTTGAAATGTTGAAGGTGCATTGGTAAGGCCAAAAGGCATGACCAAAAATTCATAATGACCCTCATGAGTTCTAAATGCCGTTTTTGGAATGTCTTCAATCTTCATTCTGATTTGATGATATCCCGAACGAAGATCCAACTTGGTGAAGTAAATTGATCCATGCAATTCATCCAGTAATTCATCAATAACAGGAATGGGGAACTTATCTTTAATAGTGAGCTTGTTGAGCTCCCTATAATCTGGACACATGCGCCATGATCCATCCTTCTTGTGCACCAATACTACTGGAGCTGAGAAAGAACTTTGACTCGGTTGAATTATACCAGCCTCTAGCATTTCTGCAACCATACGTTCAATTTCACTTTTTTGGACATAGGGATATCTGTACGGCCTGATGTTTGGAGGAACACTTCCTGGAATCAGATGAATAGCATGATCATGATCACGCATAGGTGGGAGACCTTGGGAGTCTCAAATACCTTGGAATGATTGTCCAAGACTTTTTGGAGATCTGGAGAAATAGATGATTCCAATGTGGAAACATCTAGCGAACATAATTGTGCAATTACACCTCTTTGCTCCTTTTTTAGAAGCTTTGTCATACCATTAGAGCTGATTATCTTTCCTGGTTTCCCTGCAATACCCCTTAATTCAACTTCCTTTCCTTCCAAGAAAATTTGATGAAAAGTTCTTGAAAATTAAAAGCTATTGTACCCAAGGATTGTAGCCATTGGACTCCTAGTACAACATCAGCACCTCCCATTGGAATGGAAAGCATTGGGCTAGTCAATACATATTCTCCCATGGATAGCTTGATATTATGGCACTTTCCAGAGCAATTTATTGTTCCTCCATTTGCAATCATCACTTGACACTCTGGTGCTGGATATAGGAAGCAATTCAATTCTTTTGCTACCCTACAATGAATAAAATTGTGGGTGCTTCCTGAATCAATCAACACTATTACCTTTTTCTTCTTGATTTGTCCTTCTATCTTGATGGTTTGAGGAGTGGTAATTCCCGCCAATGCATTACAAGATATGGTCGGATTTATTTGTTCTTCATCTAGGCTTTGTTCCTGGAATATATCCTCTTCTTTTGACCTTTCTTGCTCCTTTTCTTCTTCCTCTTCACAATCTATGTAGAATAATTTCTTCTCAGCACACTTATGACCTTTTGTGTATTTGCTATCACAATTGTAACAAAGCCCTTTTGCTCTTTTTTCTTCCAATTGTTGTGGTGTCAACCTTGTAGGTTGTGGAAGACTATGGGCAACAACACTTCCGTCTTTATAGTTGTGAATGGTATGCTTCCTAGTTGCCATAATTTTGCTTTCCATTTTTCTTGCTAACCTGAATGCCTTCTCTAATGAATCAGGTTCCCAAAGGCGCACATCATGTTGGATATTATCCTTTAAAGACCCTATGAACACATCAATCCTATGCTCCTCTGGAATATCTTTTACCCTTATGTTCAATTTTTGGAACTCCTCAATGTGCTCCATTATTGAACCCTTTTGTTTGAGACTTATCAATTGGCTAAAAAAAGTGTTGCTTTTTGTATCCTCATAATGTGCTATCAATTCTTCCGTAAAAATTGCCCAAGTGATAAATTGTTTACGAGAACAAAGCCATTGATACCATACAAACTGATTTGGTTCCAAATATAAAGTTGCCATACGTACCTTTTGTGTGTTTTGCACATTATTGAGATCGAAGAATTGCTCCATCTGTAATATCCATGTGGCGGGATCCTTGCCATCAAACTTCCTCATATCGATTTTTGGAACATGGTGAGTCTTCGATCCAACATTAGAGTCTATGGAATCATGATTAACATTTCTTTTGTTCTCATCATGAGTTTCCTTTACTACCTTTTCACCATTAGTGACCCTTTCTTGTAGCAACTTCTTCAATTCATCCATCTTATCATCCATGCCATCAATTTTAGCGTCCATGCCATTCACCTTAGCTTCCATGCCATCCATCTTAGCTTCCATGCCCTTTATCTTAGATTCCACGCCATTTACCTTAGATTCCACGCCATTTATCTTAGATTCCACACCACTTATCTTAGCTTTTGTGAGCATGACATTTGTTGCACTTGTTCTTGTAATTTTGATATATCATGTAGCATTTCTTCCTCTTCTTCATGAGTCATGCTAGAGCTTTCAGGTTCCTTACTAGGTGTTTGCATTTTCTTTCTTCGGGGCATCAGTTACCGATAATAATGCTTTACTATGCCCTTTGAATTCCGTTAAACCAAGCTTACACAAAAATTTAAAAAAAAACTACACACCTTTTTTCACTTTATAGAAGCCTGATATTGAATCTGATGTATCTCTGTAATTTCGGATCATCCAGTTCTGAAATTGGTATCTGTAGTAGCCTTCTGCGTCCTCTTTCCAATGCCACAAGTCTGAGCCCAATTGGATTCTCCAAGGAAGAGTTATGTGAAATCTCCCACAGTGACTTGCTTTTAGACTGGTTCAGTAGAGCGAACTTGTACGACATGCCACGAGTCACTGTTTCAACCTTTGAATCTGAAACTCACCCACAAGAAACTACAGTCCGTCCTCTTTCTGTACCTTTTTATGAAATTTCAATCCGATCCTCAGAGAGAGAGTTATGACGATTTTCCCCAGGTCACCTGTTTTGAATGTAATTCAGGAGTCTGCAAAAAGGCCAAATTCCTCAGATCATATCTCTGAAAATATCGCGCTAAAAGCTCTGAAATTTGGACCCAAAGTTCAGCGCCAATTCTTCTCAAATGGGTTTTTTTTTCGACTTCTGAAACGTCACAGAAAAAAAGTTATAGCGAAAATTCCACGATGACCTATTTGGAGCAGCGAAACCCTAGAATCCAAAGCTCTGATACCAAATGTTATGAAACCAGCTCACAAAAAGATAGAAAAGAGAGATCCACGCCTTAGAATTCAGCCTCTTCGAGGGGGCAACCTCCTTTACATTACATAAATGAACAATTCTTGGATGATACAAATGAAAATACCTCCTTTCTATATATAGGAGTCTAAGTGGTCCCAATACAATCAAAGCCTACATAACAATAATATTGTAGGGCACAACAATAACAATAGTGGGCTTCTATGTGGCACAATAGTAACAATCTGGGCACTACATGGGTACATCAATATAATAAGTGGGTTATACTAACAACAATAGGGGGGTAATAGGGCACAACAATATAAATAAGGGGTATAACTACAATAGTAATGGGGTAATCACTAGTATTATAGGGACCCAACACTTTGAAATTTATGAAATAGATGCAGATGATGTGAGAATGAGAATATTTTTTCAAAGTCTGACTGGTGAAGTAAGAAGCTGGTTTAGAGCCTTTCCTGCAAATAGTATCAATGATCTAGAAGCTCTTTATAGAACATTCTTGAATAGATGGGAAAAGAAGAAAGATCCTCTCCAAATCTTATAAGAATATGAAAATCTGAAGAGAGGAACACAAGAAACTGTGCAAGATTACTGCACTAGGTTCAATAATGTTTACAATGATATCCCTCAAAACCTCAGACCTCCCCCAAATTTATAATTAATTAAATTCCCTGATGGATTTGATTCTAATATGGCGTACCAGCCTAAGGAAAGAACTCCTCGAAATTTAGAAGATATGCAAAGTATATTTGTCAGTGTTGAAGCCAACCTGATATCTAAATGAGCTAAGGCCAGAAGTGAAAGAAGGATACCATTGAAAGAAGAACCCTCAGCCTTCGAACAGAAAATGGATGCTATTATTAAAGGGATGGATAGGCTAGGAGATATAGTAGAAAAAATTGAAAGGAAAACCCTTTGGGATGGTCAATAGAGCAATATTGGAAGAAATCCAAATTTCAGGAAAAATCAAAACCAGAATACTGGAAAGACTGGTCGTGACTAAAACATTAGGCCCCCATTCCAGGAAAATTATGCTGAATCCGCAAATTCTGATGAACCATCATAAGGTACTCAAATAAACTTGATGGGACTCAATAATGAACAACAAGTTTTCTTGACCCAAGAGGATCAAGAAGCTCACATTCTCAAACAATTCCAAACTCAGTCAGGTGAATCATTTGACTTTAGGGAGGGATATGATACAACCATTTATGAAGTCCACAAGCAATATAATCTGAGGAGCAGAAGAATTGATGTCCCTAAAAACAAAAAACAGAAAGCTACAAAACAACCCAACAAAGGTAAGACCAATACCACCCCTGTACATATTCTTTCTAGATCAGATCCTAATCCTGCTAATCCAATTATTGAAGATGTATCCGATAATCAACCTAATAATAGACAACTCTCCACTTCTCTTCCTCCCAAAGGAAATGTGGAAGAACCTATAGAATTTTATTTGGAAACAACTTCAGCTCATAACCCCACTCCTGAGAAGGATAAAAACACAGAAAATATAGAAGATAAAGAGAATCCAACTGTCCAAAATACAAGAACTCAGACTGAAAAATCTTTTAATCTGGAGACTGAAGTAGGCAAATTAAAAGTAGTTGTTCCATTGTCGAAATTAGCTAAACATGATGTCTACCGAAGCCAAATTAATAGATCACTCAAAATCTCTGGAAATGAAGACTCAGTGAATGTTTTTGATGACCAACCTGAATTAATCTTTGGCCCTGAAGTAAATGGAAACCCGATAGATGGAGGAATCCCTCCTTTTTATGTAAGTTTAAACATACATGATAAAATACTTCATAATGCCATGTTTGATTCTGGGGCATCTCACAACCTAATGCCGAAGTCTGTAATGGAGAAATTAGACCTAGACATCACCAGTCCATACAAAGACCTCTTTTCTTTTGATTCAAGTCAGGTGAGATGTTTAGGATTAATCAAAGACTTGTGTGTTTCACTGGTTCAATATCCTGCAAAAAAAATCTTGATGGACATAGTAGTAGCAGATATTCCACCAAATTATGGCATGTTATTGTCCAGATATTGGGGTGCAAAGTTTCAAGGATCTCTTCAATTGGACATGTTTTACACTACTATTTTAGTGTTCGGCCAACCTAAGAAACTATACAGAGAAACTTTAATGAAATATGTAGTAAGTAGTCAGGAGAAACCCCAAAATTTCCCCATCTACTCAGTACACTCTGATATGGATTCTTTCATTCTTTACAATGCTGAAAGTAATCCCTGAAATGAATTAAAAGTTTTAGTAGCAAAACCAAAAGAAATTATAAAAGAAAAGACTAGTGTTCAAATCCAGGAAATCTCTGAGAACAATGAAACATCAGATACCCAAGGGAGACCAGAAGAAAGTAAAAAACCAGATCTCACTGTTAAACAAATTCCTGATACTCCTGATACACGAACATGAAATTCTTTGGCACTTAGAATTTGATGGTTCAGTCAACAAGTTAGGAGTAGGAGCAAGAGTTTGGGTGTACAATCTAGAAAATGACCATGCTAAAGGCCATGCCTAAAGATTAAACTTTAAGTGCACCAATAATATGACCGAATATGAAGCTCTTTTGCCAGGTCTTAAACTTGTCAAAAGATTAGGGGCAATTAGAGTATCTGTCATAGGAGATTCTGATTTAGTAATTCAACATATCAAAGGGTAGTAGGTGCTTCTAGGATTTCATTTTTAGATGAGTTCTCAGGGTATAACCAGATTCTGGTTCATCCTGATGACCAGGAAAAAACTGCCTTTACAACACCATGGGGCACGTTCAAGTACGTCAAAATGCCATTTGGACTTAAAAATGTAGGAGCAACCTTCCAAATAGCAATGGACATAGCATTTGCGAAAGAAATTCATGATTTTCTAGTTATATATCTGGATGAATTAATTGTTTTTTCAAAATCAAATCAGCAGCATTTGGATCATCTCAAACAAGTATTCCTAAAATGTAGAAAATATGGTATTTCTTTGAATCCAAAGAAGTCCTTGTTTGGTCTAGAGGAAGGTAAACTCTTGGGCCATATCATCTCCAAAGATGGCATTAGAATTGATCCTACTAGAATAGAAGCTATTCTGTAGATACCTCACCCTAGAAATGTCAAAGAACTTCAAGCTTTCTTAGGAAAGATAAATTTTTTGAGAAGATTCATTTCTAACTTCGCTGAATTGATTAGATTACTTAATGATATGTTAAAAAAGGATTCAAGTATTAAATGTACAGTAGAAGCCAAACAGGCATTTGAAGAAATTAAAATGGCTTTAACTAGAACATCGGTCCTTACAAGCCCACAATTTGATAGAGACTTCATAATATTTTCATTTGCATCAGAACACACCATAGCAGCTGTTTTATTACAAAAGGATGATCAAGGATGTGAGAAACCCATAGCCTTTTTTAGTAAAGCACTTAGGGATGCATCATTAAAATACAAAATCATGGAGAAACAAACTTTTGCACTTGTAAAAGCTATTAAAGACTTTAGAGTCTATATGTTGTACTCCCATGTGATAGCCTATGTACCAAATGCTGTTGTCAAAGAAATCTTAACCTAGGATGGAATTGAGGGCAAAAGAGGTAAATGGATTGCTACCATATTAGAGTATGATATTGAAATAAAACCTACAAAGCTAATAAAAGGACAGGGATTGGCTAAACTCATAACAGAAACAAATTGTCAAGCCCTGGACATCAATGAACTGGATAACGAATAGGAGATGGCGACTCCACAAATTAGCCAGGGCTTCTTAGATTCACCTTGGTATGCTGATGTATTTTATGTACTGTTAAACCTGCAGGTTCCTCCAGGGTTATCCAGAACAAAGAAAAGGTTTTTAAAGATGAAAGCTTCAAAATTTTGTATTTTAGATAATGCTCTTTTTTGGAAAAATCATGAAGGTATTCTATTGAATTGTTTATTAAAATAAGAAGCTAACAAGGCTCTCCAATAATTTCATGCAGGAGACTGTGGTGGACACCTTTACTGGAAATCAACTGCAGACAAGATCCTAAGGGCTGGATTTTATTGGCCAACCTTGTTCGCTGATGTAAAGAAATTTGTCACTGCTTGCCATAAATGTCAAATTTTTGAAGGCAAGAGAAAACTATTACCTTTACCCCTAAGACCAATTTCTACTGAAAAACCCTTCCAACAATGGGGCCTGGACTTCATTAGAGAAATCCATCCTCCCTCTTCTGGCCAACACAAATGGATTCTCACTACCACAGACTATTTCACCAAATGAATAGAAGCCATTCCTTCCAAACAAGCCAGTGACACTGTGATTATAAGATTCTTAGAAACCAACATATTGTCTAGATTTGGATGTCCTGATAAAATCATAACTGACAATGTTTCTGCCTTCAAATCGAAGAAGATGATAAGTTTCTGTAACAAGTACCATATCACCTTAGGCCATTCCACATCCTATTACCCTTAAGGTAACGGACTGGCCGAGTCTTCCAATAAGAGTCTTATTAATATTATTAAAAAATTATTGGAGGAAAACAAGAAAAATTGGCACAAGAAACTAACAAATGCATTATGGGCAGACAGATTCACCACCAAAAAATCTATTGGGACTAGTCCTTATGAGTTAGTCTATGGCATGGAGGCTATATTTCCTTCATCTTTGGGAGTTCTTGTAATGAAATTACTTCAAGAAGCTCAGGTGGAACCTAATGATATTCAGAGGAGGATAAATCAGACCATCAATCTGCAACAGACCGGAGAGGAAGTGTATCAAAGATCATAAGTAGCAAGAGAAGCTTAAGAAGATATTTGATAAAAGAACCAAGGCAGAAGATTTCTACCTTGGAGACAAAGTGTTAAGATGGGATTCCAGGAGAGAGGATAAGGGAAAACATGGGAAGTTTGACTTCCTATGGAAAGGACCTTATATTATCTATGCCTTACAAGGAAACAATACATATTATCTGAAAAACTTGGATGGCACAGAAACAGAAGAAGGGCCAGTTAATGGTCGGATGTTGAAACATTACTTTGATCCTACTTATTAATGTATCCTGATTTTTAACATGTACATACTATATCCTTTGTAATGTCACAGTTTTGATTGGATAGTAACTTGCTGGAGTTGAAGCCCGAAGAGAAGGCCCTAAGCTTTAGAAGTATCACTGTCATACATACAACAAAATAATAAGCAGAAGAAGATTCTATAGTTCAGTCAAAATCATTCGAAGGCTATCTGACCTGTTGTTCTTGACTTTCCACCGGGAAAAACCATCCCCAAGTGGAGCCAGTGTTATGCTCCTATACCAATAGGTGTCATATTTCATGATTGACTTGATGAGCTATGTAATATGTTCATACCTTTCCTTGTTGCAAAGGTTTTCCATATTTTCAAAAAATAAAATAAAAATTAAAAAATGTAAAGAGGGTATACCCTAAAAGAAAAATCAAAGGGTAAAAAGAATAAGATGGTCAAAAAAGTGAAAGAAAATGAACCCCACCAAAAGAAAGACCAAGGAAAGTGTGCAAGTCTAAATGCCACTACTTTTTACTCTTATGTAATAAACAAATTGTGTACAACTTGTAACTTATGCCACAATTGATGAACAGTCAAACAGCTTAAGCTTGACTAGTTCATATTTTCAATTTTATGTTTTGGGGATAGAGAATAAAATTTGACCAAACTGTTTAATCTTGGCAGATAAGTAGATAGGTAGAGTAAATAAAAGGAGCTCAACAGTTTAAACTGAGCCCTTGGATGTAATAAGGTTAGATTTAGATAGATTTCTACATGTAAAAGAAAATAAAATGTGATAAGGGTTTGCCAGTCTAAGTGCACCCTAATAAAGAAAAAAAAAGTTAGGTTAAAGTAGGTAGGGTAGGTAGATGATGTTGCAAAATTACGTGTGATGGATAATGACTCTAAATGTGTTAAATTTCTACTTTCATCACAAGTGCAAGGCAGACATCACATTGGAAGCATTTCAAGCAAGACAAGGTCATATGATTAACCCCCCTTTTCATCTTTCTCTTAATTTCACTAATTCCCCTTAAGTACTAAGGTATTTGAAAATTAGAGGGGCTTAGAGCATTTCTCTGACTTCTGGAGGAACCGGACCCTTGGCCCAATACTTTAAAAGCCTAAAATCATCCATAAATAATTCATTCCCTTTATAATTTTTTCCTTAAGTAAAATCCTATTTTACTTAGAGAAATTAAAACATTTTCCATAAAAATCCTCATTTCTCACTTAGCTTAAGTTTCAAATATATACATGAAATGTTTAAACTTAGCGCTTTTTCCATTCATTTGATTATATTAACTTTTAACTTTTATTATATAATTCCCGAATAAAAGAGAATTACCCTTTTCCTGTATTATCTAAATATATTAAAAAACCCAGAAAGTCTATATATCCCGCCTCGATGGTTAAATATAACCATAATACGTTTTAAACTAGGATTAATTAACTAACCCATAGTTAATTAAGAACCCGACCCCACCACTGTATAATGAGGATTAATTAGTCATCGGGACTAATTAATAACTCTCCCCGACTTATAATATCGCCACCAAGATAATTAACTAATACCTAATTATGTTGGGCCCACCACTATTAAACCCCGACATATCGCACCTCCCGTCAGCCGTCCGATCACGCTCTCCAGATCTGATGGCCTTAATCAATACTGCGCACCCATTAATGACCACGTGTTAGCGTGCAATCACTAAGTGGTTTTCTCCCCATACCTCCACCACGCATCAAGCGATCTTTGGAATTGTTGGCTCTCAGCCAAATACCGCCCGTCCCCAAAAGCGGTGCAATGAAACCACTTACCGCCATTCCATATACGACAAAACGTCAATTCATTCCCAGTGCACATCATCCGCCCGAAAACCAAAAACCCTTGCCAACCTTGACTTTGTTAATAAAACAAATGAATGTCATTTTCTTTATTTTTTACCGTATACCAATGTTCCCATGCAAAGAACATCGAGGTCAACTGTTGAAGATTTCCAACCACCACCTTGCTAAGAAATTTGCAGCCGAACTAGCCCAGAACCTGTCAGCTACTACTTGTACTTGTTTTCACACTATTCACTCCCCGAACACAGGTATTTATCCAATTTCTGCCGAAACTCTACAAATTCACGTTTTACACTGCAATTCCACATAAAAGGCCAAAATTTACTACAAATTCAGTCTTTATTTCACCATATAAGCTCCCAGACCTGTGAATTTGCCCATTTTTCACCAAAAACCCAAATTCCTTTCTGAATCCACAAGAACCAAAAATGGAAACCCCTGTGGCTTTGTCTGTTGCACCCATGAATGCCCCTCATAAAGATTTGGACTATCTGCCTCTTGCGGATAAAGATTTTCAGATAAAAGACTTATCCACTGATAAAAACCACCTTAAAGTCTTTTGCCAAAGTAGGGATAACTATCTGAATGGCTCTAACATCCTAGGACTGTGGAAATCCAACCTTCCCATGTATTTTCTCCCCTTAGTCCATATTTTGCCTGATATAATCCACCAATGCCAAGCCAATTATGACCCTAACCTCATAGAAGTTATGCCCCCAAGCCAAACAGTGCTCTTTCCAATAACTGCTCAATCCATCAATGAAATGTTACAATTCTATTCCATTCAAACTCTCACTCCCATTTCCATGGGATATTTACTTGAGAAATCCACTCAATTGTCTAAGTTAGAACTAAAACGCATCTTTCAGACTTTCATGTCAGCAAAGCATCAGCCTGATGGCCCACCTCGTTACATGTAGAATTTCTTCACAGATATGGGCCAATTCATAATTGATATGATGTCTTTGATCATGGGATTCAACACTAGTGAGTATGTTGATGAGATAACCCTAGTGTTGTTGTCAATTTTCACTCCTGGATAGCCCCCTGCTGTTAAGTATGACTATGCTTCCTACATTGCTAATAAGATTCATGACCAGTTCTTAAGACTGGACAATGAAGGATTTTTCGAATACACCACTTTCATATATCATCTTATGTTGTATTATCAGTCATAAAACTTCCCCTTCCCTGTCATGAAACTTGACACCAGAGAAAATCCTAGGTCTGTAATCTTCTGGTCTGTAGTCTTCCATATCTCTTTTGAAACCCTTACTCCTACAATGAATTCATTGACCTATTTGTTCATCCAGCAACCACCCTATTGATAGGAGTTTCCCCTCTCAGGATCAATAGTGATATGAAGAAGATCCTTCAGCTCTCCAAACAATACAGAATAGGTGATTGGTACCTATACAAGAACGATACAGAAATTAGGATATATGGGTGTGAGCTCTGCCCTTTTAAACTACCAAAGTATGCTCCAATGAGGCTCTTTGCATTGGAATATTTCAAGAAAATGATAAATTCAGACCTGGTCCATTTTTATAATGCCAAGAAGAAAGCTCAGCTTAGAATCAAGAATCAGTTAGGCCCTTTTGTCTGTAACACTAGGGATGCATGGAAAGAAGCAGAAAGAATTTTAGAAGATCATCTTAAGTTACAAAAGAGTTTTGGGTGGGTACCATATGACCCTAACAACTTTATTTGTGATAGAAGAATGAAGAACAGATTATCACCATACATTCACCATAGGATTCCAGAGATTGAACAATTTGCAAATATGGATGAATGGGTGGAAGGGACCCTAGTAGAAAAAGATAGTGAACAGGTCAATATTGAAAATGTTATGAGAGATCTTGAGAAAACACTTGACCTAGATTCTTTTGGGTAGGTAAAAAGGTCAAGAAGTGGTCCCTCCGCATCCGGAACTTCTTAGCAACATTCACAGGAAACCAGCACACCAGACACAAGAACATCCAAAGGCAAGGAACTAGAAACCTGTACACAGGCCACCGAGCAATCTACAATGTCAAAACAACCCGAAACTTCCAAGGAGTAGGCCCAAATGCACGCTTATCCCACTCAGGGCAATGTGGGAGAACCTCCAATCTTGCAAACTCCTCTAAATGAGGAAAGAAATAAAAAGAGAGACACGGAAACTGCTACCCCTGCCAGTAGACCTTCAAGACAGCCTGCTACCAAAAGGAAAAGACTAAATCCCCTCTCAAAAGAAGAATATTTTGAAGAGACTACTGATAGTTAGAGGAGAGGAGTAGATAACCAGCAAACTTTCCCAGTAGGTGGGACATCTACTAGCTCACAGAGAAAGGAGCTAGAAAGATAACAAAGTGTAGAGGTATCATCTTTCAGGCCACCAGCAAAGGACACTTCAGATATTAAAAAGACATTTATAGATATAAAATCCAGAAATGATCCATTAAGGCTTCAGGTCTATAATCAATATCTGAAAATGGCTCCTAGTAATCAAAACAGATTGATGTCAGCTTATGACATCAAGGAAGGTAAGATGATCATGAGTTATTTCAAGCCTAAAGTGCAATAGCCTCAAACAGTAGCAGACTACCTTAGGACCAATTTTGAAGTCATGGCAAAGGATATTCATCCTTTGGATCAAATTGAGCTGCACAAACAAACTGGGGAAATGATTTATTCCACATTGACTAGCAAGGCTATGATGGCCCAAAGGCTGGAAAATTCTTTGGATAACACAACTGCCCAACTACATTTGGAAAAAGCTTCTTCCCAGGCCAAAGATAACAGAATAAAGTCTTTATAAGAAATAATTATTGGATTGGGTCATGATCCCAAAGATGTAAAGGCTACATAAGCCTTAATCAAAAAGAAAGATGAAGATATTGTTGCCCTAAGGAAGCAACTAAAGCTGCCACCTTCAAGGCATCCATAGACTGCTAAGGTCATAAAACAAAAATCTGAAGAAGAGTTGATGGATTTACTCTTAAAACTTAAGGAACGACTGAATGAGACTAAGCAAGAACTTGAAAAAGTATAAAGAACAAGCAGGGAGATTTGACCTCTTAGCCTCCCAATGTGATACCAGTAGTCTCAACTGCAGTCCCTTCAACCCTTGGAGCAGCTCTGGCACTAAAAATTCTAGCAGCCACAGCAGAGATGGTCACAGGTACAACAACAATAGGAACAACAAGAGCAACACAGGATAGTACTGTCAATTTGAGCACAGAGGAACTAATAAAATCAATGGAGGACATGAAACTACAAGTTTCAGAGCTTAAAAAGGTACAAGAACAGTATGCCAACTTGGAACAAAGGTATGATCTCTCAAAGATAAATGTTGCAGAAAAGACAAGAGAGATCAAAGGGTTAGAAAACCTAGTGAAATCATTAGAAAAGGATCTCACATTTTAGAAACCTCTGACAAAAATCAAGAAAATTCTTTGGGCCAACATCACTCAATCAATAAATGATGTTTGGCCATCAATTCAAATAATTTTTGAGCAAATTGATTTAGTGAAGCTAGCTCAAGAAGAAGTTCAAAAGGCAAGGGCAAAGTTAGGAAATATGCCTGAGGAAGCCAGCAGGCTCATACAGTTTTTGAATACCAGGAATAAGTACCAGCTTGAAGAGCTGGGCATTCAAGATAGAACAGGGACAATTTTGGAAGTCAAAAGGGTTTTTACTAAAAGAACTCTGATGCAAAACTTAGAAAGAAGGTGTCGTGATATGTAGGAAGAAATTAATGCTTTCATGAAGAGATTTGATATTTTGCAGAGTAAATTGTTGTCAAGTCCTTTAGTTATTCATGATAAACTAATGAGTCATAAAGGCTATGTGGAGAAATTGAATAAGTATGCAGGCAACCAGGCAGGTCCATCAACAAGTGCATCAGCAGCAAAAGCATTGCCTACAGGAAAAGTTCTCTATGACAGTCTAGAGAACTTGTTCTATGTCGAGCATGAGATAAAGCACTTGTTTCCAATTCAGCCTACCTTTTTCAGGTACACAAAAACTGATGAGACCCTGAGAAAGCTTCAAAAAACTAGAATACCAGAAGCACAATGGTGGGAAGAAATGTTAGACATTTTGTAAAATTATCCTTGGGTAAATTTTGGTTATTTACTGCAATAAGTAATGGTAAAGAGGATAAACAGAGATCAAACAGGTCGAAGTGTATCAGAACAGGTAAAGAGTATCAGTAAAAATAGGGCAGCCAGCATAGAGTTACCAAAGAAGATAGCAGCAAGCCAAATCATAGGACCCTGCCTCCAGCACACTCACAAGAGTAGGAACAACACAACATCAGTTTACCTTTTCTCCTATCTATGATACCATTTGTCTCTATTTTCTTGTAACTTATTCATAGTCATCCTAGAATATATCTCACTCTGTTATGAGATCTTTTTTGTAAAATTTGTATAAATACTCCCTCAATTGGAGTATTGCGGGTAGATTCTTAGACATTGTTGTAATACTGATTATTTTGGAATAAAGTGTTGTTGGACAAAATTTTGTATGGCTAGATGGATAAAGAATTGATGCAAAGGACTTTTCATGGGATTCTTGAGTCAGACACAAGACCAATAAGTCTTCTATATCTCGTGTTTTAAAGTTTTGTTGTTTATTATATGATATGTGTTCCAGATCTGAATGATAAATGAAAAAGAATAATTCAGAAAGTGCTTGAGTGCAATCTACTTTCAATCGTTTTTGTTCTTAATCTTTTCCTCTAAAACTAGAATAAACAGTGAATTCTTAATTGCTCCTGTTTCCTAGTTTATTCACTTTGATCATTTAGTAAAGAATTCTTAACTGCTCTTTATTAGTAATCATCCAAGTTCCCTCTCTTAAAATATGATGAAGGATTCTTAATTGCCCTTCATCCCTTTTGAGTCCATTCCATCCATCTTTTCTAAGTCTTTATTTGTTCCCTGTTTAACTATCTTTCCCTATGAAACCATCCCTTGTTAAGAAACCAAATCCAGTTATGCCATCTTCTTTGACTCCATTAGCCCAATGGCCTAAACTACTTAGTTCTACCCCTCCGCTATTGAATTTCACCACCCAAATTCAATCAAAACCCCTATACTTCATAACTAGCCTAATATCTTTCAAAACAAAGCTAAAACTTAAAGAGAGAACCCTCTCTGGGTACAGATTGGATACATTCAGTACCTAAAAGTTGGTTTGTGGTTACCTCAGACCCCTTTCCTCTTCCCAACAACTTCAAGGAAAATCTGAGTGATAATAGGCACAAAAATAACAATAGTGGGATTCTATGGGACACAATAATAACAATATGGGGACAATAGGGGCACAACAATAACAATAAGGGATACAACGACAATAGTAATGGGGGAATCACTAGTATTATAGGGACCTAACAATTAACATGACATCGACTTGTACCATGGTGGTCAGTGTGGTATATCAACTTGTGAGAGGCATAAATTTTGCATACAATATTAAAATACTAGATGGTATCACACAAACAATAATTTTTTTACCCCAAAAAAATCGTTTAATGCCTCAAAACGGCTTTAGAATAATTCCTACCCAAATTTTCCAAATTGGGACCCACTGATAAAAAATACCATACAAGTTGATTCATTTAATTCTTCCACTATGAAATAATTGATATAGATGAAGGACAATATAACAATTCAATCTAAAACAAGAGAAATTATAAATGAGAAATAATATCGCAATTTCCTAACTTACATATGAATGAAGTCAAAATTGGAAGAAACTTAGCCCTCGAAGAATACAAAACCTATGAGATGATAGAAAAATAAGTATAAATAAATGGGGGTTTTAGGAAATGAACGATGATAACCTATTGCAATACTCATAACCATGACCAATCTAGAATGATGAGATGAACATAAAAGAGTAATATATAGATACACAAAGTTAAATATGTGGAAGTTTCTCAAACAAGTGTAGGAAATCAACCAGAACATGATGGAGCAGTTTGTAATTAGGGAATAGTCATGATGAAATAACTTAGCACTCTACTGGTATATTGTAAATAAGCATGTGGCAAGTGGTTGTGGAATCACATATGTGTGGCAATGAATTTATATGTTGTAAAAGAAAGAAACTATGTAGACTAATGAGAAAACACCTAGCATGGAGTGTATGGAGGAATGTTGCGAGAAATTCTAAAATGAGACCTTGAAAAGGATTATGCATAATTGAAAAAACTAGTGAGAATCAACTAAGGGAACTTGCACAAGAATGATTACCCCAAAAGTGGAAATGGGGCTATCATGAGGAACACATGCCCATATGAATTTGTGCTTGTTCTTAGGAATTCACACGTGTTCCTAGTTATCTAGGCTCTATAAGGTCCAAGCTACATATGATCTACTAGTTATAGGTGTAGAGCATTAGATTTAGGAATGCAAGAAGAAATTAGTAGTGGAATTAGATATGAAGGATCTTGGGATTATGCATTATTATTTGGGACTAGAGGTATGAAAGAAGCTAAGAGAGATATATCTTAGTCAAGGTAAGTATGTGATCAAGATTCTTCAAAAGTATGACATGATGGATTGAAATCCTATGATGACTCCTATGATTACAAATTTAAAGAAGTTGAAGAGTTAAAATCTAGTCTAGTAGATCCTACTTGCTAGAGATAATTGATTGGGTACTTGATGTATCTAGTAAATACTAGATCGTGAATTTGTTTTACAGTAAATGTCCTAATTCAGTTTCATGTCTATCCAAAACATGATCATTGGATTGCATCCAATCATATCCTAAGATATTCACATGGAAATATGTATCACTGCCTCTAGTACACTAGTAATGAAGTCTATCTCATGGCATATACAAATTCAGATTGGGGTCGAAGTGAGACAAACAGAAAAATCACAACGGGTTGATGCTTTAGCCTAGGATCTTCCATGGCCTCATGGATGAGAAAAACGTAAGATACATTTTCTATAAGTAGTAATAAAGCTATATATCTTGCTACAAGAAAGGTCTGCTAGGAAGTAGTTCGGCTCAGGAAGTTACTATTACACTCGTTTGAAGGGCCACTTATCCCTACATCGATACCTTGTGATAGTTAGAGTTTCATAAAATTGACAAAATACTTGGTGTTTCTTGCTAATATGAAGCATTTGAAAAAGAAGTACCACTAAATCCAAAGCTTAGTACGAGATGGGGTCGTGCAGCTGCACTATCTACCTACATATGAATAGGTAGCATATATATTGACTAAAGCATTGCCAAACAAGAAGCTTGAGTACTTGAGAGGTAAGCTTGTTTTGGTGGATATCTCTTCCCTAATTGAGAGGTGTTGAAAATAGCAACAAGAAATGCTAAAAACAACATTGCTATAAATAGCATTTCAGGATGTACTCCAACTCTATTGGAAATAGAAAAAATAGAAATTTTAAAAATAGCATTGCTATAAATAGCATTTCAGGATAGATTCCAATTTTAATTAGTCTCGGAATTAAAATTGAGAATTAAAATTCGAATTTAGTCTCAATAGTTGTTTGTAAATTAATTAATTAATTCATCTTGAGTTAATTAGTTGGAGAAAATAAAAAATGAATTCCATGTGAAGACATGCAACAATTATCCCTTTGATTGAGGAAGTTATCCCTTAATTAAGGAGATCAGGATGAGTTGTACTTTGAGTTGTAATTAGTTAGCTCAGTTAACTGAGTTAAGTCCAGTTAGATTAGTTCCAAACAGATTGTGGAACTTATTGTAAGTTCAGTTAGTCATGCATGCATGCATGCAACTAGTGTTCTCCAGATAACTAAATATTCTCTCATAAATAACTAGTGCATGTCAGTTCAGAAAAAGACCCGGTTGAGATTAAAGGAAGGGACAATGTACTATCAGTCGGGGGAATTTTCATGTATAGGAAACTCATCCATGCAGAAGGAATTATTCCTTCAGGATTACACAGTTATTTCAGAGGTTAGAGCAGTGTGTGAGGGATTATTACACATAGGTGGCAGCTTGAGGACCCAGGAGAACTACACAATGAAAGAGGAGGCTTGGAGGGCATAGGAAAGGCATATGTGTTGTCTATTCTGTCTATGAGGAGAAGTGAGGGATTGTACTGAGAGCTGGATAGCTTGTGAGATAAAGCTTTGTGTAATCCTGAGATATTTCCACTTGTATGATAATACAGAGATCGGGGTTTTTAACTAAGGCTTTCCCCAAAGTATTCTTCTATTTTCATGTGTGATTGATTTCTTCTTCATCTATTATATGTTTTCTATCTAGTCTTGTTCAAAATCAATTAAGCTTCCGCAAGTTTGATTGTAGAAGTAGATTAAGTATATTGCTTTAGTTACATTGCATTATCAGTTTAATCTACGGTGAAATTTGTACATGGTATCAGAGCAAAGGTGATCAAAGCAGATAATAGTATACTGTGAAGTTCGAAGTTCGAAGTTTTGAAGTTCTTGATTGTAGGTACAAAATTGATTTATTATCACATCTCAAAATTCACCAATGGCGTTCAATGGATTGAGAATCAAGTATGCCCTGGGTGGCAGCTCGAATTACATAGCCTGGAAGGATCTCATGGAAGTAGTATTAGAGGACAATGGTTTGAAGGACTTCATTGATCAAGAATTCCCCAAGCCAGCAGTAGCTAATGCTACAGAATTGGCGGAATGGAAGAAATGTGTGGCGAGAGCGAGGATGATTCTTTTGGATGGAGTTTGAGACCATATTGTCTTGAGTCTCCATAGGAAGGAGACTCCATTTTCAATGTGGAAGACATTGAAGGAACTATATCAGAATAATAGTGACCAGAGGACGCTGGTGCTGAAGGAAAAGCTTCAAAAAATTAAGTGTGAAAAGGGCGACACAATCTATACATATCTAAACAAGCTCACCACCTACAGAGATGAGCTTGGAAGTGTAGGAATCACAGCAGCTGATGATGATATGGTGAGTCTTGCTCTCCTCGGTCTTCCTAAGAGCTAGCATAGCTACCAGGACTCAGTGAATGGAAGAGAGAAACTGCTAGATTGGGAACAATTGTGGTTAGATTTGATGTAAGAGGAGATTGGGAGAATCACCAGAGATGGTTCTTCATCCAAGGAGGATGAAGAAAATTGCGCCTTAGAGAGTAAGGCAAGGAAAGGGAAGGAGAAGGATTCTCATCCCAAATCAAGTTCTTCTCATGGTGGGAAGAACATTGACAAATCTAAAGTGAGATGCTTTAATTTTCATTAGGTGGGCCAATATGTAACTAATTTTCCATTGAAGAAATCCAAGAAGGGATCCTCGAAAGGATCTGAAGGTGAGGCATTGGCCTCTCAACTAGAATTGGATTTTACCCTCATCGCATGCATGGTTTCATCGATGATGGGTTGTGGTTGGTTTCTTGACAGTGGAGCCTCATTCCACATGACCGACGATAAGAGTTTGTTCAGTACCTTGGAGGAGAAAGACCTCCAAATGCGCATGGAGATGGGTCATGATGAAAGGTATAGTGTTTTAAGAGTGGGCACAGTTTCTTTTTAGAGGGAGCATGGAGCTCGCATCACCTTGATAGATGTGAAATATGTTCCTGAACTGAAGAAAAACTTGGTATCGATCGCGATGTTGGAGGACATAGGTTATGATGTAGTCTCCAGTAAGGGAAAGGTTTTCCTTAGACACATCACCACAAGACAAGTGAAGCAGATTGATTCACGAGTCAAGAACCTGTATGCTCTTGAGGTTCAAGATGCATGCAAAGCCTTAAGGAGCAAGGAAAATGTTGGAGAGTTGGTGGTTGAGAGGGAGAGTACATTACCTCTCAACATGTAGCGCCAGAAGAAGTCTCAGAAAATTGTGGAGGAGCCACAATTGGTGAAGCAGCTTTAGGAGGTTGTGGAGCAGCCACAACTGGAGAAGCCGAGAGGAGACCAAGTGGAGAAATCCACTCATGCAAATATCTCTAATAAGGGGAAATTTTGAGCCAAGTGGGCAGAGGGATCACATGCATCCATACCTCCAGGTGGGAGATGGGGCAATGTGAAGTGATAGTCCCAAGAAGGTTCAAATAGGGGTAGGATCCTTGAGGTACCCAGTCTCTTTGATTAGACCTTACTACGGGAGCCCCGACGAGGAGTAGCAAGACTGGCTAAGTGGGTAGAGATAGATGCAAATGGAGCAGCAGAGGGAGCTTCAACATTAGAGAGTGTTTCTAGCCCAATAGGGAGGTCAGTTGGGAGATCAGTTACTTACTTCTCCGTAACTGAGTTGTAGTGCAGCATTGGGCAGCACGATGCAACATGATGAGAGGAGGTGCAGTGCAGATGCAATGCTGGGAGATAGGACCAACAACAACATAGATGCAACGGGAGGAATCAGTGTGATTGATGCAGTCAGAGATCAAAGTGACAGAGGCTAGAGCAGTCAGATACTGAAGAGTGTAGAGAAGGACTGACTAGGCAGAGTCAGTAGAAGCGCAAAGTTTCAGTCGACAGAGGCAATAGCAGTCTGAGACTTTGATGACAGAGGCATCATTCTGATTCAGGTTGGATATTTCTTGTTTCTGAGTTGCTAGAGCAACAACACTAGTGAGAATTGTTGCATGCAGAGCATTCCAAAGGTTCAGGATTGGGTTCGAGTTGAATGCCTTTCTTTTGAGAGGGAGTGTTGAAAATAGCAACAAGAAATCCTAAAAATAGAAATGCTAAAAATAGCATTGCTATAAATAGCATTTCAGGATGTACTCAACTCTATTAGAAATAACAAAAAATAGAAATGCTATAAATAGCATTTCAGGATATATTCCAATTTTAATTAGTCCCTGAATTAAAATTGAGAATTAAAATTCGAATTTAGTCTCAGCAACTGTTTGTAAAATAATTAATTAATTCATCTTGAGTTAATTAGTTGGAGAAAATCAAACATGAAGTCTATGTGAAGAAATGCAACAGTTATCCCTTTGATTGAGGAAGTTATCCCTTAATTAAGGAGATCATGATGAGTTGTACTTCGAGTTGTAATTAGTTAGCTCAGTTAAATGATTTAATTCCAGTTAGATTAGTTCCAAATAGAATGTGGAACTGATTGTGAGTTCAATTATTCAATGCATGCATACATGCAACTAGTGTTCTCTAGATAACTGAATATTCTCTCATAAATAACTCATGTATGTCAGTTCAGACAAAGACCCAGTTGAGATTAAAGGAAGGGACAGTTACTATTAGTTGGAGGAATTTTCCTATATAGGAAACTCATCCATGCAGAAGGAATTATTCCTTCATGATTGCACAGTTATTTTAGAGGTCAGATCAGTGTGTGAGGGATTATTACACACAGGTGGCAGCTTGAGAACCCAGGAGAAACTGTGCAAGGAAATATGAGGCTTGGAGGGCAGAGGAAAGGTGTATGTGTTGTCTATTCTGTCTATGAGTAGCAGTGAGGGATTGTGCTAAGAGCTGGATAGCTTGTGAGATAAAGCTTTTTGTAATCATGAGATATTTCCACTTATATGATAATATAGAGATCGGGGTTTTTAGCTAAGGCTTTCCCCAGAGTATTCTTCTGTGTTCATGTGTAATTGATTTCTTCTTCATCTGTTATATGTGTTCTATTTGATCTTGCTCAAAATCGATTAAGCTTCCGCAAGTTTGATTATAGAAGTAGATTAAGTATATTGCTTTAGTTACATTGCATTATCAGTTTAATCTATGGTGAAATTTCTACAAGAGGGAGTGATATCCGATAGTTATTGTATTTATGGGTCAGGCACTTGACTAGGAATAACAATCGTAAGTCTTAGTGAAGACCATAAATGAAGAATGTAGTTTGGAGGATTGGATAAGCATATATATTGAAACTTCTTATGGGTTGAAGAATCCTAGGAAAGAATTTGTTGAACGATGCTCTTTGAGGATGAGGTAGGGCATCCAAGATAAGAGTAGTTGAAGAGGACTGATATTCTTTAAGGATCCAAGTTTGGGAATCCAATAAAAGAAGTCCTAAAAGGGCATACCTTGTAGACATCCAGATCTGGTATATACCTTGAAGAGGTAGTGTGGAAGCTCACGTAAATCATCCCAAAATAATGCTCATAATTAAAGATGATCTTGTCTAGTTAAGGACTTCATGAAAAATACCAGTTATGATAAAGATGCTTGACAAAATATGGCTTATCAATATGACATTTCTTATTAGAATGCTTCAAGATTGAGATTCATTGTACCATGCATACCTCTCTAGTAAAGAGGGAGTGTTGAAAATTGTAACTAGGTTCAGTCTTCATTATGGTGTAAAAATGTAATCATGAAATTGTATATTCCTTATAAAGTAAGAAATAGAAGGAAAAAGGAATTATATTTCATTTTTAGAGTATGGGTTTCATACTCAAGTTTGATTCAAATGCATGTTCTTTGTGCTTTTAGGTATTTCTAGGATAAATAATAAATTTGGTCATGTATCATAATCCCACTTGGACTCATTGTAATGAAGAGAAATATTTATTTTGTCAAGAAAAAAACCATGAATAAGACGAAGACCAAGTTGGGCCAAGAGAAACATCAATTCATTCTAAAAGGAGGGAATTCAACCCTCAAGAAAGGCTATATAAAGAAGTGCAATTTGACTCATTTGGTCACACATCTCAAGCAAGTTCAATCTACGATAGTGATGGAGAATAAAATTAGCTGGGAGGTAGAAGAGGATGAGAAGAATTTGAAATTTTGTCAAAGAAACTTTTCTCTTGTCTCGCTAAGGTTTGTGAAGCTTCCTGTTGTAGGAGGTTGAAATTATTTAGCAGTTGGAGGGGGTCGAAATTTCACGGGTGAAATTTTGTTGCAGTGGTCTAAGTTGCACTAGCAGTGTAGCGGTATCAAACTTCTATAAGCTTTCTCAAGGAAGGTCTTGCTAGGGGTTGGCTTGATGGTTGGAGGGTTTATTGTCCTAGGTCTTTGGTTCTTGGAAGTCTCTTTTGTATGTAGATTCCAAATAAGAAGAGAAGATACAACCGGACCTATGGGAAACAACTCTTAAGGAAAAGTTCCAAACCCATTTTGTGAATTTACACTTTAAAAAATGAGAAATAGTTTCTCCATTTTCTATGTGGAACACATGCTGAGATGATCACTGACTTAATGTCTACATAGGTTTTTGGTTGCAAGTTTTTTTTTATGAGCTAATATCCAAAAAAAATATTCACTTTACGAAGACCATCATAATTCCACATCTTAGAACACATAACTACTTTAGGAGGGATTCTATTAGGGAAACAAAGAAAATTGTAAACTCATTTTACTGAATATAGAACAAGACTCGTCCTTTTTGATTACTTGCTAACAATAGGGAAGGTACATACCTAGGAAAATCCTTTTCAATTTCTTGTACAACTGAAGACAAATTTAGAGGGACATACTTCCATGAACAACTGACCCATTTTCCATTATCTGACCACAAGGAGGTGTCAAACAAGTTGGATTTATTTTTAGAGAACATTCACTTTTGGAGGAGAGATAAATCTGTTGGTTCTTAAGAGGTGGTTTTCCCAAAACGGAGCTGATCCATGTACTGATATCATACCTTTTTATAGGAATATAGGATAGATTATAACCGATTTAAGGGTATGTGCCAAAGATTAATCTCCAAATCTAAGATCCTTCCTTGAATGGAGAGGATGAATCCAGATAGTTTTATCTCTTGCCCTGAATATATTTCTTGAGTAGTACTTGTTTTCACCAATCATTCTGACCAATAACCATTCTCCAAACTGACTTTCCACCAATGCCAAATTCATAATGAAATTTATTTTATGCCTAATCCTCCATGCACTTTTGAAATTCTCACCGCTACCCATTTAAACAGAAGAACTATTTTAGTGATAGCCTTCCTCCTTGCCATAAGAATGTTTTAATCTCTTTGAGAATTGAATCTCTAACCCCTTTTGGGTCTAAAAGAGATGTAAACTAAAATATAAGAAGATAAGATATGAATGAATTTATAAATATAACCATTCCCATAGGATTCAACGATTGAAATCCCCCATTGAGAGAATTTAATATGATTTTTTTCTAATAGAAGAGTCTAGGAGGGTTGAGGAATAGGTTTTAGAGAGATGGACATCCCTTATATTTAAAAGAGATCCAACAAGGGACAACAAAATAATTCCATTCTATGAGAAGAAGTTGGTGACTAGTTCTTAAACTTATGTTCCATAAATAAATAAAACATTTGTAATAATGAATTAATCCACCGAAATATGAAATAAAACTATCCATAATGGCTTTATCTTTTAACAATGATGATTGAAGAACCTCCCAAAAGAATATTGTAATCAAGAAACTAAGAATGATTAATATTTTTGGCTCTCGTAAATCTAATTCCCAAAAGATGTTATGATCTTCTCTTTGAATTTAGATTTCTACTCAAGGAGTCTGCGATTAAAAATAAAGAAAAGGAGAGAGGGGTAAACATTGCCTTATACCTGTATAATCCTTAAGAAAATCTACAAATATACCATTTACAAGGGGGGGGATATCCATGGACTTTCAATAAAAAAAAATTATCTAGCAAATGAAATCATCCTCAAAGCCAATTTTTTGTAAGAAAGAGAAAAACGAGTGTTTAAATATATTAAAGGAATTGGCCATATCAAGCTTCATGACTGTACCTTTGTCCCCTCTACTTTTCCTCAAATGAATAGCTTCATGTACTAATATAATATTGTCCATGATCTACCTATTACCCACAAAATAAATAGAGTCAATATGAGATTGTGTATCATTTTCAATCCATGCACGAAAGTTTTTGAAATCTTAAAATATTCAGATTTATTCTTCAATAGATATACCCAACACATTTTGGTGTAGTCATTACTAATAGTCACCATGCATTTATTTCCATATGCAGAAGGAACAAGCATAGGGCCACAGAAGTCATAATGAATCATTTCAAGCTTTCTATGTGTTGTAGAAAGATAATCATGAAATGATTGTTTGTTATGTTTTCCTACAATACAAGCATCACATTGCTTCAGTTTCTTAGGAATTGTTGGCAAACAAGTAACACCATTTCTCTTCAATAAACGAAGATTGTCATAGTTCATCTGTCCAAATATAGAATTCCATAAGAGACTAGATGGAGATGTACCTTCACTGTACTAAGAAATGTATGCATAGTTATATGCACGAGCAGCCATTCCTTGCAGCTTCAAAAATATTTCTTCTTCCATTCACGTCATGAAAAGTGAGTTGTGTGATGCTTTTCTCACCTCAACCTTGACATAAAACACGTGAATGGAGTGTCCTTTCTAGGAGATGTGAACCAGTGAAAACAAGTCTCTACAAAACTTTGGGAGGTAAAGAATGTCATGCAGAAGAAAGTCAAGGAATCTAGGCAGTTTGAGCCTAATGGTGCCAAGAGCAATGGCTTGAGTTTTGAATTTTATGCAAAGTAGACTTATCCATCTACCTTTTCACTCAAGTCTTCAAAGAATTCCTTCTAAAAGGTCATGTGATAGGTTTCTCTTGTATCAAGAAACCATGCATCTTTCCACAAAGCAAGCGAAGTATTAAACAAGTCTTCAGTTACTCCAATATTTTAATGTGCCACAATATAATGAGTGAGCTCAGGAGCTTTACCTTTTCCTAGATATGGTGATTTACCTTTCTCTTCATTTATTTCTTGCTTGATTATGTCCTAAGAGAGGTTGAATGTGTAAGCTTCAGGCCTATTTTTTTTGCAACGTATACAATGAAGATCATGTCTTCCTCCTTGGTAATGTTTTCTCCCCCTACCTCTATTATTCTTCTTTCCTCAACCTCTTATACCACCCCTTCCTCTAGAATAATCTTGTGTCTGATACTTCTCTTTTTGGGCAAGACACAAAACTTCTTCAGAATATTGAGAAATTATCTTCCTCTTCCCAAAATATTTCTCTCTTTCGGAAAACTTCTCCATAAGAGAGTCAAAACTAATCTCTTTAAGTTTTCCACTAGCTTGTAATGACTCAAGATGGTGAGAATATGTGGGATATAGTGCCTTGACGAAAGATATGAGAGGAACATCCATTTTAACACTGGTGGCTTCTCCATCATACATAATATATTTGATTTTAAAGGTTAGGGCAAGGGGATCATCATCTTTGAATTCTAGATTGAAGAGTTTGGTCATTAGTTTAACTACTTCAAGCTCTGAGTGTGTGTCATATAAGTATTTCAAATTCTTTAAAGCATTAAAGGAATTGGTAAATACTGCAATGTGATGAATATCCTTTTCATTTACTAAAGAAACAAGCCTCTTCGAGGGGGCAACCTCCTTTACATTACATAAATGAACAATTCTTTGATGATACAAATGACTAAACCTCCCTTCTATATATACAAGTCTAAGGGTTCATAATATAATCAAGCCGACATAATAGTAATAACATAAGGGCACACAAATAACAATAGTGGATTTCTATGGGGCATACTAATAACAATATGGGGACAATAGGGGCACAATAATAACAATAAGGGATACAATGACAATAGTAATGGGGGAATCACTAGTATTATAAGGGCCTAACATGCCCCTCTCCTTCCGAAAAGCGTTTTCCTCAATGCTTTAGTAGTTCTAGATGCTTCTATATAATATTTTCATCCTCCCATGTGGAATTTTCAGCGGATGAGTTCTTCCACTTGATGAGATACTCTGAAATTGATCGATTTTGTAGCTGTCAAGTTCTTGTTTCTGTGACTGCTTCCGGTTCCAATATGATTTTTCCTTCCTCATCAAGTTCTAGCAATATTGTTTGAACTAGGAGTTTGTCAACTATAACCTTGTTTAAACATGGAACACGGAAAACTGGGTGCACTCGGGAAGCTGCACGAAGCTCCAATTTGTATTCCATAGTACCAATCTTTTGCAACACCTTGTACGAACCATAATACTTTGGTGATAATTTATTATCCTTCTTAGCTTGCTTGAGGGACATTTGTTTATATGGTTGTAGCCGTAGGAATACCCAATCACCTACATTAAAACTTATTTCGTTACGATGTTGATATGCCTATTGTTTCATTCTATTCTGCGCCAATGTGAGGTTATCCTTTAAGAGTTGAAGAACTTGTTGTTGATGCTCGATGTGATGTTCCACTGCTTGAAGCTTAGAATTTTCTCTTAAATATGATGTGATGGATGGTGGATGATATCCATAAAGTGCCATAAATGGGGTCATTTTTGCTATAGTATGGAAGGAAGTGTTATACCACCATTTAGCCAGAGACAACCATTTGACCCATTGTGTCTATTTATCTGATACAAAGCAACGCAGATATCCTTCCAAACATTTGTTTACTATCTTAGTCTGCCCATGATAATGAGTATGATAAGATGAGCTATGAGCTAACTGAGTACCGAGATAAGAAAATAATTCTGTCGAAAAATTTCCAGTGAAAATGGGATCTCTGCTGCTTACAATAATCTTTGGGTTTCCATGTAACTTTTGAATTGTTTCCATAAATGCAATAGAAGTTGTACTAGCTTTAAATGGATGTGATAATGCAAAAAATTGTGCATACTTGGTAAGTCTGTCAAGTACCACCATGATGACACTCTTTCCCTTAGACTTGGGTAAACCTGTGATAAAATCCATTAAAACATCCTCCCAACATTGGCTTGGAATGGATAAAGGTTGTAATAGACTTGGGGTCTTAATTGTTTCAACTTTATTTTGTTGGCAATCCCAACATTCCGCCACAAACTTTTGAATATCCGATTTAAGGCCATCCCAAAAAAATTCCTTCTTAACCATGTGGTAAGTTTTTAAAAATCCTGAGTGCCCTCCTAAGGGAGAAGTGTGCAATTCCATAAGAATTTTTTGTTTGAGTTGGGAATTCTTACATAGGTATAAGCGATCTTTGTACCATAACGAATCATTTTTTCAGCTAAATGTATCAGATGTACTGGGATCTTGTTGTATCTTTCGAATGAGTGCCCACACTTCTTCATCATTCTTCCATTCCTCCCTTGCTTCGTTTATCCAATCTGGTTGGATAATAGAAATGGCGCACAACAATGTTTCCACATCCTCATCCTTTCTTGAGAGTGCATTTGCCACAACATTTTGCTTCCCTTTTTTGTAGATGATTTCAAAGTCATAACCCAACATCTTTGTGACCCATTTTTGTTGCTCTTAAGAGGATAATCTTTGTTCTAAGAAGTATTTATGACTATCATGATCTATTTTTACCTTGAAGTGTCTTCCCATTAGGTAGGGTTGCCATTTCTTAAGTTCATGTAGTATTGCCAACATTTCCTTCTCATAAATAGCTTTGTGTAAATACTTTCCCTTGATTGGACGACTTTCGAATGCAATGGGTCTTTCATCTTGCATTAAAACAACACCAATTCCATTTCCTAAAGCACCGCATTCCACAATAAAGGTTTTTGTGAAGTCTAGCATAGCTAAGACCGGCGCTTGGGACATTGCCTCTTTAAGATGTTCAAAGGCATTTTTTGCTTCTGGAGTCCATGAAAATGCATCTTTCTTCAATAATTTTGTTAGAGGTGCTGCTATTCTCCCATAATTCTTAACAAACTTGCGATAATACCCTATCAACCCAAGAAATCCTCACAGATGCTTTATGGATGTGGGGATTTTCCATTCCTTAATGGCTTTAATTTTTCTAGGGTCTACCTTAACACCTTCATGAGATACAATATGACCTAGATATTCCTCCTCTTGTACTCCAAAGAAACATTTGGAGCTTTTTTCATATAATTGTTTCTCCTCCAATAGTTTGAGCACCATGTCAACATGTTCAACATGATCCTTCCAAGACTTGCTGTAGATTAGTATATCATCAAAAAATACTAACACAAATTTTCTAAGGAAGGGTTTGAAAATGGAATTCATTAAACCTTGAAATGTAGAAGGTGCATTGGTAAGACCAAAAGGCATGACCAAAAATTCATGATGACCCTCATGAGTTCTAAATGTTGTTTTTAGAATGTCTTCAGTCTTCATTCTGATTTGATGATATCCTGAACGAAGATCCATCTTTGTGAAGTAAATTGATCCATGCAATTCATCCAATAATTCATCAATGACAAGAATGGGAAATTTATCTTTAATAGTGAGCTTTTTGAGCTCCCTATAATCCGGACACATGCGCCATGATCCATCCTTCTTGTGCACCAATACTACTGGAGCAGAGAAAGAACTTTGACTAGGTTGAATTATACCAGCCTCTAGCATTTCTGCAACCATATGTTCAATTTCACTCTTTTGGGCATAGGGATATTTGTACGGCCTGATGTTTGGAGGAACACTTCCTAGAATCAAATTAATATCATGATCATGATCACGAATAGATGGGAGACCTTTAGGAGTCTCAAATAACTTGGAATGATTGTCCAAAACTTTTTGGAGATCTGGAGAAATAGATGATTTCGATGTGGGAACCTCTAGCGAACATAATTGTGAAATTACACATCATTCTTCCTTCTTTAGAAGCTTTGTCATAATGCTAGAGCTGATTATCTTTCCTGATTTTCCTGCAATACCCCTTAATTCAACTTCCTTTCCTTCTGCATAAAATTTCATGAAAATTGCTTGAAAATTAAAAGCTATTGTACCCATGGACTGTAGCCATTGGACTCCTAGTACAACATCAGAGCCACACATTGTAATAGAAAGCATTGGTATATTCAATACATATTCTCCCATGGATAACTTGATATTATGGCACTTTCCAGAGCAATTTATGGTTCCTCCACTTGAAACCATCACTTGACACTCTGGTGCTGGATATAGGAAGCAATTCAATTCCTTTGCTTTCTTACAATGAATAAAATTATGGGTACTTCCCGAATCAATCAACACTATTACCTTTTTCTTCTTGATATGTCCTTCTATCTTGATAGTTTGAGGAGTGGTAATCCCTACCAATTCATTACATGATATGGTCAGATTCATTTCTTCTTTATCTAGGGTTTGTTCCTGGAGTATATCCTCTTCTTTTAACATTTCTTGTTCCTTTTCTTCATCCTCTTCACAATCTATGTAGAATAATTTCTTCTCAACATAGTTATGACCTTTAGTGTATTTGCTATTACAACTGTAACAAAGCCCTTTTACTCTTTTTTCTTCCAATTGTTGTGGTGTCAACCTTGTAGGTTGTGGAAGTCTAGGGCCAACAACACTTCCATCTTTATAGTTGTGAGTGGCAGGCTTCCTGGTTGCCATAATTTTTCTTTCCATTTTTCTTGCTAACCTGAATGGCTTCTCCAATGAGTCAGGTTCCCAAAGGCGAACCTCATGTTGGATATTATCCTTTAAAGTCCCTATGATCACATCAATCCTATGCTCCTCTGGAATATCTTTTACCCTTATGTTCAATTTTTGGAAGTCCTCAATGTGCTTCGTCATTGAACCTTTTTGTTTGAGATTTATCAATTGGCTAAAAAAGGTATTTCTTTTTGTATCCTCATAATGTGCTATCATTTCTTTTGTAAAAATTGTCCAAGTGAAAATTTGTTTATGAGAGCAAAGCCATCGATACCATACAAACTGATTTTGTTCCAAATATAAAGTTGCAATACGTACCTTTTGTGTATTTTGCACATTATGGAGATTGAAAAATTGCTCCATCTGTGGTATCCATGTTCCGGGATCCTTGCCATCAAACTTCCTCGTATCTATTTTTGGAACATGGTGGGCCTTCAATCCAACATTAGAGTCTATGAAATCATGATTAACATTTCTTTTGTTCTCATAATGAGTTTCCTTTAATACCCTTTCACCATTGGTGACCATTTCTTGTAGCAACTTATTCAAATTTTTCTTCAATTCTTTCATCTTATCGTCCATGCCATTCATCTTAGCGTCCATGCCATTCATCTTAGCTTCCATGCCATCCATCTTAGCTTCCACACCATCCATCTTAGCTTCCATCTTAGCTTGCATGCCATTCATATTAGCTTCCACGCCATTCATCTTGGCTTCATTTACCTTTAGTGAGAGTGAAATTTGTGGTACTTGGTCTTGTAATTTTGATATATCATGTTGCATTTCTTCCTCTTCTTCACGAGTCACGCTAGAGATTTCAGGTTGCTTACTAAGTGTTTCCATTTTCTTTCTTCAGGGTATTAATTAATGCTAATAAATTTTCACTATTCCCTTTGAATTCCTTCAAACTAATTTTTCAAACCAATCTTATGCAAAATTTAAAAAAAAACTACACACCTTTTTTTCACTTTGTAAGAGCTCAATATTGAATTTGTTGTATCTCTGTAACTGCGGATCTCAAATATCTGAAATCTCATCCTGCGATAGCCTTTTGAGACCTATTTCTAACCCCGCAATTCTTACCAAGATTGGATTCTCCAAGGAAGAGTTATGCCAAAACTCCCATGGTGACCTGATTATAAACTAGTTCAGTAGAGCGAACTTGTACGATGTGCCACGTGTCACGATTCCAACATCAGTACCTAAAACCGATACATCGAAAACTAAAGGCCATCCTCTTTCTGAAACTTCTTAAGAAATTTCAATTTGATGCACAAAACAAAAGTTATGACAATTTTCCCCAGGTCATCTGTTTGGAATGTAATTCGGGAGTCTGCAAAAACCATAACATTCTCATTTCATATCTCTGCAAATATAGCGGGACAAGTTATGAAATTCAGACTCGAAGTTCATACGATTTCGGCTCAAATGGGTCGTTTTTGTAGCTTCTAAAACATCGCAGAAAAACAATTATAGTGAAAATTCCACGATGACCTGTTTGGAGCAGCGAAAACCTAGAATCCAAAGCTTTAATACCAAATGTTATGAAACCAGCTCACAAAAAGATAGAAAATATATATAAACGCCTTATAAATAAGCCTCTTCGAGGGGGAAACCTCCTTTACATTACACAAATGAACAATTTTTAGATGATACAAATGGCTAAACCTCCCTTCTATATATACGAGTCTAAGGGATCATAATATAATCAAGCCGACATAATAGTAATAACATAAGGGCACAAAAATAACAATAGTGGCTTTCTACGGGGCATACTAATAACGATATGGGGACAATAGGGGCACAATAATAACAATAAGGGATACAATGAAAATAGTAATGGGGGAATCACTAGTATTATAGGGGCCTAACAGAGTGCATCTATGCAAAATTATGAGTTAGGCCTTGAATAGTCAAAATACTACAATATAATCTTTGATGGACAAATTTAATATACCATGAAGTGTTATTGTCAATGTAGTAGACAACGTAGCATACAAAAAAATTTGAGTCAAACTAACTTGCATACCAATACAATGCAATAAACCTAAAAAATAAATACAAATATCAACGCAACATATAATTTATTGTTCTTCATATGTATATAGAAAAAATGACTCACTGCTAAAGTTATTCAACACATTCACTAATCAAATGTAATTAAATGCATATGAATGGACACATATATATTGAATAGAGAGATGTAATGGATGAACTTTGAGCTGCACGAATGAAACAAGAAAATGTCCAACACATATACTAGAGTTCAATAATGGAATGACCCATAAATTTAACAACCTGCAAAGTGCATACTATTTAACGCATATGGACAAAAACTCACTTCTCACTACACAAACAACATATAGCCAAACACAAACTAGTGTATATCCAAATGCTTTTTATTCCCTTCAACTAACATGTGAATAGAGTTCATAACCATGCTATTATGTGTATGTAATACTAAAGTTAAAATTGGAAGAACCTTAAAATATTCACTAAATAATCTCTTATACCTAGTGTTTTATGTGATCTCAAACTCATTGTTTCCTATTATAGGTTCAACATTGAACCACATGTATTAAAACCAGAAACTACTCGAAGTTGAAACCAAGGTTTTCACCACCATGATGCCATCTATTCACCCTGATTCAATGCAGAAGGAGATTCAACGCATTGCTCCAACATTAAATACAACACATTGACTAAGATTCATCTAAGAGACTGCATGAATTCTAGGGATGAAACGATACCATTGCACAAAGATCGTGGATGAAATAATAGTGTAGTTAGAAGGGCAATAATGCAATGGTGATATAAGAGAAAGAATGCAAAGGAGTTACTTGGGTAGATCAATTCTAAATGAAGACGTGCACTCTGACACCATGTTAGGCCAGGGTTTTTAACTCCATGAAATTGTCATTTATATTAAGAATAACGTTAATACATACACATAGAGGAGAGACTCTTCTTCTTCTGCCTTTATTATTATTCTTTCCTCATCTTCTTCTACCACCTCTTCTTATAGAAGAATCTTGTGTCTGATTCTTCTCTTTCCAGGAAAGACACACAACTTCTTCTAAAGACTGAGCAACTGCCTTCCTCTTCCCAAAATCTTTCTCTCTTTCGGAAAACTTCTCCACAAGAGAGTCAAAAGTAATCTCTTTAAGTTTACCACTGATTTTTAATGACTTAAGATAGTGAGAATATGTGGGACATAATACCTTGACGTAAGTTGTGAGGGGAACATCCATTTTAATGTCGGTGGCTTTTACATCACGCATAATAGCTATGATTTTGGAGTTTAGGGAAAGGGGATCATCAACTTTCAACTCTAGATCGAAGAATTTCATAATTAGTCATGTTGTAACCTCGAAGACAATTCCCGGATGTAAAGAAACCAATGCCAAAGACATATAATATTTATAAGAATGTTTAAAATAAATGTTCAAAGAGTGGGACCGTGAGATTTGTAATGAATAGTCTAGTTCGAAAACCTAAAATTCAAAACCAGGTTGGCCAAAACTCTTAAGGATTGCAAAATTTTAATTAATGAGTAGCTAGAAGAAATATGAAGAGGGACAAAGCTTTATAGCCTAAGCATTAAAGAATATGAATTTAAGCTCTGGTGAAAGAATGGTGAAGAAGACAAGAAAATGAAGGAGTCTCTGGCATGGTGGAACGCCCATTAAGACTTTTTAAACCAGAAAATGAGTACTAATTTAAGGTAAATTTATAATCAAAGCTTAAAAGGTTTCCTGCTACATCACACTCATACCAATGTAAAAAGACATAATACACATGAAAGAACACAATGCTACAATTTACCCAAGAAATAGAATCAAAATGGCTCCTATTCTTCATTTTTGAGATATTTCTCCATTACAAAGTATCTAGGTGTACAGACTTTGAACCCCCTCTCAAAAGCTCTATTCGGGTCTTTTAATTTTTCCCTGCCCTAACAGTTCCCCGAAGGTTCCCCGAATAGTTATGGAACCACTTCTTGAAATAATTATAAAACTATTTTCATCTTCATTTTTAAACTTACAATACACATTCTCTTTTGAATAAAAGGTTCATATAACCAAACATAAAATACTAAAGATTGTTGATATTATACATGCATACATATATAATATTAAAAGGACACTCCATTTACAAAATTTTACTATGTTGTTGGAGCCACCATAAATAAAATTCAATTTGTCAATGATAGATGTGGACCTTTGGCTTTTTTTCACATGAAATTTGGAGGTGAGATGGACTATGTGTACACCTCGGTAAAAGTTGGATAATACGCGGGTCCACGGTTGTCATGGCTTACCACCTATGATTTTTGAAAACCGTAAACCACTTTTTGCCCGGTCCTTAGGGTGGTTTCTGGAAAAGTGGAGTGAGGGGGGCGCAATATATATTAGTCACTGATGAAGTGTAATGGTGGTATTGCAATTCAATCTTGTTCCACCCTTACCCTCCATTAAACTTATATCATGTATTCCAGTCGCAATTTGTTGATCCGGGGGATGAATACTACAGACCATTGATTTCCTGGTCATAGTGACATTCATTTATCCACGGCGATTTCGGTCAAATTTAGTCATGTGCACGTGATGCCAACTATGGTTTCAATCCAACCTCTTACTATTCCCAACGAAAGATGGTGGGAAATATCGTGTCCGTAGATCTCTCGGTCAGATATTTCGAGAAACAGCTTCTCGGTGACTCCTCAACACATAACATTTGTGCAGTTTAAACCATCGCATTCCCATTGATTTGGAATAGGTGCATTGTGGATCGTTGATTACACGTGTGACAAGTGTAACTCTTGGTTCTTTAAACCCTATGGTAATTACAATAGATTCCACAACTTTTCTATAGTAAACATGGCATGAAATTAGTTAAACTCACTTTGGGTTGTAATTCATTAAAGTATTAAACCCTCCTCAATGAACCCACGTTTGGCATAAGATGCTATCATTGAACTCCAGAAAATCACCTCTCATTCCAATATTGCACCCAGAGATAACTTCGACACCTACCTTGTTTCCACCCTTGGCATATCTAATCACAAGCTTAGTATCAAAGTGCATTTATTTAGTTAACTAAAAATATTGTTCTCCCTCAGTGACATTGAAAATTAAGTTGCGTCTCTTTGCAGGTTCCTCATCATAAATTATTATTGTTATGAAAATTAAGTTGCGTCTCTTTGCATGTTTTTTATCAACTTCTATTATTATGGTTAGATAGCTAATTCTTGGAATTCACCTTGGGTCAGTTTGGATAGTTATTGCAGTTAAAAAATTAGTGGAACTAATTCAACTGTTTCCTGTATGTATTAATATGTATATCCTATATATGATTTTTTTAAATCAATTAATAAACATTTGATTTGGTTTCCAGTATCATGTGTTTTACAGTGATATCAGAGCGGATAGTTGATCTGCATGTTAATTAAATTGTGCCACTAGGTTTGTGGCCATTTTGAGCACTCCTGTTTTGGCAATACAGAGAAAGGAGGATCAACATCAGTGGCTTGTCAAGAAAAAGTTTGCAGTGCTTCAATCAATTTTGATTCCAAAACATTAGAGGTGACTAGCTCCTATTTTGGCGATACAGAGAAAGGAGAATCAACATCAGTGGCTTGTCAAGAAAAAGTTTGCAGTGCTTCAATCAATTGTGATTCCAAAACTTTAGAGGTGACTAGCTCCTATTTTGGCGATACAGAGAAAGGAGGATCAACATCAGTGACTTGTCAAGAAAAGTTTGCAGTGCTTCAACGAATTGTGATTCCAAAACTTTGGAGGTGACTGACTGCCCGAAAATGATTTCGGCATGCAATACAACCCGTTGTTATTGACGCTGTTTCAAAAAACCCCACTGTTTCAAACAAAGTTCTATGTGTAGTGTAAGTTTGAATGGGTTTGCATATTATATAACCTATGATTTTAAAAAAGCTGAATTATAAACTGTGATGTGGGATTATGTGACATGAAATCGCAGTCATTTATTGAGTATATCTGTATCGCAGTCGGTTTTTTATAAATTGTTGTTTTAAGAATCAGTGACAGAAGGTCTGTCTTCGGGCTTTGCATAAAGAAGTTTTTCGCCAATTGAGACCACGTGCCCTATATCGAAATCAGGGCATGCAACAGACGAGGATTGGGGGCAAGCGTGCAGAAGCTGTGATCCGCTCCATTAAATCATGCATTTTCTGCTTCATATTCTTGTCTGCTTCATCTTCGTATCTGCATTATTGGGTTTCTCCAGCACAGACTGCTCTGCAGAACCTGTAAGTGAAGAGGTCGCGGGTTCAACTTCCGATGTGGACGGCGCATCTGCATAATGCTCCATAAGGACCCGTAAAACGATGGAAGTGTTGCTCCATAAGGATCCGTAAAACAATGGAAGTGTTGTTGTAGAGGAGAAATGTGAAGTGGCCCTGCCAAGCGTGAGGAGTCAGATCGTTGTGACTTGTGAAGGTCTTCCCTGCATCAACTTTCAAATTAGACAAGATGATTTTTTATATTGATATACTTTTATAAAGATAATTCCATACATTGTTAGAGCGTGGTGAATTTATCTACTGCGAATTTCGGTAAAATGACCAATTTTGCAAGGTCAATTGCGTCCACCTCTGCATGCTAGATAATGTCACCGTCGCTCGCACTGGAGAAAACAAATGCAATCATCAATCAAATCGTTTTTATAAGAACCAACATCCAAATTTTTTTTGATATTGATGACCATAATGAATCTGTCGATCCATGAAGGGAATGAGAAGTTATCTGCATGTTTGGTAAAAGATTTTTTTGTTTGGAGTAAACAAAATTGGATTGGTAACCGAGAACTAGCACCAAAGTGTTGTTAGAGGTGGATCATAGTGACAGATGCCAGTGAATCCCTTGAATTGGTGGCAGAAAGAACAAGGAAAATTGTGTCGAAGAAGAAGACCTGGGTGAAATGGTTGCTGATGAATAGTAATGAGAGACAGATATGTTGGCCAAAGGCCTGCACTTTCTTGAGAGCATAAGAGGTATAATTTTTTACTAAAATTATTCATTGGAATGAGCATGCACATGCTTTGTTGGATCTATTAGCAACATGAGATTTATGTTTCAAAACTTTCATTGCGTGGAGGATTTAAGGAACGTCAAACTGTTCATCTTTCTCACAAATACATGTGGACCAATCTTTATCATTACATGCTCACCGAGCGCAGTGAAACAGAGGTACAAAATCTTTAATTAAGAAAATTCAAATAAATTTGAAAATTCAAAGAGTGGAATACACTTTTGTAATCAGATGATTATATCCCACATTTATAATGCGAGATATACTTTCCTATATTATATACAAAATCATTTACAACCTTTTCCTACGCATTGCGAAATTATGTTAGCTCTTGTGGTCGCTTGCTTTGGTGGACTTTAGTTGTTGTTTGGTGGGATACTTGACAATCTCTTAGAATACTTGAAGTTGGTAGACTTTAGTTGTTGATTGGTGGGATTTGGTAGTTGAATTGTTACTTAGAATACTTGACAATCTCTTAGAATACTTGACACGAAGATTGGGCTTTCGAGCCCAATAATTCTATCATATTTTTGTGGTTTTGGGTTTCTGGTTGTTGGTGGACTTTAGTTGTTGATCGGTGGGATTTGGTGGTTGAATTGTTACTTAGAATACTTGACAATCTTAGAATACTTGACACATACTTGACAACCTCTTAGAATACTTGACACGGAGATTGGGCCTTCGAGCCCAATAATTCTATCACATTTTTGGTTTTGGGTTTCTGGTTTCTCATAAGTAGACGAGAGCATAAATTTTTTCATAAAAATCCAAATTCCCCTCAAATTCATTTTTTTATAAACAAGAGGATAATTGGTTTTTGGTTTCTCATAAGTAGACGAGAGCATAAATTTTTTCATAAAAATCCGTCGATACAGATCGTGTCTTGCACCTTGTTAGCCTTCCCCGGCAGTGTCTGAGTGTGAATAAACTATTCAAACCTTTCCTACATTAATTCATCAATCTGGGTGCGTACAATTATCAAAGTAACGCGCAAAGTATATGCAGGGGCAAGGTTACAACCTTACATCAAGAATTAACACAACAAGAAAAACAACATACATAAAAGGAAATATGCAGCCCCTGATCAGAAGAGAATATGTAAAGAAGTTGTTACAGTACATATCTCTGCACGGATAACCCCTCGCACAGGAATTAAACCCCTTTTATACAATACATGCATAATAACATATTCCACAAAGCCTAGCAACTAAATGCCCAAAATATACAACAATTCAGAACAACACTAGTTTTCGAGAGAGTGAAAACAGAAAGGATCCAAAATAGGCTTCCGAGAGAGTGAAAACAAAAACGATCCAAAATAGGCTTGAAAACAACTGCCAGTTGGTTATGTTGTCTCAGCGTTGTTGAACAACTGTTGTGAATTGCAGAACTTCCGCTACATGCTGTGAAAGCAATACCTGTTCACCGGAATCTGTGAACATAACAAGTTTTAGTAGTTCGTGAAAGCAATACCTGTTCACCGGAATCTGTGAACATAACAAGTTTTAGTAGTTCGCGTAGGCAAAACCCTCATGACTTTACTTCATCAATTAATATTCCAAGAGACATTAAAAAGGAGGCTTACATCATAGATTTATCATAATAAATGCATGTCAATTAGTGCAAAAAGGATGAAAGGATGGGTGGAAATGTGAGGAAAAGATAAGCAGATTTGGTGCCCAACATCTCCCCCCAACTAGCCTTCTGCATGCCCTCATGCAGCTCGCCGCCTCTGCAAGTCTGGGTTAGATCGGTTGTGATCCTCGTGGAGCTAGGCGAGATCATATTCTTCTGCCATGTCTGTTCCTGGGACCTTGTATCCCTTTGAGAGAAGAACTTCCTTCCACCAATCATCTGGTACATTATATGCTGGGGTATAGTGCTCTGCTGGCAACCAAATGACAGGGAACCTGAACCGGATTCCCATCCATCGGACCCCGCATGTTTGGACGCATGCCACATATCTTGGCACCCGACTTAGTGCCCGTGCAAAATTTGGTGCTCCAAAAGGTTCCCTGTTCTGGACAGATGTGGGTGACATCATCCACCTTTTCTGACAACTGTCAAGGGCCTCATCTTGAAATGTGACTATTTGTTTGACACAAAGATCAATGCACCACCTCTGTGTCCTCAACATCCGTTCTCTATTTCCCTCGATCTCTAAAAAGGTGGTGTGCTTATTGTACATAGTTACTGATCGTTCGTGCTCTCCTCTTATCATAAGAGGCTTCGTGTTTTGATTTGACTTAAACGTATTAGAAACTGCCATTTTATCTGATTGTGAATGTAGGAGGTAAGAGCTCTTAAATGAATGTCCCCCACATATGGGACTGGATTAAATTCTTTGTCTGCACGCAGGAGGTATCCATGCAGATATAGCTCACACATCAAGTGTTGGGTTGCTAAGTCATGGATTCTCAATATACGAAGGAACTGTACACCGTCCTCGATCTCATGACTAATCTCCTTCTTAATGCTTTCCAAACAGAAGAAAAGAAATTGCTCATGCAAGAACAAGGCATAGCTAGAAGCAGGAGGGTGACATGCCATTACCTCTTGTGCCAAGCTGAACATTTGTTCTTTGTCAACCTTCAATTCCATCACTTGTTCTTCCAACCGTTCTACCTTGAGCTGTTGCTTTGCATACCTCAGCCGTAATATGTCCACATGCTCTACATATTCGAAAATAGCCTTGGACGCCTGCTCCTGGACTCTTTTTACCTCATTCTGGTAGTGGGCTGTGGTGGATTTCCAAGTTTGAATCTCAGCTGTCAAGGAGAATTCATGGCCTTTGAACAAGTGCTCGATAGGGTCTGTTTGAGTAGCAACAGAGGTTGTCGGCACATTGTCTACCTATGTTTCTGCCTCGACCACCGTAGCTTTGGGATTCTTAGCCCATCGTTTATACTTCCTTACCTGTTTCTTGAGTCGATGCACCTGCCTTCTCAGCCTCCGAACCTTTGTTTTCAACTGCATCGTATCCTTGAATTGTAGCTAGTATTTATTTTTAAGGGGTGGCCTCCATTGCTCGAAGATTTCTATACATTCCTGGTTAACAACCACTTCGTCTCACTCTGCAGCTGGTTTAGCAGGTGGTGGATTACTCGGAGGAATATATGTTGGGCCTTCTGTCGGGTTCTCCTCCCTCGGTTCCTATCTCTCGATTACTTCTTGCTTGACAACCACCTCAACTGGCCTTGCAGCTGGTTCATCAGGTGGTGGATTACTCGGGAGAGTATCCACAAGTTCATCTGTCAGGATTGTCTTGCTTGGTCCCCCTTCCTCGGGAGCAACTGCTTCCTTCTTAACAATTACCTCGACCTGCTCTGGAGTTGTTTCAGCAGGTGGTGGGTTGACCAGAGGAGTGTCCACCGGCATTTCGACCAAAATATCCCTTCCTGGTTCCCCTGTTTCAGAAGCACCCGCTCCTTCCTCTCTTTTGGGTTCCAGGGCATCTGTTGCCCGAATAATGCCTTCGTCACCCATTTGCTGTTCTTGTGGTTCTGCGGGGTGTTCTTCCTCCCTCTGTCCTTCGGGACGATCTTGCTGGGAGTCCACAGCCAACAGACTAGCAGCAATCAGACCTTTAATCGACCCATCAAACTTCAGAATAGGAGGAACAACAACCTCCTTCTCTGAGCGTCGGGGAGAACGAGACACCCTCGCTCCTCTCAGAATGGAGGCACAAAAAGAAAACTGAAAAATGTTTTTTGCCTGGTCTATACTAGTCCCGACTGTGACCTCGAGCTCTTTTCCCTTATCTGCAACAATTCCGCTCTGGCCCGAGACTTCCTCCTGTGTGGCCTCCTGTCCCGCGATTGACATTGGTTCTTGTGGAGCAGTGTCAACCTTAGGATTTAATTCTTCCACATTTTCCGGAGCCAGATGGGTTGGTGGTGGTTCTTGTGTGACACCACCGCCTGTATCCAACATTTCCTGAGTAGATGACACTGGCACTGTTTCCTCTGGCACATCATTAATAAAGGTGGACTCTTGTATCACCGTGTCAACCCCATCCATTGTGTCCATAATTCCTTCCTCTGTCGGCTCCACGGTCTCTTCTGCCTCAGGCCTCTCTTGCCCTGGTCTGTCTTCTTCCATTGGCCCCACAGTCAAGGCTGGTTCTTGTGGAACAGCCTTGACTGTGGCACTAACAAATTCTTCTATTTCAAATCTTTCCTCCCCTGGTCTGTCTTCCTCCATTGGCCCCACGGTCGAGGCTGGTTCTTGTGGAGCAGCCTCGGCCGTGGTGCTGACAATTTCCTCCATCGGCTCCACAGTCGAGGTTGGTTCTTGTGGGACAGCTTCAACTGTGATACTGATAATTTCTTCCATCTCAGACCTTCCTTGCTCTGGTACCTCTTCTTCCATCGGCTCCACAGTCGAGGTTGGTTCTTGTGTAACAGCCTCGACTGTTTCTTCCACTTCAAGCTCCCTTCCTTGCTCTGATTCTTCGGCCTCCATTTCCATCTCTTCCAACTCTTCTTGGTCTACGTATTCATCCTCTACTGCTGGTTCCTCCTCCATTCCTTCCGACTCCTCTTCCCTAGCAGCTATAACAGCTGCTATCTCTTCTTCTGTCGATTCCTGAAATGTTTCCCATGGAATTTGAAACCAGGCTAGTGCATGTGTAACCAGTAGTCGAACTAGCCCATGGTTGGTAATGACTGCTGCAACTTGTCGTGAGCACCGAGAAGATTGTGCCATCAGTTGGAGGCTCTTTAACAAAAAGAAAGGCATGTTCAATGAGAAGGCCTCCGACTGTGGAAATCGGAGGCGAGCTAACACCCTGAAGTGATACTTGAATATAGTGGTGTACCTCCCTTCGCAAGTTATGTATTTCATTACAAAACTTGCTACATCACCCCATGGATGCGGTAATGAATTCCGGTCATACCCCCGACCTTTTTGGACGACGCTCTCACCAGCCTGCAGAAATGCTTCAAGGAACTCCGAGAGGGAGGTTCTTTGTGAAAACCAGCTCTGTCCCTACTAGGGTAATCCACTAACCTCTGCGATAGCTTCCTCTGTGACAGGGATTTCTATCCCTCTAACCCGTGAGCTCTCTTCGCCCAAGTTGAGTGTGAATTCTACTGCAATTCCTTCGTCGAACCCCTGCAACCTGTCGAGATAAACGTCCCAACCTGCATTGACGAAGATCTACCACACTTCCCTGTTGTTGCGGACCAATGTGGTATCCTCCGACTCATGATGCACAACCAACCCACCCATCGTTGTAGAAATAGTAACAACACGGTGGACGCAGTCGGCTGTTGGGGAGAGAGTAGCAGCAATCCACACTAACAGCGACAATGGTAACAACATGGTGGGGGCGCGAGGTAAAAGGGTAGTGAAAGTGGCCGGTAGATTTCAGAAAACACAAAGAATGATGGCAAATTATGACAGTACAATGGAATAATTACAGTAATTAATTTTGATGCATTGGGAAAAGACCGATAGGTTATTGGCATACATAATTCAAATTCCAATGTGTCATGGCCATTATTACAAAATCACAGTATTTTTGGGTTATCGTTCGCATCAGATTTAGTAATGATGTATCATTATTATATTTTATGTACGCCATCACTTATTCATGACGGGACCCCCAAACTTTAATGTGGCCATCTGCGACACGTATATGTCTCATTAATGGAATATTTTAATTGAATCCACAAAAGTCAATGGAGGCATACCCGATGACCTACCTGGCGGTGGAGTAACAACAAAGTAACTGATGGAGTAACAGCAACTCCGGAGCAACAACAACGCCGGAGTAATAGCAGTGGCGGAGTAACAGGACCGACGGAGTAATAGCACCGACGGAGTAACAGCATCGCCGGAGTAACAACACTGATGGAGTAACAACACCGACAGAGTAACAACACCAACGGAGTAACAACACTGACGAAGTAACAACATTGGCGAAGTAACAACACCGGTGGAGTAATAGCACCAACGGAGTAACAACATTCGAAACTCAGAATTTTTTTTAGGAGTAACAATAGTTACGGAGTAACAACACCAACGGAGTAACAACAACGGTGGAATAACAACACTGATAGAGTAACAACAACGGTGGAGTAACAACATTAACAGAGTAACAACAATGGTGGAGTAACAGCACCAACAGAGTAACAAAATCAACTATTACTTGGAATTTTTTCTTTCAGCTCCTCCTTGTCATATTTTGATCACTATCCCTACAAAAGATAAATAAGGAAGTAGTAACAACATATTATTATTATTATTATTATTTAATTTTAAAGAAGGCAAAGAGAGCATTCTCTGCACCAACAACCATCAAACCAGATTTATCAGAGAGATGTTTGATGAAGGCATCCTTAGAAGTTGGATGGTGGTATAATTTTAAACAGTGTCCATTCACTAAGAAAGAAGTACGAGTATCATCTATTGTAACCAATATGATTGTTCCATTGTCAAACACAACGTCCACTTCATAGGGTCCCATCCAGCGAGTGCGAAGCTTTCCTTTAAAATCTTTGAAACGGGAGTCATAGAGAAATGCCCAATCTCCTGTATGAAACACCTTGTTCTTGATAAATTTATCATGCCACTTCATTCTCTGTTGTTGAATAGCAGTAGTTTTCTGGACAACCACTGAACGGATTTCATCTAACTCATTGAGCTATTCTAGCCGGTGTTTCTGGGCCTCTGATAAGTCTAATCCTACTTCCAAAGCTGTTATGAGCATGCTGATCTCAAATTCTATCGGAAACAAGGGGAATTTCCCATAGACTAACTCAAATGGTGAAAACCTAGTTGTATTCCGCCATGTTGTCCTATATGCCCAGAGAGCTTCTGGAAGTTTCTGAGACCAATCCCGACGATGGCTTGCTACAGTTTTTGTCAAGATATTTTCTAGTACCCTGTTTGTATTTTTTACCTGTCCATTTGCCTGGGGGTGGTAAGGAGTTGTCACTCTGTGTTTAACCCCATATTTCTACATAAGCCTTGCTATCATGTGGGATGTGAACTGTGCCCCTCCATCTGAAACAATCTCTCTTGGAGTACCATATTGAGCAAAAATCTCTTCAAAAATAAAATCTGCAACCACCTGTTTTATTGCTTTCGCAACAGCTCTGGCTTCCACCCACTTAGTCACATAATCAATGTAGACTAGAATGTGAACCTTTTGATGAGAAGGTGGGTTGAAAGGTCCAACGAAATCAATTGCCCACTTCTCAAAAGGTTCGAGGACTACCTGGGGCTGTAGTGGCATCTCATCCGATTTTCTAGGCTATCCCATGCGTTGACAACTGTCACATCTTCAGACATAGTCTCGAGCATCACGAAAGATAGAAGGCTAGTAATATCCCATTTGCAGCACCTTGTGGCATGTTCTTTTATCTGCAAAATTTCCTCCACAAGGGCCATCATGGGCAGCCTTCAGTATCTCATAGATGTCATCCTCAGATACACAGCGCCGAATTTGCTGATCAATCCCTGTGTGAAAAAGGTACCCTGCCATCCATGAATATCGGGTACTATGATGAATAATTTTCCGTTGTTCCCTGTATGACAAGTGACGAGGTACCTTCCCTGTAGCAATATAGTTAGCAATATATGCATACCACGGAGTGTTAGCAGAAATTGCAAAGAGATGCTCATTTGGAAAACTATCTTTTATGGGTGTACCTTCAGCATTACTTTCTAGTCTAGACAGAAAATCAACAACCACATTGTTCTTTCCTCATTTATCTACTATGATAATGTCAAATTATTGAAGTAACAAAATCCATCTTGTAATACGACCAGGAGCAATGGGTTTATTCATGAGATACCTTATTGCTGTGTGATCAATATGTACAAAGGTGGGATACCCAGTAATATAATGTTGGAACTTGTTGATGGCATAGATGACAACAAGGAATTATTTTTCAATTACTGTGTAGTTTAACTCAACAGGAGCCAAGTTCTTACTAACATATTAAACTACATATGGTACCTTGTCCACTTGTTGTCCCAAAATTTCCCCAACTGCTGTCTGAGAGCCATCAACATGAATATGGAATGGTAATGTCGAGTCCGGCCATTGAAGGATTGAAGCGCTACCAACAAGTTCCTTGATCTTCACAAAGGTTACATCACAGTCATTTGTCCACACAAAATCTGCATCTTTTGCCAGCAATTGAAAAAGTGGATGTGTTATTTTAGCAAAATTTTCTATAAAGCGCCTATAATAACAAACACAACCAATAAAGCTACATACCTGTGTGGGTGTTTTAGGTATCAGGAAGTGCAATATTACCTTTATCTTAGCTGGATCCATTCGAATTCCAGCAGCTGAAAGTAAATGCCCCAAGACTATTCCTTCCTCCATCATCATGTGGCATTTTACTATACTCAAAGAGACATGCACCCGTTTACATCTTTCAAGAACTTTTTCCAGATTCTCCAACCCTTATTCGAATGATTCCCTGTATGGAGTGAAATCATCCATATAAATATCAACACTGTTACCTACCAGATCAGAGAAAATCCCCAAAATTTTCCTTTGGAACATTGCAGGCGCATTACAAAGACAAAATGGAAGGACGCAGTATGCGAAGGTTCCCTAAGGGCATGTGAAAGTGGTTTTATTCTAATCTTCAGGAGCGATCTGGATCTAGTTGTACCCACTAAATTCATCCAGGAAGGAGAAGAACTTCTTCCCAAGCAACGTATCCAAGACTTGATCAATGAATGGTAACGAAAAATAGTCTTTCTATGTTGCCTTATTCAATTATCTGTAATCCACACATATCTGCCATTCACCATTTTTCTTGGGGACAATCACCAATGGGGAAACCATTTGGCCAGTGTCTGAATTGGGGTAAAAAAATCCTACATCCAACAGCTTTTGAAGTTCTTCCTTGACAATGTTTTTCAGAGCGAGGTTCATCCTCCTCTGGGGCTGTCTCATAGGATGACAATCCTCTTTAATGTAGATATGATGGGTACATATATTGGCAGGAATCCCTTTCATGTCTATGTAGTCCTAGGCGAAGGATTCTTTGTGTTTTCAAAGAACATCCAGGAGTTGTTTCGTCTGGGATTTTGATAGATCTGGATTAATATTTAGGGTCTTCCCTGGCTCTATCTCCATAGAAATGCTGTCATGGGACACAATTGTAGGTAGCTCTTCGAATCCATCTGTTGTTTTAATATTTTCCTTCATTTCATAGCTCAAGACAGACTCTAGGATCCACTGATTTGAATCTAAAATAGAACAGGGATCACTAATAAAAGTGGTAATTGTGTCATCTTATGTTTTTGTTTTCAATTGAAGGGTCTGCCCAATAGTAAGGACTGGTCTTAATTCCTTATTTTTAGATTTAGACTCTTCCTTTAGTAAAGGTTTCTTGCAACTAGCTGGCTTCATTGATGGGCTAGGTTCTGCGGGAGGGTATAACAGAAGATTTTTAGTAACCTACCCATTTGAGATAACCATGTGCCCAAAACGACATTCAATATAAGCATCTGTGGTTGCCAGCCACAGTCTTCCCAAAATCGGGGGATGACCACCAGTTGGGGACTACGTTTGCAGCACTAGGAAATCCACAGGGTAATGCCATGAATTGGCTGAGATTATGATATCCTCCAAATTTCCTACTGGCTTGACTATAGATTGATTTTCCAACTCTAACATAGTAGGTGTATGTTTCAGGTTTCGAAGACCGAGTGCATGCTTTCAGCGGTAGTGACATTTATGGCAATGCCCAAATCTACTAGCACATTTGGAATTTCTACTCCATTAATTTGCACAGTTATAATTGGGTTCCCGGGATCCCCATATTTCACAGGCATGGACTTTCCCATCATAAAATTTGATAGCTTTCCCATCACATGAATGGTGAGTGGGTCCCTTGATTTCTTTTTTAGGCTTCTTAGCATAATATTCCCTTACAGTTTTTGCATATATAGGTATGTCCCTCATAGCTTGTAACAGGGGGATCTTAAAAAACAAATTTTGTAACTCCCCTAACAAGTCAAACTCAGCTTGAGGGATCTGTTTACTCAAGGCCAATCTTTCCAGATAGGGCGGTTCAGCTCAGTGTTCTTAAGTAATTAGCTGCGAGGAGATGTCTGATTTTTACTAACTTGGTTCAATTCACCTTCAACTATTTCTGATTCTTTTGCCTCACTGCCAACTTGTTTAATGATAACAGGTGAGGGTTGAGCATCTACTACCCGCCCAGATCTCAAATTCATCTCATAAAGTTCTGCAGTGGAGATGCTATATGAAGGTAGGTTGAGGGTGTCAGCTTGTTGAGCCCCTTTATTGTTAGGATTTGGATTGGGTTGGATATGAAGTTGAGGATGAATAGGCTGATTATCAGGAGGCATATTAGAGGGAAATTGGAGTTGATGTTGTGTCATTAACTGGGGAAACCCCAGGAGGAGAGGGTGCACGCCAGTTCGAAGCCCACAAAGAACTCGAACTATCTTGAGGAGCCCATTGCTACTAGGGTGGAAGCTGATATTGGGGACACATAGGTGGATGAGGCATGGAAGATTGAGGACCCATATTAAAATTATTGAAATACTAAGATGGATCCAGAAACATGCCTTGATTTCCAGTTGGTGGCCGAGGTTTCCATGGCTTTTTCGATCCCATAAAGCACAGCTACTCCATCTCTTTGTTTGTCCCTTGAAAAACCGCTTTCAATCTTGGCAAGGAGGGGCATGAACTTGTTGCATGATTCATCTCACAGATTGCACATTCCTCTACAACATTCAATAGGCATTCTCTCTGTCAATGCTTCTTTCTACACTTCAGGAAAAATATGGCCATAGTCCTTTCCAATTCCATCTGTTTTTGTTTTACTTCAGCGTCTCCATCTGTGCAGACATGGTTCTCAGGATATCAATCATCAAGTTATCCAGCAGATTTCCAATTTCTGCTTTTGTGACACCTCCGCCAGATACTTTTATTGACCGAATTCCCTGTTTATTCCTTGCAACTCCCCTCAAGTGTTGAATGCACAACTCACAGATGGTATCGAAGTCCTATTTTGATATGTCTCCCTTCCCCACTATGTTTAATAGCTCCAGAGAGTCTTCTCGAAAGGCTTAGAGAAGGAAAATTCTTTAAATGTCCTTATCCAAGGTAGAATGACCTGATATTTGTAGCGTGTACTTAAACCGTTCCACACAATCCTCCATGTTCTTGTATTCTTTCTACATGAACTTAAAAAGTTCTTCCTTAATATCCTAAGATTTACAGTAGTCCTGATACTTCTCCAAGAAAGAGGTTTTCATCTCATCCCATGTGGATATACTCTTTCCTCCTAGACCCATAAACGATCACAAGGTTGTCCCTTTTAGTGTAGCAGGGAAGATTTTCAATTTCTAAGCATCAGTTATATAGTCATATCCTCGACATACAATATCAAATTCAAATAGGAACGTGTCAGGATCTTCGAAGTCAGCCCATGAAAGCTAGGTAAAGCTGTTAAAGGAATGGGCTTCGTTGGTGCGCCAGTCCCAAGATCCCCAATTGGGAAGTCAATAGTAAAGGTTGTAGGTTCCATGAATATCCTCCAATAATCAATGGGGATTTTAGCAAGTTCTGCAGGAAATGATGGAAGGGTTCTTATCACAGGAGTTCGAGTTTCTTTAACAACACTCCCATTATCCCTTGGTGATATAAGTACCCCTCCAACTTCTTCCTCTCTATCACCATGGCTTGACTTTTTAGACCCCTTCTTTGTGACTTCTTCTTCCTCTGTTATTAATAGCGGTACTCCTTTATCAGGTATATTGCTGCACACCTCTTCTGTTGCTGTAAGGGTTTGCTGTGTTGAATCAACAGGGGGTACTGTGGATATCACTGGCTATTATACAAATTTTCCCTTAGATCTTATTCGAAAACCTGGCCTTACAGCGACACGAGAAGATGCCTTTGATTCAACTTTTGCGATGATTTGCTGGATATAAGTATTCCTTCCCAAATCCTATCCTCCCTTCTTTGGGGCTCTTCCTCTACCCCTTTTATTCAAATCTTTGTTCATGCAAGTTGGTGAGAGGAAAATGTCTAAATTAAGTCACTATGCTCAGGACCTAGAGCAGGGTGTCAAAATACCATTCCCTCCCTAGGACGAGAGATCGATTTTTAGCAAACAAGAAAGGAAAACAGCTAAAAAGAGATCTAGGGTTCAAGGCCTGGAGCAGGGTGTCAAAAGACCCTTCCCTCTGTGGGACAAGAAACTAAACAAGAAAAGAACACACATATAAGGAACGCTAAAGCTCGGGACCTGGAGTAGGGCGTCAAAGGACCATTCCCTCCCTAGGACGAGAGATTGGGTTTTAATAATGCATAGAATTTCAAAACAGCTAATCGAAGTAAACAACTTAGCCCAAAAACAATAAAAGCAATAAAAATCAAAATACTACACTCAAGACTTAGAGCAGGGTAGCACTTCCCTCCCTAAGACGAGAGATTGATCCTCTGGTTGATACAGATCATGTCTTGCACCTTGTTAGCCTTCCCTGACAACAACGCCAAAATGTTGGTGTCCGAGTGTGAATAAACTATTCAACCCTTTCCTACATTAATTCATCAATCCGGGTGCATACAATTTTCAAGGTAACGCGCAAGGTATATGCAGGGGCAAGGTTACAACCTTACATCAACCAAGGATTCGTGATTAAGAAATCAAAACATCGTTGTAACAATAATAGAAATTAAATCGCAAAACTTAAAAGGCATTCACAACAATCTATAGAGATCTGTAACAGCAATAAAGAAATAACACAACAAGTAAAATAGCATACATAAAAGGAAATATGCAACACCTGATTAGAAGAGTGGGCCTAGCTCTCTGATCAGGGCTGTGTTAATTTACAGCAAGATATAGAACATCAAAATTGCTTGTATTTTATTAATCTGTAAAGAAGCTGTTACAATACATATCTATGTGCGACTAACCCTTCGCAAAGGAATAAAACCCATTTTATACAATACATGGGTAATAACATATTCCCCAAAACCTGGCAACTAAATGCCCAAAATATACAATAGTTCAGAACAACACTAGTTGCCAAGAGAGAGAGAACAGAAACGATCCAAAATAGGCTTGAAAATAGCTGCAAGTTGGTTATGATGTCTCAACATTGCTAAACAGCTGTTGTGAATCGCGGAACTACTGCTACATGTTGTGAAAGTGATACCTATTCATCGGAATCTGCAGACATAACAAGTTTTAGTAGTTCACATAGGCAAAACCCTCGTGACTTTACTTCATCAATTAAATATTCCAAGAGACATTAAAAAGGAGGGTTACCTCATAGGTTTATCATAATAAATGCATGTCAATTAGTGCAAAAAGGATGAAAGGATGGGTGGAAATGTGAGGAAAAGGTAAGCAGATTTGGTGCCCAACAGAAGCCATGGTTGCTTCTTGGCTCTTCCACTTTGGGCTCTTCTTGAAGGGATTGTTGTTAGTCATCCTCTTCCCACTTTCGCATGAGAACAATCTTTTGAAAATATGCAACAAACTCATCCTCCTTTGAATCATATGAATCATAAATTGGATCATCTTTTGTAAACCCCAACCCTTCATCTAAATCATAAGAATCAAAATAGAAGCACCAACAAAATATGCAAGATAAGACCCATGAGGGTTGGTTTGCAGCATAATGATCTCTTCTTCTTCTTGACTGTTGAATAGAAATTCTTGATGCAAGTTTTAAATTTCCTCTAGTTTAATGCTTTATTGATGAGCCTTAAGTAGGATTAAAAAATCTTCTGCTTGTGGGGTTGTTGAAGAATAATCTTTTTTTAAATTTCCAGCATCCTTTTCACAAAAATATTATTTCTAGGATCCATAAACTTCTGTATAATTAATTCGTTTATGCTCTCCTATATTAACAAGATTGACTGGAAATTCTTGAAGTTAAATTTTTCGAGTTTCTTCAACAGTTTCATCACTAGTCTTGAAATATTTCCTAGAATTAAAATAATAACAACAATCTTAAGAAAGAAATGCATGTGCGTATGAAGTTCTACAAAAAAGTTGAACACTGAATGGAACTATTTCAAAGAGTAAATACATAAAAAAGGTAAATACCTATACCAAACCTTGGATTCTTGGTCTAAAGAAAACATGAAAAACTTCATTTTCACGTTTTCATGAACAATACTTTGCTGCAACATGCATTTGTGAAAATCTTTGAGGTGTTGGGATGGAATTTCATTTTCACTTCCACTTAATATTGGTAAATAAGAATTCCACTCATGAAATGTAGGCACACGATGAGTATAACCAACTATGCAAGAAAAGTCTAGTGGAAAAAATTTATTAGCTAGAAATGCGGGGAGTGCCATCTTTAAAACTCAAAAACCTAGGAGTACCCAAAGTGAAGCTAATATGTGAAGATATTACAACCTATCACTAGTTTTTATCACCTTCAAAAACCAAACAAAATTATCTTAACCTAGGGAATATATTCAACTATGTCCCCAACAACGACGCCAATTTGATGTTGTAACCCTAGAGACAATTCTCGATAGCAAAGGAACCAGTGGCTAGGACATATAGAGATTGATAAGAACTTAAAAAAAAATGGCAAAGAGTGGGACCATGAGAGCTGTAATGAATAGTCTAGTGCAAAAACCTAACATTCAAAACTAGGTTGGCCAACACTATTGAGGATTGCATAACTTTAATTAATGAGCAGCTAGAAGAAAGATGTAGAAGGATAAAGCTTTATAGCTCAGGAAGTCAATAATTTTAACTTAAACACTATTGAAAGAATGATGAAGAAGAAATGAAAACAAAGGAGTCTCTGACATAGTAGAGTGTTCATTAAGACTTTTTAAACTAGAAAATGAATACCAATTTAAGGTAAAGTCATAATCAAAGCTCAACAATTGTGCTACTACATTACCCTCATATCAGTGGAAAAAGACATAAGATCAATAATAAAAAAGGACACAATATTGCAATGTACCACAGAGATGGAAACAAAATAGTTCAAATTCCTCAATTTGAGATTTCTCCATTACAAAGTCTCTTGGTGTACAAACTCTAAACCTCCTTTTAAAAGCTATGTTCCATTTTTTTATTTCTTCCCTAACCCTAAATGTTCCCCGATTAGTTACTGAACCACTTCCTGAAATTATTATAAAATTGTTTTCATCTTCAATTCTAAACTTGCAATACACATTTTCTTTTAAATAAAAAGTTCACATAACCAAACATTAAATATTAAAGAGTTTTAATATTATGTATGCATACATATATAATATTAAAATGACACTCCATTTACAAGATTTTACAGTGTTGTTGGAGCTGCCATAAATAGAATTCAAATGTCAGCAGTATATGTGGGCCTTTGGCTGTTTTTCGTATGTGATGTGGAGCTAATATGGGTGATGTGTAGACATTAGTGGTAGTTGGATGATGCGTGGGTCCCCAGTTGTCGTGGAATAACATCTGTGATTTTTGAAAACCATAAAACACGTTGCGCTAGGTCCTTATGGTGGCTTTTGGAAAAGTGGATTGATGGGGTACAATCATTATTAGTCGTTCATGAAGTGTACTGGTGGTATTGCAATTCAATATTGTACCACCATTAACCTCCATTAAACTTCGATCACGTAATCGAATCACAATTTTTTGATCTAGGGGAGGAATACCATGGCCCATTGGTTTCATGGTGAAGTGACCTTCATTTATGTGTGGTGGTTTCGGTCAACTTCAATCACGTGCGTGTGATGCCAACTATAATTTCAATCAAACCACTTACTCTTCTCGGGGGTTCTCACACTGATATGGGTTTTCCAATGAGAGATCATGGGGAAGATCGTGGCCATAGATCTCCTGGTAAGCTGTTTGGAGAAACAACTTCTCAGGGATTCCTCAACGCATAAGCTCTGTGCAGTTTAAACCACCAGGATCCCATTGATTTGGAATAGGTGAATTATATATCTTTGTTTGTTAAGTAATCATTTGGGATTCTAATTGTATAATATGTAATTAATTCTACATTTGTTTTCACGTTTAATAATTTATCGAGACACAACTCTCTCGTACCTAGGTTTCACATTTATAAATAAGTAATTTTATCATTAATACAATGCTCTTTCATTGTGGAGTTTATTTGGGCTTGTATAGTGGTATTAGAGCCCGGCTAAGCTATTTATAAACTCTATGTATTTGAAGTTATGGCGTAAAGGAGACTCGGAGCATGAAGGCTGCGAGGATCGCTGAATGAAGAAAAAGGTTAATCCGGTGGAGCAATGTAGTGGGATGCCCAAACTATTGACTCTTTGTAAGTTTTATACATTTCAGTGATAATGAAAGATGATTGGAGAAATTCAGTGGCATAATTTTTTTTAACATATCCTTGGAAGTTAAAATACATGTTGGAGTTTTGAGTGCTTGTTGTTCTCAATAAAAATTGTCAATACTAAGTCGAATACTAATAATTGTTGGATTGTTTGCTAAAATTCGCAGTTCCATGCATCCAAAGGCCGCTTGTTGTTTTAATTTTGGGAAGCTTTATTTACATTTACTGCATCAAAGGGGAGTTTATTTATAGTGAAATTTATGAAATGCGGTATTTGCATTTATTGTAGTTAAAAAAGAGTTTAATCACAATAAGTAAAATTTATGAAGAATAGTATTTGAATTTACTATAGTAAACAAGAGTTTAATCACAGTAAAATTTCTAAAGGATAGTATTTGCATTTACAACAATAAACAAGAGTTTAATCACAGTAAAATTTCTGAAAAAACAGAGTAAAATTTATGAAGGATAATATTTACATATATTTACATTTATTGCAAACTAAAGTTTTTGCTAAAATATTTCTGAAGGATACAAAGTTTTCACGGGAGGATTTCTGAAGGATACTTAAAATGAAGGATATATATATATATATATTTTCTGAAGGATACTTAAAATGAAGGATATATTTTTTGTGGTTTGAATTAAATTTTTAGTTAAAGAGTGGTAAATTTTATGTTGATTTGAAATACATATTTTTTCAAGAAGTCATTGCTAAAATAAAATATTTCGAGGCTAATAGGATTTGAACCTAGCTCTTTGCTACAATATTGACTTACCATTAAATCACAAAGGAAACTTTGTTTGAAACAAGAGGAGAAAGGAATTCATATCTTTTCAGAAGTATTGCATATATTTTGAATTTGAAAGGATTTGAGGAATGTTTGGTTGCATAACAATTATGACTTCAATAGTTTCCATAGTTGGAGTTGTTCTTAATGGAAAGGAAAATTATCAAGAGTAGTTTAGAAAGCTTAAAATTTCCCTTGTTTTTAACGATTTGTGGGAACTTTGTCAAGGCAAGAAGGATAGTGACGGCGAAGAAATTTCACTTGAGCCACTTGATAACATTAAGTAGCGTGAAATTTGGAAGACAACATACAACAAGGCATATGCATTAGTAACTGCATCGGTGACAGAAGAGGTAAGCAGATATATTGTTTCTTGTGGTACTACATTCAAAGCATTAAAGAAGTTGAAAGAATTGTATGATTCACACTCAGTGATTGTTAAAGTTGTTTAATTTGGAGATGAAGGATAATGATCCTTTGAAGAGTGCCTTTGAAATAAAATCCATTTTTCATGATATAGAAGCCACTGAAATTAAAATATATTTACAACTTACAACTTTTATAAAAATCTCTCACCTTGTATATTCTAACTATTTCGAATCTCTCCAAGCTAGTGGGAAGTTAAAATACATTATATTTGATAAACTAGTAAGCAAAATAGCTCAGAGAGAAAATTCCTTTGGGAAGAAAGAGGCTCCACCTAACTCTAATGTAGAAACTTTGTGCCTTGTACAAAAGGATCAGAAGTCTCATGCTGAAACTTCTAGAGGTGATAAAAGTAGTAGAGGTCACGGTAGGAGATATTATAGAGGTGGGGAGTGTGGTGGTGTGGGGGGGGGGGTTTGCGGGGGTGGGGAATAATCAAGGAGACAGACAGAAAAATGATAGGAAAAAAAGGAATTTTAATGATAGACCAACTATCAAATTTTTTATATGTGGTAAAATTGGTCATACTGCTACTAACTGTAAATCCCTTGGGAGAAAGTCAATGAAATGAGAGAACAAAAAGATGAGCCACCACTAGATAAGGGAAAATCATCAGAGTCTGCACATTACATTGTTGCTCACTGTAATTTTAATATTAATGATGTTTTTAATACTACATTTTCTTCATGGCGGGATAGTTGGATTTTGGATTCAGGAGCCACTTGTCATATGGCATTTAGGTGAGATTTTTTTGAAAATTTCAGTGATGATATTGATGGTGTTATTTACTTTGTTGACAAGTCTCAAATTAAACCATCTGGCATTGGGTCTATTCATTCGAAGATATTGAATCTTCCATACTGTGTTTTAGATGTACTTTATATTCCACAGTTTCAATGAAATTTGATGTCTCTTATCCATATTCAGTAGTAGGGGCATTCTATTCATATATTTGATGGCATCATTGAGATAAGAAAAGCATATGGTCATGCAGTTATTATGACCGGTGTGGAAGAAGGTACACTTTTAAAGTTAAATGGCACTTCATCTACTAATTCTTGTGAAAGTTATACTTCTTTGGCGCAACAAAGTGACATCCTGTCTCCTAGCTTATTGTGGCATGCTTGATTTGGTCACATCAATTATGGCATCATCAGGATTATGAAAAAGCAAGGTATTAAAGGTCTTCCGATAGTTCCAAGAAAGATTACAATTTGTGATGCTTGTATTCTAGGAAAGCATTGTAAACAACCTTTTCATAGTTATTCTTTTATATCTTCACAAAAATTAGCTCTTATACATTCAGATTTATGTGGACCTAGGCCTGTTGTAACTGCCAATGGAAATCAATATATGCTGACATTTGTTGATGATTACTCGAGAAGGCGTTGGGGTTATTTGTTGAAGAATAAGTCACAAGTGTTTTAAGTTTTTAAAACTTTTCATTTGACGATTAAAAATGAAACTTAACAGCATATAGGCATTTTCAGAACTAATAATGGTGGTGAGTATACTTCTCATGTTCTTGAAAAATATTTGAAGTAAAACAGAATCGAACATCAGACTACCATTCCTTATAATCCACAACGGAATGGTGTTGCAGAATGTGTGAATAGAACTTTTCTTAATATGGTTAGATCTATGATTTTCTTTAAGAGTGTTAAGTTTATGTTTTGGGGAGAAGCAGTGCTTTGTGCAACTTATATTCGCAATCGTTGTCCTTCTTCTATCATCAATAATAAATCTCCTTATGGAATGTGGTATAATCGTCTTCCTGCTGTTCAACATTTTAGAGTCTTTGGTTCTCTATGCTATGCATTAATTCCTAAACATCAATGCAACAAGTTGGGTGCTAGGAGTCACAAATGTATTTTCTTGGGTTATTCTGTTATTTCCAAAGCATACAGGTCGTATGATGAAGAAAATAAAAAATTCATTCTTTCGAGACATGTTATTTTCCTTGAATCAGATAAGTATAATCCCACTGTCGATAGGCAACTAGCTCATTTGGAAAAAATTGCATCTAAGAAGTTCTATTTTGAATCTGATAATGATGTTCAAAACACTAAAGGGGGGGTTCCTATTCTATATTAGTCTGTGGTTTTTCCATCTTTGACTCATGAGAATGATGAGGATATTACTGCTGAAGAAAATTTGGAGGATAATGTTGTTTCTACAGGACCAAAAAGTGTTCCTGAAGAACCCGTACTTCAGGATGAACAACTATCACAACCACTTCAACAACCTTTATGAAGATCTACACGTGATTGAAAAGTTCCAAGAAAGTATGATGATTTTGAAATAGGAATGTCTTCTAAAGGTGATTCGGGTAATGTTTCTCATGACGCTGAATTCAATCATTGTACAATTAGCGAACCTATTTGTTTTTGAAGAAGATGCTAATTGTGATGAGTGGAAGGATGCAATGCAAAAGGAATATTATGCACTTACTAATAATGGAACTTGGAGGTTAGTGGATCCTCGTGTAGGTGTCAAACCCATTGGTTGAAAATGGGATTATAAGATCAAATACAAATATTAAGATGGTTCACTTGATAAATACAAGGAAAGGCTTGTAGAAAAAGGCTATGCTCATAAAGAAGGTGTTGACTACACAGACACATTTGATAATACAAAAAAATGGGGCACAATTAGAAATTTGTTTTCTCTTACAGCTTAGAATAACTGGAAGACACACCATATGGATGTTAAAACAACTTTTTTGAATGGCGATTTTAAGGAGGATGATTATATGTTTCAGCTCGAAGGTTTTCTACCAAAGGAAAGAGAAAAAGATATGTAAGTTAATGAAGGCTTTGTATGGACTGAAACAAGCATCTCGTGCATGGTATGAAAAATTAAATGAACAGCTTCTCAAGTTGAATTATACGTTATTTGATCTGGATGATGCAACCCTTTTTGTTAAGAAAATTGGAAAGTTAGTTGTATATTTGGTTGTGTATGTAGATGATTTGATGATCATAGGAAACAATGATGACTATATCGCATCTGTTAAAAGAGAATTACTAAAAGTTTTGACATAACAGATTTGGGTTTATTGCATTATTATTTAGCGATTGAAGTTGATCAGAAACCCAAATATATGTTCATTTCTCAAAAAAAGTATATTGGACAACTATTGGACAGATTTGGGATGCAGGATTGTAATACTGACACTACTCTTATGGAGAAAAATTTGAAGCTTACTTCCACTGAAGGAAGTATGTTTGAAGATCTAACAAAGCACAAGCAACTTGTTGGAAGTTTTAATTTTCTAACTACTACTTGACCTGGCATAGCTTTTGTTGTAGGGATACTTTCTAGGTTCATGCATAAGCCATGTGAACGTCATTGGAATGCAACAAACCGAGTGCCAAATTATTTGAATGGAACTCAAACATATGGCATCAAATATTCCAAAGTTGTATATTTCCATCTCACAGGTTCTCCAGATTTTGATTTTGATGTAGATAAGGAGAATGGAGTCTCTACTTCTAGTTATTTGATGAGTCTTGGATCAACAAACATCAGTTGGAGATCACACAAGAAATATGATCCTACTAATTCTACCATCAAATTTGAATATGTTGCAGTAGCTCAAGCCACAAAAGAAATCATTTGGCTTTGCAAAATACTTCAAGACTTGCAGGAGAAACAAAAGTCTTCAACTCCACTACTTGTCGACAACTCTTTTGTAATTCAGTTGGCTAAGAATCCCAAGTTTCATTAACGAAGGAAGCATATTAACACCAAATATCACCTGATTTGACATTATGTATAGGCCAAAGTTATTCATCTACCACATTGTCCTACTTTAAAGCAGATCACAGACATATTTACAAAGCCACTAGGACGTGAAACGTTTGAAAAGTTCAGAATGTTACTCGGCATGTCAAATGTCCCTTCGAATTAAGCGGGGATTTTTATTGTATAGTATGTAATTAAGTTTACATTTCATTTTTACGGTTCATAAGTTACCAAGACACAATTGTCTCGTACCTAGATTGCATATGTATAAATAAGTAATTGTATCTTTAATACGATGCTCTTTCGTTGTGTTCTTTCATTGTGGAGTTTATTTGGGCTTGTACATCGATTACTACAACACTTGTGACAGGTGTAACCCTTGGTTCTTTAAATCATGTGGCAATTACAATAGATTCCACGATGTTTCTATAATAGACATGGCTTGAAATTGGTCAAACTCACCTTAAGTTTAATTCATTAAAGTATTAAAGCGTACTCAACAAACCCATTTTTGGCATAAGATGTTATCATTGCACTCCAGAAAACCACCTTTCATTCAATTATTGTGCCCACATCTAACCCTAACACCTACCTTGTTTCCATATTTGGCATATTTAATCACAATATTAGAATCAAAGTGTATATCTTTAGTCAACTAAAAAGATTGTTCTCACTCAATGACGTTGAAAATTTAGTTGCACCTCTTGCATGTTCCTCATCAAATATTCTATTATGTGTCTCAATGCTTCTACCATGCACAAAAGAGATTGTGCAATTATTGTATATGTGTACACGAGTTTTCCAAAGCTTTTATTTGTGAATTTAACCATGACTGCAATGGACGCTCCACAAAGCAATAAAAGAAGGTAATCCTGAAGTCTCAGACTCACTGTTTAGCACCCTTCTCAAGTAGAGTATAAATTGTTTGAAGAATTTAAGATTTTGATGATCAGAGAGATATTTAAACTTCAAGGAACTATGTCTAAAATTATCCAACTTCAATTCAATGTTTCACTATATTTATTTCCTATTGAGATTGCAACAAGATGATGGAGCTTAGTGAAAAGAGTCGCCTTCACTAAGTGGGCCCGCAGGCAAATTATGGCGCAAGTTCTATTTTTGATCACAGTGTGGGTGATCACAGTGTGAGTGATCACAATGTGGGTGACCAAAGTGTGGGTGACCACAGTGTGGGTGATCAAATTCTATTTTTAGACTGGCTGTCAAAAATAGAAAAGTAAAATATTATTGTCTCATAATAATATTTGGACTATAAACTTGATCTTATTCTCTTGGAGCACTTCAGTTTGAGCTACAGATGTGGCCCATGCAGCTGTCAGAAGGAAGTACGCTTTTCTTATGAGTCAGTTGAGTTGTTGCATGCATGACCTCAGTTAGAACTCAATCAGTTGAGTTTGGTGGAGTTGATTGTGGAGTTGATGGAGTTGTGTTCAATTTGACTTGGTTAAACTAGTTGTAGTTAGTCTAACTACAAATAGACTAATGATGAGTTGTTAAGCTAATTATTAACTCATAATACAACTATAGAATAGATCAGTTAACTCAGTTTCATGTCAGTGCATGTTCAGTTCAGCAGGGACAGGTGTTTGAGAATCAGATTGCTATTAGTCGTGACTATAGCTGTGCATCAGATCTTGCACAATCAAGGGATTGAGTATGCCAATGAGTTTGCTCATGTATTTGCCCAGTTTTTAGCTTCTGCTCACGTCTTACACATTGTGAGTGATTCTTTGGAGGTGAAATACGAGTTTGGTAGACCATTCTCATTCATTCTTGAGCAGGTATTGAGCAGTGGAGGCAGGGAAGCAGTGGAATAGATTTGGAGATCAGATCTTAGCTGTATTGTGTGTAACAGGTGGAGCCGGTACTGGATTGCTTGTGATAAGCATTGTACTTTGTAATGTTACATGGTCTCAATCATTAATATACAGATAGTGTGGGGTTTTTAGCGAGATGCTTTTCCCGGGTTACATACTATGTTAATGTGTGAATGCTCTTGATGTTTTATTGTTATTGATGCTGCTATATTGATGATCAACGTAGAGGAGCTTATGTATTGTGTATGTATTCCGCAATAGTACATGATCAGGATAATCTCTATTGAATATGTGTTAAATTATTCAAAATTTCTACATGGTATCGGAGCAGTTGATCATCAGATCTACTATTCAGGAAGTGTTTACATTCTATTTCTTCAGGCAGCGTCTGTAATCGGGCCAGGTAGCCTTTGGATTCATCCTTCCTTTGGAAGGTGAGATATCCGGTGAATGCCCATACAGTCAATCTCTGTACGAGAAATATTTTGTTCTCCTGAATCTTAGATCGGAAGCAGTTGAGTTTGAGCTGGTGGAAATCGAATTTGCAGTAGTGTTGTTGAAATGTCTTTCAACGGATTGCAAATGTTATTCCAAAGCAAGAGCGACCTCGCGCTCAAGGATAAACTCAGAAACAATAAAGGTGAGAATGGATCTTCATCAAAGGTATTTGATGAAGAGAATTGCGATTTGGCTGCCAAAGTAAAGAAAGGGAAGAGCAAGAAATCTTCTCAGTCTGGTGCGAAAGGTAAGAAGCAGGACATGTCCAAGGTGAAGTGTTTTCACTGTCACCAGCATGGACACTATGCCACTAATTGTCCGCAGAAGAAGAAGAACAAGCAGGCTACTGGATCTTCAGCAGGAGAGGCTCTAGCCTCACAGTTTGAGCTTGATTTTTCATTGATTGCATGCTTGGTTTCAAGTGTGATGGGATCAGTGTGGTTCTTGGACAGTGGTGCATCTTTTCACATGACGGGAGATAGAGATTTGTTCTCTGATCTGGAGGACAAAGATCTTGGAGTGCACATTGAGATGGGTGATGATGGTAGATACAGTGCGACCGGTATCGGTACCATTTCCTTTGAGAGGGAGTCTGGTAAACCCTTCGTATTGAAGGAAGTCATGCATGTTCCAGGATTGACGAAGAATCTCATCTCAGTGGCGATGTTAGAAGACAAGGGGTATGATGTTGTTTTCAGCAAGGGAAAGGCTTTCCTGCGCAGCAAGACAACTGGTGAGACCCGGAAGATAGGGGTTCGAGTGAGGAACCTTTATCAGTTGCATGTAGATGGATGCGCAGCAATGGCGGGCAAGGCATAAGGATTGGTGAGCCGAGATGATGGCGAGTTGTGGCACAGGAGATTGGGTCACCTTCACCATGGAGCCTTGAAGATACTGTAGCAGATCACTACAGGGCTTCCTAAAGGCACACTTGCGCAGTCAGATCAGTGCAAGGGGTGTACTTTGGGGAAGTTTTTGAAAGCCACCTTTCACGAGAAGGATAGTCGCACCACGACGATCCTTGAGAGAATTCACACAGACGTGTGTGGACCTTTCTCAGTTGCTTCGACAGCAAAACACATGTATTATGTGATTTTTGTTGATGATTTCTCTCGTAAGTGCTGGATCTTCTTCGTGCAGAAGAAGAGCGAGACATATTCAAAGTTCTGTGAATTCAAAGCACTGGTCAAGAAGGAGTTGGGGAAGAAGGTGAAGGCTCTTAGGAGCGATAATGGTGGTGAATACATCTCGGATGAGTTCAAGGATTTCTGCAAGGCAGAAGGGATTCGTAGAGAGCTCATAGCTCCCCATAACCCACAGCAGAACGGGGTAGCTGAGCGGAAGAACAGAACGATTGTGGGTGCTGCACGGGCAATGTTGCATGATCAGGGCCTACCCCTTCACTTTTGGGTGGAAGCATGCAATACAACAGTTTATGTGTAGAACCGTTGTCCTCATAGGATACTTGGCATGAGTACACCTGAGGAGACTTATTCTGGTAAGAAGCCTGATCTTTCTCATTTGAGGATTTTTGGTGCTAATGTTTACATGCATGTGACGAAGGATGCCAGGAAGAAGTTGGAGCCGACCGCAGAGGTTGGGATATTTGTGGGGTACACTGATACGCCCCACAACTATCGTGTGTATTTGCCAGACAGTGGTAAAACTGTTGTGCGACGGGATATAAAATTTCAGGAGGAGAAAGCCATGAAGTGTTCGCTTGAGAGGGAGCTACACTTGCATGCAGATGAGGAGCTATTAGTTCCTAAGGATGAGCTTGAGGACGTGGATCAGCCACAGGATGAGGTTCATGGAGTGGAAGAGACCACTCATGCAATGCCAACCATCAGAGGGCGAAAGCGCTTGATAGAAGCTGAGCGACTGACTCAAGATGCAGAGAAAGTTGTAGGACCACCTACAGCCCAACGCAGGCAGAGAAAGTCACCTGATCGATACACTGGATACATGGCTCTGATGAGCAAGTGTGTTGTGACTGAGCCATCCTCTTTTGAGGAAGCTGTGGAGGATCCCGCATGGGTAGATGCCATGGTGGAAGAGTATGATTCTATTGTCAGAAACAGTGCATGGGAGATTGTTCCTAGATCAGAAGGGAAATCAGTGGTGGGTTCGAGATGGATCTACAAGGTCAAGCAGGCAGCTGACGGGAGTGTGGAGAAGTACAAGGCAAGATTTGTTGCCCGAGGCTTTTCACAGATAGAGGGGATCGATTATGAGGAGACCTTTGCACCTGTCGCAAGGTATTCTTCCATACGGACAATTCTTGCTCTCTCAGCGCAGATGGGATGGCACATTCATCAGATGGATGTGAAGACTGTGTTCCTCAATGGAGTCATTGAGGAGGAGGTGTACATTGAGCAGCCCGAAGGCTTTGAGGTCTTCAGCAGCGAGTTGCATGTGTGCAGGCTCAAGAGAGCGCTATATGGGTTGAAGCAAGCACCACGTGCTTGGTACACACGGATAGATAGCTATTTCACAGGACTTGGATTCTCCAAGAGCGAGGCGGATCCTAACCTATACCAGATTGTGGTGGAGGGTAGGTTGCTTATCATTGTACTGTATGTTGATGATTTGATTCTAACGGGTGATGAGCTGTTGATACTGTTATGCAAGAAGGATCTTGCTACAGAGTTTGAGATGAAGGACTTGGGCCTCCTTCACTATTTCCTAGGATTGGAAATATGGCAGCGCAGTGGTGGACTGTTTGTTTCTCAGGGTAAGTATGCTCGGGAGATACTGGAGAAGTTCAACATGCATGGCTGCAAGCCTGTTGATACTCCTCTTCCTGGAGGTTGGAGGAAGGAGGATGCCACTTCGGGAGAAGAAGTGGATGCCACTGTTTATCGACAGTTGGTGGGGTCGCTGATGTATTTGGTCAATACACAACCTAATATATGCTATGCAGTTAACCAGCTTTCACAAGCTATGGTTAAGCCTACCAAGCTCTTCTGGAAGGCGGGCAAGCATGTAGTGTGCTACTTGAGAGGCACATCGGGATATGGTTTGTGGTACAGACAGGAGGATGACGTGAAGCTATGTGGCTTCACGGATGCAGATTGGGCAGGGAGCCCAACGGACAGAAAGAGCACATCAGGAGGGGTCTTCAGTATTGGATCGACAACAGTTTCTTGGTATAGCAGGAAGCAGAGATCCGTGGCACTCAGTTCAGCGGAGGCCGAGTATATGGCAGCAAGTTTGGCTGCATGCGAGGCTATATGGATGAGGAAGATCCTGGTTGGTTTGTTCGGTTCTCATTTGGATCCTACTGTGATTTACTGTGATAACCAGAGTTGCATTAAACTCTTGGCTAATCCTGTATTTCATGATAGATCTAAGCATATTGACATCAGGTACCATCATATCAGAGATTGTGTGTAGCGGAGGATCATGTTGCTTTCATACATTCCAACGGAGGATCATGATGCTGATATTCTGACAAAGGCTCTCACCAGGAGCAAATTCGAGTACCACCGAGGCAGGATAGGGGTTGCTGATAATCCATATCTTGTCGAGAGGGAGTGTTGAGATTGCAACAAGATGATGGAGCTTAGTGAAAAGAGTCGCCTTCACTAAGTGGGCCCGCAGGCAAATTATGGCGCAAGTTCTATTTTTTATCACAGTGTGGGTGATCACAGTGTGAGTGATCACAATGTGGGTGACCAAAGTGTGGGTGACCACAGTGTGGGTGATCAAAGTCTATTTTAGACTGGCTATCAAAAATAGAAAAGTCAAATATTATTGTCTCATAATAATATTTGGACTATAAACTTGATATTATTCTCTTGGAGCACTTCAGTTTGAGCTACAGATGTGGCCCATGCAGCTGTCAGAAGGAAGTACGCTTTTCTTATGAGTCAGTTGAGTTGTTGCATGCATGACTTCAGTTAGAACTCAATCAGTTGAGTTTGGTGGAGTTGATTGTGGAGTTGATGGAGTTGTGTTCAGTTTGACTTGGTTAACCTAGTTGTAGTTAGTCTAACTGCAAATAGACTAATGATGAGTTGTTAAACTAATTATTAACTCATAATAGAACTATAGAATACATTAGTTAACTCAGTTGCATGTCAATGCATGTTCAGTTCAGCAGGGACAGGTGTTAGAGAATCATATTGCTATCAATTGTGACTATAGTTGTGCATCAGATCTTGCACAATCAAGGGATTGAGTATGCCAATGAGTTTGCTCATGTATTTGCCCAGTTTTTAGCTTCTGCTCACGTCTTACACATTGTGAGTGGTTCTTTGGAGGTGAAATACGAGTTTGGTAGACCATTATCATTCATTCTTGAGCAGGTATTGAGCAGTGGAGGCAGGCAAGCAGTGGAATAGATTTGGAGATCAGATCTTAGCTGTATTGTGTGTAACAGGTAGAGCTTGTACTGGATTGCTTGTGATAAGCATTGTACTTTGTAATGTTACATGGTCCCAATCATTAATATACAGATAGTGTGGGGTTTTTAGCGAGATGCTTTCCCCGGGTTACATACTGTGTTAATGTGTGAATGCTCTTGATGTTTTATTGTTATTGATGCTGCTATATTGATGATCAACGTAGAGGATCTTATGTATTGTGTATGTATTCCGCAATAGTACATGATCAGGATAATCTCTGTTGAATATGTGTTAAATTATTCAAAATTTCTACATTTCCAACTGCTTGCATTGACTACATTGCTAATTCATTTTGTGGCTTGTATACTCCAGTCTATAATGCTTGTCCATGTATGAAGAGGATTTATGCCACTGAATTTGTTATTATCCTTCTGGTAACCTTTAAACAACCTTTGATGCCAAATGTGATGTTCTATGTTCCTTTGGTATGCTGTGCAAAACAAGTTATGCTTTGCCTCCTTTTATATGCCAACGGTATATATATATGATTTGGAAGCTAATATCCCACATTTGTAAACAAGGAATACACTTTTCTATTTTATATATGATACCATTTGCACTCTTTATCGACGCGTTGTGCAATTACGCTGGCTCTTGTGGGCTTCTAATTATGAGACACAAGAGAAGGCACAATGACTTTCAAGTAGATTAAACAATAGAAAAATCAAAATAGTCTAGTGTGATACTGATTTTAAGATAACTAGTCTACTCCAGTCTCTCTCTGCTACACCCTCTAATTTAAGGCTTTATTTATGTAACCAAAATTTCAAATGAGATTAATTGAAATACGACGAACCAATTCATTAATATTTCCAAAAAGATACAGAAAAAATAGCCCCAACAAACTATCTATCCACAATCCTTTCCCGGCGCCTTTCTCAGTCATTACACAAACATCAATTTCTAGTTAACTGAAAATAAGGGAAGATTCCAAGGAATGAGACTTGGACTGGTCCACCTACATGCAGATATATAAAAAAGATGATGACTGACAATAATGGAATCTTCAGGGAATGAGACTGGACTATTCAACCTGCCTACAGATAGACAACATAAATGTTAAGCAGACCATAATTGAAGGTTCAAGGAATGAGACTTTGGACTAGTGTTCATTAATCTGCCTACATACAAATCAAATATATGTTGAATAACAATAATTGAAGATTCAAGGAATTATTTTGTAGTGTTCAACCCACTTGTAGCTATATCAAACAAATTGCACCTTTCAAGACATGATTCGGTGTTTAGTTTGTAATTAATTGGAATACATTTGGGCACTAGTTTAATGGGTGAGTCTTGCTATCAACTCCAATGAAAGCTCCTTAGCATTGGGTTTTTATTTTTAGGATCATCAATTGGTATTTCATTTCATTGTTATCTTGTTGGTATTAAATTTCATTTCTATTTAAATGTTTCCTCTGTTATCAGTTTTCTAATATAACATGTAATGTTCAACTAGTTGCAAATGTAATATAGCATGGAATTTGTTTAGAATGCTTGTGAAGGTGGAGGATGATATCTTCTCTCGATATCTCATGATAAATAGAAAAGACCTCATGGAATGTGTTGCATTTCGGGAGTGGAGATTTTCATTTTCCATTTAGAATCCACAAATAGTGAATCAAACAATTAACTTAATTTAGCTTTATCTTTCAAAATAAATATTAAACAATTAATTGGGCTCTATATTCAGAATGCACAATATCTATAATTCAAGTTAAATTCAAAACCTAGTCAAGCTAGTGAGATACGTGTAAGTATGTCAATGTTCAACTCGCGATTGATGTCCCTTTCAAAATAAAAAAATTATTTAAATTATAAAAATCATCAAATATTAAAAAAAAATGATATAATATAATAAAATGTTTGGTTTGTTTAACTAAAAGTCTTATAAAACATCAATAATGTCATTCTCAGTGGCCATACAAAGGAGAAATGAAAATATTCATAAACCACGATATTGGTCTATGATATTGTAACAAAACCCATTGTTCCATTTTTTTAAACGTATACATGTTTAACTTATAAATTACTTTTTTTAATTATTTATCAATAATTATAATAATAGTTTAAAATAAAATTATAATTAGGCGCATAGGCATGTCTATTTTGGAATAGGACTTCCACAATTTTAATTTAATTATCACTAATTATTAGGTGAATGGTAGAGCTTTAATGTTGAGAGAATATTATAGAATATTCATATTCTAGAATATTTATATTAGTATACATAAATCAAAAGTTAAGATTTATCTCCAAAGTAGTTATGTCCATTTTTCCTTTTTAATTAAATTGATTAATTTAAAAAAAGGTCATCTGAACCAGTGTCATATAAAACGACTTAGGTTTTTTGGGCATGTCATATTAATAATCCATGTTATTGGCCCATAGTATTATAACAAACCTATTTACATAGTAAGAAACTCCATGGTTAAGAATCATGTTCCATGTTTTTCTTAAATGTATATTTGTCTAAATTATATATTAATTCTTTTTATTATTGTGCCAAGAGAGACTCTCTAGCCAAGTATGTAAAAAATGTTGTAATGTCATGTCTGTTATGTAAACATTTTGACTCCATCAAATTACGTAAACATAAAATAAAATAAAATAATAAAATTAATAATTGTAAGTATTAATTATTAAACCATACTAGATCCATCTTGAATCTATATCTATCAAGCATGGAGAGGGATCATATATGTTTATGTCCAAACCTTTACTCACATTTTGCACTAAAAAACAAGATTTGTGCCTTGAGATATTTGATCCTTGTTAGTGCTTGATAGATTCAAAGTTAAGGTGGATCTAGGCTAGTTTATTAATAGTTGTGTTGAGAGGTGCTTCCTAACCCAGTGTGGAAGAGAAGTTCTAATGTCCTATTCTATCATGTTATGTCAACATTTTGACATTCTAAAATCACATTAAAATAATAATAATAATAATAATAAGTAGAATAAAATTGAGCTAAAATAGTCAATTTACATTTGGTAGTTTTCTGTCTTTAAGTTTTGACAACTCATGGTTCTTTTACATAACATCCTTATATATATACACACATAATATATTATAAACCAAACTAGATCCATCTTAACTTTGGATCTACCAAACCCCGAGAGGGCTCAAATCTCTTTTCACTCTAAAAGAGATTTGAACCCAAAGTGATTTGATCTCTCTCTATGCTTGGTAGGTCCAGAGTTAACATGGATATTGGCTAGTAATAATTGTGTTGAGAGGCACTCTATAGAATAGTATGGAAGAGATGTTATAATAATTTTGTTTAAAGGCTCGAGGAAACCCATTATGTAATGAAAAAATACCATCTTAGATCCATCTTAACTTCAGACTTGATCCGTTTCGGTGCTTAGTAGATCCATTTTTAAGATGGATCTATGTCTCCTTAAAATAAAGTTATAATTTAGTGAGTTTATTTATTTATTTTTCTTTAACAATGTGAGATGTATCATGTAGTAAATGTTAGTATGTGTAATTGTTTTGATTCTTATTATGAATTTATTCTTATCATAATTTACCAACCATTTAATTTATATGTCTATTCTAGTTATAAAATAATCAATACGAGTTTATATATCCATATATATATATATATATATATATATGCAAATTTAAGAAAATATGTAATAAGGTTCTTGACCATGAAGATTCTTACTTAGTAAATGATATTTTTTATAATACCACCTGTCAATAAAATGACTTATTATTACTACCTACCTAAAAAACCATAACTCATATTAATATGACACATGTTCATAATACAATCCTTTTTTATTTAATCAATTTAATTAAAATGGAAGAAAGGTCATAACTACTTTTGAGGTCAATCTCAACCATTTATCTCTCATCACCACTAAGAATATTATAGAATATTTCATGGATGTTAAATCCGTCCTACCCACCTAATAATTATTGATAATTAAATTAAAATTATGGAATCTCTATTCCAAAATAGACATGTCTATCGACACAATAATTTTTTTAAACATAATTGAGAAATTTGTATTAAAATTATCCATGAGACATGCAACAATATTACATAATAATTATAAAATGTGTCCTATAATGGTCATTGGTCTTTAGAAGTTCATAGAGAGCCAACCAATTGAAAAAGTTTCATCTATAAACCATGTTTGAGTCAAAAGCATGTTCTTTGTACTTTTAGGTCTTCTAGGTCTTTCTAGGATAAAGAATAAATTTGGTCATGTATCATAGTACCATTTGGACTCATTATAATGAAGATAAATATTTATTTTGTCAAGAAAATCCATGGATAATCCCAAGGCCAAGTTCGCCCAAGATCAAGATCAAGTCAACCAAAAAGGAGAGAATTCAACCCTCAAAAAAGGCTATATAAAGAAGTGCAGTTGAACTCATTTGGACACACATCTCAAGCAAGTTTGATCTACAATAGCGAAGGAGAAGAAGAGTAGCTATGAGGTCGAAGAGGAAGAAAATAAGCCAAAATTTTGTCAAAGAAACTTTCTCTTGTCTCAATAGCATTTGTGAAGATTCTAGTTGCTGGAGGTCGAAATTATGTAGCAGTTGCAGGGGGGTGAAATTTTTTTGTAGGGGTCACAGCTGCAGTAGTAGTGTAGCAGTATCAAAGTTATGGAAGTTGTCTCAAGTAATACCTTGGTGGGGTCTAGCTTGGGGCTTGGATGGTTTATTGGTTTGGGTCTTAGAATTCTCTTTTGTAAGCAGATTATAAAGAAGAGGAGAAGAATTTTCTGGGTTTTCCCCTTGGAGGGGCTTTTCCCTCGCATGGAGCCTATATCTTGTGTACTATGTCTCTTTGTGATCCTCATTGTTTTTATAATTACTTGATGAACACAACTAAAGAAGTAATAAAGAATCAACTAACATCACAAGTAATTATCATGATAAGGAAAATAAGATCTAATCTACAAGTCCCCATGTTTCCAACATGGTATCAGAGCTAAGCTACAATAAGGAGATTAAAGATCACATCCTAAGAAAGGGTTTCAAGGTTCTTTAAAATATCGCTACGTCTATCAAGAATTGTCTATTGAATATCTTCTCGAAGTTCGCAAAGGAAGTAGAATATGGAAGTTTTTTCTCCACTTTATCTAACACATTCAAGGATATATGAAGTTGAAATCATTACAAAACAACTCTTTAACACATCAGATATAGCTCAAGCTCACACGCACAATCTACAAAACTTTCTTTCACCTATCCATTTGATGTCAAATCAAGAACACGAATTGAAAAACCATTAATCTCATACAGAAAAACATATAACTAAATTTAATAAGAAACCACTTACAACATATGGAAAATTTAGGCCTAACTAATTCCTAAAACCAAAGATAAGATAAAACTAAATATTTTGAAACTAACTCCAAAATATTCAATTTTAATTTTTAATTTCAAAATATTCAATTTTAATTTCTAATTGTAATTTCATAGACTATTCTTAATCCCAAAAAACATTAGCTTTTAATAATATAAATTTTTTTCCAGCTAAACCTATTTTTATTGGTATTTATTTACATGGGATGGAGAAACAATTTGTTTTCAAAAAATGACTTTTACCTAACTTTCTCCAAAATGACATTTGTGTCTTTTTTTTTTTTTATTATTTAAATAGGAAAAAACATTGCACTATTTTCCTTGGTTGTTTACTGATATTTCTGGTTATTATTTTAATATATATATATATATATATATATATATATATATATATATATATATATATATATATATATATATATATATATTAAAATAACAAATAAGAAAACAATTAGAGCACTTTGACATTTGATCCACTTCACATTAGATCAGGGAACAAGGATGCACAAAAGAAAATGGGTTGTGGTGATGGTCAACTTTCGTAATTTGAATAAAATTTTATTATCTTTGTGACAGCCCCACCCAAGTTTTTTGTGCGGGCCACATTGTAAAGAGCACGTAAATATTTTACAATATTTGAAATAAGAAAAAAAAGGCAACTTAGTATTGGTACATAGATTCCAGAGCTGGCCATAGAGAATTGCTACTAGGGATGATACAGTTTCTTGTGCAAAGAAGAACTTGAACTTGAGGACATCCATTAAAGGATGGTTGGTGCATGAAGTGAAAGAATTACTTCCTGAAATTAAATGCGCTGAGGAAAGTACTCAGGCCCATGTTTGCTTAAGAATATACAACAAGCAAAAGAGGACAAAATTTATGGAGGGACTACAATACCAAGGACGCATCAATAATGGAGGGGCAGGAAGGTTTCCTCAAAAGAAATATAGGCATTCAGAAAAAAGGACGCGGATAGAGGGAGATGTGGGATTCATGAATAGGGGGGGAAAGGAAAAGAGTATTTGGAACTAGGAATAGGATTACAGAGTGGGAAGAAGCATAAGCTTCACTCCTGTTCGAGAATTAGAATGAGGAAGGAAGAGGGGCTCGAATCATTAACAACAAATTCTAGCAGACACCGATGACGAGAAAAGAAGAGAAGGGGATCAGTTTTCTGTTTTGTCCCTATACCACTAGTGTAACCTCTTATTGTTATTAGTGGAACCACCTTGTTGTTATTATTATGCCCCATAGAAGCCCACTATTGTTGTTGTTGTGTTCCTACAATATTATTGTTATGTAGGCTCTGATTGTATTGGGACCCTTTAGACTCCTATATATAGAAAGGACGTATTGTCATTTGTATCATCCAAGAATTATTCATTTGTGTAATGTAGAGGAGTTTTCCCCCTCAAAGAGGTTGATTTTGAAGTCGTTGATCTATCTTTTCTATCTTTTTGTGAGCTGGTTTCATAACATTTGGTATCAAAGCTTTGGATTCTAGGGTTTCACTGCTCAAAATAGGTCACTGTGGCATTTTTGATATAAAGTTTTCTCTACAAAGTTCTAGAAGCTAAAACAAAAACCTATTTGAGTGGAAATCACTTTGAAGCTTGGGTCCAAATTTCAGATCTTGTCTTGCTATATTGTCGGAGATATGATATGAGGAATTTAGGGTTTTTTCAAGTTCCAGAATTCCATCATAGATGGGTCATTGTGGAATTTTTGCTATAATCAGTTTCCTACGAAGGTTCAGAATCTAAAACTAAAACCCATTTGATCTGAAATCCGAATGAATCTTGGGTCCAAATGTCAAATCTTGTTTTGCTATATTTCGGAGATAAGATCCAAGGAAGTTAGGGTTTTGCTAGGATCCCGAATTACATTCCAAAAAGGTGACCTTGGGAAAACGTGTCATAACTTTCCCTTTGGGTATCAAATTGAAATCTCATCAAAAGTTATAGAAATAGGACTTAATTTAGTTTTATGTGCATTTTTTTCAGGTCCGAAGTTTGAAACACTGACACGTGGCACTTCATACAAGTTCGCTCTACTGAAAAAGTGTATAATCAGGTCATCTTGGGAGATTTGGCAAAATGCTTCCTTAAAGAATCCAATTTTTATCAAAATGGTGGAGTTGGAAATAGGCCTCATAGGGCTAAAACAATTCAAAATTTCAGACCTTGGAGATCCAAAATTTCAGAGATACATCAGATTCAATATCGAGCTCCTACAAAGTGAAAAAAGGTGTATTTTTTTTAAATTTTTGCATAAGTTTGGTTTCAAAAACTAGTTTGAAGGAATTCAAAGGGCATAGTGAAGCATAATTATCATTAATTGAAGCCCCGAAGAAAGAAAATGGAAACACCTAGTAAGAAACCTGAAAGCGCTAGCATGATTCATGAAGAAGAGGAAGAAATGCAACATGATATATCAAAATTACGGGACCACGTGCAACAAATTTAACTCTCACAAAAAGTAACAAAATTTAAGTTGGATGGTTTAAAGAAAGACGTGGAAGATGAGATGGATGGTATGAAAGACAACATTGAAGATTGGAAGAAATACATGGAAGGTTGGAAGGAAGGTTTGACAAAGTTACTACAAGAAAGGCTTCCTAATAGCGAAAAGGTAGTATAGCAAACACATAATGAGAACACAAGAAATGTTAACCATGCTTTGAAGAATGAAGACATTGAAGATTTGAAGAAAGAAATGCAAGGTTTGAAGGAAGGTCTGAAATGTTTTAGATGTGGTAAAATTGGTCATACCGCTACTAACTGTAAATCCCTTGGGAGAAAGTCAATGAAAGGAGAGAACAAAAAGATGAGCCACCACTAGATAAGGGAAAATCATCAGAGTCTGCATATTACATTGTTGCTCACTGTAATTTTAATATTAATGATGTTTTTAATACTACATTTTCTTCATGGCGAGAAAGTTGGATTTTTGATTCAGGATCCGCTTGTCATATGACATTTCGGTGAGATTTTTTTGAAAATTTTAGTGATGATATTGATGGTGTTATTTACTTTTTGACAAGTCTCAAATTAAACCATCTGGCATTGGGTTTATTCATTCGAAGATATTGAATCTTCCATACTATGTTTTAGATGTACTTTATATTCCACTGTTTCAATGAAATTTGATGTCTCTTATCCATATTCAGTAGTAGGGGCATTCTATTCATATATTTGATGTCATCATTGAGATAAGAAAAGCATATGGTCATGCAGTTATTATGACCGGTATGGAAGAAGATACGCTTTTAAAGTTAAATGGTACTTCATCAACTAATTCTTGTGAAAGTTAGACTTTTTTGGCACAACAAAGTGACATCCTGTCTCCTAGCTTATTGTGGCATGCTTGATTTGGTCACATCAATTATGGCATCATTAGGATTATGAAAAAGCAAGGTATTAAAGGTCTTCCGATAGTTCCAAGAAAGATTACAATTTGTGATGCTTGTATTCTAGGAAAGCATTGTAAACAACCTTTTCATAATTATTCTTTCATATCTTCAAAAAAATTACCTCTTATACATTCAGATGTATGTGGACCTATGCCTGTTGTAACTACCAATGGAAATAAATATGTGCTGACATTTATTGATGATTACTCGAGAAGGCGTTGGGGGTATTTTTTGAAGAATAAGTCACAAGTGTTTTAAGTTTTTAAAACTTTTCATTTGACGATTAAAAATGAAACTTAACAGAGTATAGGCATTCTCAGAACTAATAATGGTGGTGTGTATACTTCTCATGTTTTTGAAAAATATTTGAAGTAAAATGGAATCGAACATCAGACTACCATTCCTTATAATCCACAACAGAATGGTGTTGCAGAATGTGTGAATAGAACTTTGCTTAATATGGTAAGATCTATGATTTTCTTTAAGAGTGTTAAGTTTATGTTTTGGGGAGAAGCAGTGCTTTGTGCAACTTATATTCGCAATCGTTGTCCTTCTTCTATCATCAATAATAAATCTCCTTATGAAATGTGGTATAATCGTCTTCCTGTTGTTCAACATTTTAGAGTCTTTGGTTCTCTATGCTATGCATTAATTCCTAAACATCAATGCAACAAGTTGGGTGCTAGGAGTCACAAATGTATTTTCTTGGGTTATTCTGTTATTTCCAAAGAATATAGGTCGTATGATGAAGAAAATAAAAAAACCATTCTTTCGAGACATGTTATTTTCCTTGAATCAGATAAGTATAATCCCACTGTCGATAGGCAACTAGCTCATTTGGACAAAACTGCATCTAAGAAGTTCTATTTTGAATCTGATAATGACGTTAAAAACACCAAAGGGGGGGTTCCTATTCTATATCAGTCTGTGGTTTTTCCATCTTTGACTCATGAGAATGATGAGGATGTTACTGTTGAAGAAAATTTGGAGGATAATGTTGTTTCTACAGGGCCAAAAAGTGTTCCTGAAGAACTTGTACTTCAAGATGAACAACTATCACAACCACTTCAACAACCTTTATGAAGATCTACACGTGATCGAAAAGTTCCAAGAAAGTATGATGATTTTGAAATAGGAATGTCTTCAAAAGGTGATTTGGGTAATGTTTCTCATGACGCTGAATTCAATCATTGTACAATTAGCGAACCTATTTGTTTTTGAAGAAGATGATAATTGTGATGAATGGAAGGATGCAATGCAAAAGGAATATGATGCACTTACTAATAATGGAACTTGGAGGTTAGTGGATCCTCGTGTAGGTGTCAAACCCATTGGTTAAAAATGGGCTTATAAGATCAAATACAAATATTAAGATGGTTCACTTGGTAAATACAAGGAAAGGCTTGTAGAAAAAGGTTATGCTCATAAAGAAGGTGTTGACTACACAAACACATTTGATAATACAACAAAATGGGGCACAATTAGAAATTTGTTTTCTCTTGCAGCTTAGAATAGCTGGAAGACACACCATATGGATGTTAAAACAACTTTTTTGAATGGCGATTTTAAGGAGGATGATTACATGTTTCAGCCCGAAGGTTTTCTACCAAAGGAAAGAGAAAAAGGTATGTAAGTTAATGAAGGCTTTGTATGGACTGAAACAAGCATCTCGTGCATGGTATGAAAAATTAAATGAACAGCTTCTCAAGTTGAATTATACGTTATTTGATTTGGATGATGCAACCCTTTTTGTTAAGAAAATTGGAAAGTTAGTTGTATATTTTGTTGTGTATGTAGATGATTTGATGATCACAAGAAACAATGATGACTATATCGCATCAGTTAAAAGAGAATTACTAAAAGTTTTGACATGACAGATTTGGGTTTATTACATTATTATTTAGGGAATGAAGCTGATCAGAAACCCAAATATATTTTCATTTCTCAAAAAAAGTATATTGGACAACTATTGGACAGATTTGGGATGCAGGATTGTAATCCTGACACTACTCTTATGGAGCAAAATTTGAAACTTACTTCCACTGAAGGAAGTATGTTTGAAGATCTAAAAAATTACAAGCAACTTGTTGGAAGTTTTATTTTTCTAACTACTACTTGACCTAGCATAGCTTTTGTTGTAGGGATACTTTCCAGGTTCATGCATAAGCCATGTGAAGGTCATTGGAATGCAACAAACCGAGTGCTAAATTATTTGAAAGGAACTCGAACATATGGCATCAAATATTCCAAAGTTGTAGATTTCCATCTCACAGGTTCTCCAGATTTTGATTTTGATGTAGCTAAGGAGAATGGAGTCTCTACTTCTAGTTATTTGATGAGTCTTGGATCAACAACCATCAGTTGGAGATCACACAAGAAATATGCTCCTACTAATTCTACCATCAAATTCGAATATGTTGCAGCAGCTCAAGCCACAAAAGAAATCATTTGGCTTTGCAAAATACTTGAAGACTTGGAGGAGAAACAAAAGGCTTCAACTCCACTACTCGTCGACAACTCTTTTGTAATTCAGTTGGCCAAGAATCCCAAGTTTCATTAACGAAGGAAGCATATTAACACCAAATATCACTTGATTTGACATTATGTATAGGCCACAGTTATTCATCTGCCACATTGTCCTACTTCAGAACAGATCACAGACATATTTACAAAGCCACTGGGACGTGAAACATTTGAAAAGTTCAGAATGTTACTCGGCATGTCAAATGTCCCTTCGAATTAAGCGGGGATTTTTATTGTATAGTATGTAATTAAGTTTACATTTCATTTTTACGGTTCATAAGTTACCAAGACACAATTGTCTCGTACCTAGATTGCATATGTATAAATAAGTAATTGTATCTTTAATATGATGCTCTTTCATTGTGTTTTTTCATTGTGGAATTTATTTGGGCTTGTACATCGATTACTACAACACTTGTGACAGGTGTAACCCTTGGTTCTTTAAATCATGTGGCAATTACAATAGATTCCACGACGTTTCTATAGTAGACATGGCTTGAAATTAGTCAAACTCACCTTCAGTTGTAATTCATTAAATTATTAAAGTGTACTCAACGAACCCATTTTTGGCATAAGATGTTATCATTGCACTCGAGAAAACCACCTTGCATTCAATTATTGTGCCCACATCTAACCCTAACACCTACCTTGTTTCCGTATTTGGCATATTTAATCACAATCTTTGAATCAAAGTGTATTTCTTTAGTCAACTAAAAATATTGTTCTCACTCAATGACGTTGAAAATTTAGTTGCACCTCTTGCATGTTCCTCATCAAATATTCTATTATGTGTCTCAATGCTTCTACCATGCACAAAAGAGATTGTGCAATTATTGTATATGTGTACACGAGTTTTCCAAAGCTTTTAATTGTGAATTTAACCATGACTGCAATGGACGCTCCACAAAGCAATAAAAGAAGGTAATCCTGAAGTCTCAGACTCACTGTTTAGCACCCTTCTCAAGTAGAGTATAAATTGTTTGAAGAATTTAAGATTTTGATGTTCAGAGAGATATTTAAACTTTAAGGAACTATGTCTAAAATTATCCAACTTCAATTCAATGTTTCACTAGATTTATTTCCAACTGCTTGCATTGACTACATTGTTAATTCATTTTGTGGCTTGTATACTCCAGTCTATAATGCTTGTCCATGTATGAAGAGGATTTATGCCACTGAATTTGTTATTATCCTTCTGGTAACCTTTAAACAACCTTTTATGCCAAATGTGATGTTCTATGTTCCTTTGGCATGCTGTGAAAAACAAGTTATGCTTGGCCACCTTTTATATGCCAACGATATATATATATATATATATATATATGATTTGGAAGCTAATATCCCACATTTGTAAACAAGGAATACACTTTTCTATTTTATATATGATACCATTTGCACTCTTTATCGACGCGTTGTGAAATTATGTTGGCTCTTGTGGGCTTCTAATTATGAGACACAAGAGAAGGCACAATGACTTTCAAGTAGATTAAACAATAGAAAAATCAAAATAGTCTAGTTTGATACTGATTTTAAGATAACTAGTCTGCTCCAGTCTCTCTCTGCTACACCCTCTATTTTAAGGCTTTATTTATGTAACCAAAATTTCAAATGAGATTAATTGAAATACGACGAACCAATTCATTAATATTTCCAAAAAGATATAGAAAAAATAGCCCCAACAAACCAGCTATCCACGATCCTTTCCCGACGCCTTTCTCAGTCATTACACAAACATCAATTTCTTGCACCTTTCTCGGTCATTACACAAACATAAATTTATAGTTGACTGAAAATAAGGGAAGATTCCAAGGAATGAGACTTGGACTGGTCCACCTGGATGTAGATATACAAAAAAGATGATGACTGACAATAATGGAATATTCATTGAATGAGACTGGACTATTCAACCTGCCTGCAGATAGACAACATAAATGTTAGGCAGACCATAATTGAAGGTTCAAGGAATGAGACTTCGGACTAGTGTTCATTAATCTGCCTACATACAAATCAAATATATGTTGAATAACAATAATTGAAGATTCAAGGAATTATTTTGTAGTGTTCAACCCACCTGTAGCTATATCAAACAAATTGCACCTTTCAAGACATGAATCAGTGTTTAGTTTGTAATTAATTGGGATACATTTGGGCACTAGTTTAATGGGTGAGTCTTGCTATCAACTCCAATGAAAGCTCCTTAGCATTGGGTTTTGTTTTTTAGGATCATCTATTGGTATTTCATTTCATTGTTATCTTGTTGGTATTAAATTTCATTTCTATTTAAATGTTTCCTCTGTTATCAGTTTTCTAATATAACATGTAATGTTCAACTAGCTGCAAATGTAATATAGCATGGAATTTGTTTAGAATGCTTGTGAAGGTGGAGGATGATATCTTCTCTCGATATCTCATGATAAATAGAAAAGACCTCATGGAATGTGTTGCATTTTGGGAGTGGAGATTTGCATTTTCCATTTAGAATCCACAAATAGTGAATCAAACAATTAACTTAATTTAGCTTTATCTTTCAAAATAAATATTAAACAATTAATTGGGCTCTATATTCAGAATGCACAATATCTATAATTCAAGTTAAATTCAAAACCTAGTCAAGCCAGTGAGATACGTGTAAGTATGTCAATGTTCAACTCGCGATTGATGTCCCTTTCAAAATAAAAAAATTATTTAAATTATAAAAATCATCAAATATTAAAAAATAAAAAATGATATAATATAATAAAAATGTTTGGTTTGTTTAACTAAAAGTCTTATAAAACATCAATAATGTCATTCTCAGTGGCCATACAAAGGAGAAATGAAAATATTCATAAACCACGATATTGGTCTATGATATTGTAACAAAACTAATTGTTCCATTTTTTTAAACGTATACATGTTTAACTTATAAATTACTTTTTTCAATTATTATCAATAATAATAATAATAGTTTAAAATAAAATTATAATTAGGCGCATAGGCATGTCTATTTTGGAATAGGACTTCCACAATTTTATTTTAATTATCACTAATTATTAGGTGAATGGTAGAGCTTTAAGCTTGAGAGAATATTATAGAATATTCATATTCTAGAATATTTATATTACTATACATAAATCAAAAGTTAAGATTTATCTCCAAAGTAGTTATGTCCATTTTTCCTTTTCAATTAAATTGATTAATTTAAAAAAAGGTCATCTGAACCAGTGTCATATAAAACGACTTATGTTTTTTTGGGCATGTCATATTAATAATCCATGTTATTGGCCCATAGTATTATAACAAACCTATTTACATATTAAGAAACTCCATGGTTAAGAATCATGTTCCATGTTTTTCTTAAATGTATATTTGTCTAAATTATATATTAATTCTTTTTATTATTGTGCCAAGAGAGACTCTCTAGCCAAGTATGTAAAAAATGTTGTAATGTCATGTCTGTTATGTAAACATTTTGAATCCATCAAATTACATAAAAATAAAATAAAATAATAAAATTAATAATTGTAAGTATTAATTATTAAACCATACTAGATCCATCTTGAATCTAAATCTATCAAGCATAGAGAGGGATCATATATGTTGATGTCCAAACCTTTACTCACATTTTGCACTAAAAAACAAGATTTGTGCCTTGAGATATTTGATCCTTGTTAGTGCTTGATAGATTCAAAGTTAAGGTGGATCTAGGCTAGTTTATTAATAGTTGTGTTGAGAGGTGCTTCCCAACCCAGTGTGGAAGAGAAGTTCTAATGTCCTATTCTATCATGTTATGTCAACATTTTGACTTTCTAAAATCACATTAAAATAATAATAATAATAATAATAATTAGAATAAAATTGAGCTAAAATAGTCAATTTACATTTGGTAGTTTTCTGGCTTTAAGTTTTGACAACTCATGGTTTTTCACATAACATCCTTATATATATACATACAGAATATATTATAAACCAAACTAGATCCATCTTAACTTTGGATCTACCAAACCTCGAGAGGGCTCAAATCTCTTTTCACTCTAAAAGAGATTCGAACCCAAATTGATTTTATCTCTCTCTATGCTTGGTAGTTCCAGAGTTAACATGGATATTGGCTAGTAATAATTGTGTTGAGAGGCACTCTATAGAATAGTATGGAAGAGATGTTATAATAATTTTGTTTAAAGGCTTGAGGAAACCCATTATGTAATGAAAAATACCATCTTAGATCCATCTTAACTTCAGACTTGATCCGTTTCGGTGCTTAGTAGATCCATTTTCAAGATGGATCTATGTCTCCTTAAAATAAAGTTATAATTTAGTGAGTTTATTTATTTATGTTTATTTAACAATGTGAGATGTATCATGTAGTAAATGTTAGTATGTGTAATTGTTTTGATTCTTATTATGAATTTATTCTTATCATAATTCACCAACCATTTAATTTATATGTCTATGCTAGTTATAAAATAATCAATACGAGTTTATATATATATATATATATATATATATATATATATATATATATAGATATATATATATATATATATATATATATATATATATATATATATATATATATATATATATATATATACAAATTTAAGAAAATATGTAATAAGGTTCTTGACCATGAATATTCTTGCTTAGTAAATGATATTTGTTATAATACCACCTGTCAATAAAATGGCTTACTATTACTACCTACCTAAAAAACCATAACTCATATTAATATGACACATGTTCATAATACAATCCTTTTTTAGTTAATCAATTTAATTAAAATGGAAGAAAGGTCATAACTACTTTTGAGGTCAATCTCAACCATTTATCTCTTATCACCACTAAGAATATTATAGAATATTTCATGGATGTTAAATCTGTCCTACCCACCTAAAAATTATTGATAATTAAATTAAAATTATGGAATCTCTATTCCAAAATAGACATGTCTATCGACACAATAATTTTTTAAAACATAATTGAGAAATTTGTATTAAAATTATCCATGAGACATGCAACAATATTACATAATAATTATAAAATGTGTCCTATAATGTTCATTGGTCTTTAGAAGTTCACAGAGAGCCAGCCAATTGAAAAAGTTTCATCTATAAACCATGTTTGAGTCAAAAGCATGTTCTTTGTACTTTTAGGTCTTCTAGGTCTTTCTAGGATAAAGAATAAATTTGGTCATGTATCATAGTACCATTTGGACTCATTATAATGAAGATAAATATTTATTTTGTCAAGAAAATCCACGGATAAGCCCAAGGCCAAGTCCGCCCAAGATCAAGATCAAGTCAACCAAAAAGGAGAGAATTCAACCCTCAAGAAAGGTTATATAAAGAAGGGCAATTGAAATCATTTGGACACACATCTCAAGCAAGTTTGATCTACAATAGCGAAGGAGAAGAAGATTAGCTATGAGGTTGAAGAGGAAGAAAATAAGCCAAAATTTTGTCAAAGAAACTTTCTCTTGTCTCAATAGCATTTGTGAAGATTCTAGTTGCAGGAGGTCGAAATTATGTAGCAGTTGCAGGAGGGTGAAATTTTGTTTCAGGGGTCGCAGTTGCAATAGTAGTGTAGCAGTATCAAAGTTATGGAAGTTGTCTCAAGTAATACCTTGGTGGGGTCTAGCTTGGGGCTTGGATGGTTTATTGGTTTGGGTCTTAGAATTCTCTTTTGTAAGCAGATTATAAAGAAGAGGAGAAGAATTTGCTGGGTTTTCCCTTTGGAGGGGTTTTTCCCTCGCATGGAGCCTATATCTTGTGTACTATGTCTCTTTGTGATCCTCATTGTTTTTATAATTACTTGATGAACACAACTAAAGAAGTAATAAAGAATCAACTAACATCACAAGTTATTATCATGATAAGGAAAATAAGTTCTAATATGCAAGTCCCCATGTTTCCAACATGGTATCAGAGCTAAGCTGCAATAAGGAGATTAAAGATCACATCCTAAGAAAGGGTTTCAAGGTTCTTTGAAATATCGATACATCTATCAACAATTGTCTATTGAATATCTTCTCGAAGCTCTCAAAGGAAGTAGAATATGGAAGTTTTTTCTCCATTTTATCTAACACATTCAAGGATATATGAAGATGAAATCATTACAAAACAACTCTTTAACACATCAGATATAGCTGAAGCTCACACACACAATCTACAAAACTTTCTTTCACCTATCCATTTGATGTCAAATCAAGAACACGAATTGAAAAACCGTTAATCTCATACAGAAAAACATATAAGTAAATTTAATAAGAAACCACTTACAACATATGGAAAATTTAGGCCTAACTAATTCCTAAAACCAAAGATAAGATAAAACTAAATATTTTGAAACTAACTCCAAAATATTCAATTTTAATTTTTAATTTCAAAATATTCAATTTAATTTCTAAGTGTAATTTCATAGACTATTCTTAATCCAAAAAAAACATTAGCTTTTAATAATATAATTTTTTTTCCAGCTAAACCTATTTTTATTGGTATTTATTTACATGGGATGGAGAAACAATTTTTTTTCAAAAAATGACTTTTACCTAACTTTCTCCAAAATGACATTTGTGTCTTTTATTTATTTATTTATTTATTTAAATAGGAAAAAACATTGCACTATTTTCCTTGGTTGTTTACTGATATTTCTGGTTATTATTTGAATAATATGTTTTTTTTTAAATAACAAATAATAAAACAATTAGAGCACTTTGACATTTGATCCACTTCACATTAGATCAGGGAACAAGGATGCACACAAGAAAAGGGGTTGTGGTGATGGTAAACTTTCATAATTTGAATAAAATTTTATTATCTTTATGACAACCCCACCGAAGGTTTTTGTGCGGGCCACATTGTAAAGAGCATGTAAATATTTTACAATATTTGAAATAGCAAAAAAAAAGGCGACTCAGTATTGGTACATAGATTCCAGAGCTGGCCATAGAGAATTGCTATTAGGGATGATACAGTTTCTTGTGCAAAGAAGAAACTTGAACTTGAGGACATCCATTAAAGGATGGTTGGTGCATGAAGTAAAAGAATTGGTTCCTGAAATTAAATGGGCTGAGGAAAGTACTCATACCCATGTTTGCTTGAGAAGATACATCAAGTAAAAGAGGAAAAAATTTATGGAGGGACTACAATACCAAGGACGCATCAATAATGGAGGGGCGGGAAGGTTTCTGCAAAAGAAATATAGGCATTCAGAAAAAAGGACGCGGATAGAGAGAGATGTGGGATTCATGAATAGGGGGGAGAAGGAAAAGAGTATTGGCAAATAGGAATAGGATTACAGAGTAGGAAGAAGCATAATATTCACTCCTATTCGAGAATTAGAACAAGGAAGGAAGAGGGGTGAATCATTAACAACAAATTCTAGCAGACACCGATGACGAGAAAAGAAGAGAAGGGGATCAGTTTTCTGTTTGGTCCCTATACTACTAGTGTAACCCCTTATTGTTATTAGTGGAACCACCTTTTTGTTATTATTATGCCCCATAGAAGCCCCCTATTGTTGTTTTTGTGTTCCTAAAATATTATTGTTATGTAGGCTCTGATTGTATTGGGACCCCTTAGACTCCTATATATAGAAAGGACGTATTGTCATTTGTATCATCCAAGAATTATTCATTTGTGTAATGTAAAGGAGTTTGCCCCCTCAAAGAGGTGGATTTTGAAGTCGTTGATCTATCTTTTCTATCTTTTTGTGAGCTGGTTTCATAACATTTGGTATCAGAGCTTTGGATTCTAGGGTTTCACTGCTCAAAATAGGTCACTGTGGAATTTTTGCTATAGAGTTTTCTCTACAAAGTTCTAGAAGCTAAAACAAAAACCTATTTGAGTGGAAATCACTTTGAAGCTTGGGTCCAAATTTCAGATCTTGTCTTGCTATATTGTCGGAGATATGATATGAGGAAGTTAGGGTTTTTTCAAGTTCTAGAATTCCATCATAGACGGGTCATTGTGGAATTTTTGCTATAATCAGTTTTCTACGAAGGTTCAGAATCTGAAATTAAAACCCATTTGATCTGAAATCCAAATGAATCTTGGGTCCAAATGTCAAATCTTGTTTTGCTATATTTCATAGATAAGATCCAAGGAAGTTAAGGTTTTGCTAGGATCCTGAATTACATTCCAAATAGGTGACCTTGGGAAAACGTGTCATAACTTTCTCTTTGGGTATCAAATTGAAATCTCATCAGAATTTATAGAAATAGGACTTAATTTAGTTTTATGTGCATTGTTTTCAGTTCTGAAGGTTGAAACACTGACACGTGGCACTTTGTACAAGTTCGCTCTACTAAAAAAGTGTATAATCAGGTCATCTTGGGAGATTTGGCATAATGCTTCCTTGGAGAATCCAATTTTTATCAAAATGGTGGAGTTGGAAATAGGCCTCATAGGGCTAAAACAATTCACAATTTCAGACCTTGGAGATCAAAAATTTTAGAGATACATCAGATTCAATATCGAGCTCCTACAAAGTGAAGAAAGGTGTATTTTTTCTAAATTTTTGAATAAGTTTGGTTTCAAAAACTAGTTTGAAGGAATTCAAAGGGCATAGTGAAGCATAATTATCATTAATTGAAGCCACGAAGAAAGAAAATGGAAACACCTAGTAAGAAACCTGAAAGCACTAGCATGACTCATGAAGAAGAGGAAGAAATGCAACATGATATATCAAAATTACGAGACCAGGTGCAACAAATTTCACTCTCACATGTTGTGGCCACCAACAACCCCCCTCCTTATTTAGTATTTGCAATAACACTATGTAAGTGGGGACCCTTAGTCAAAATTTTAAAAAATATCAATTAGTGCTTATATGTCACTCCTTAAGAAATATCACATCGCGCCAAGAATGATATGGCATTTTCTTATGAGTCAAAATGATAAAATGCGATATTACAACGCGAATTCCATCGCATCGCATGCATTAATAAACACTCACGTTGGAAAACCTTAAAATCGCCGATATGCGATATCGCATATCGCATGTCGCAAAATCGCATAAAATGCACATAACAATTAAACGATTAAGCGATCCGCGATCTTGCGATATTGCGATTTGCGATCTTTGCGATATTGCGATCGAACAACCTTGCGATAGAACAGCACGATGACATTGTGGTAATGCGATACAGCGAAATGCGATACTGCGAGGCAAATCGCAGAAACATTCCATCGCGGATTTTCCTGGCTCAATATTCAAGAAAAAGTTTTTTCCATAAACCAAGAACTGGTTACGCGCTTTAATGATAATTGATGAATTACACGGCAGTTGTTAATAAAATATAGTTTTGTGTTTTTTGAGGAGCCAGTTCACGTCAGATGGCATGTTTTTGCATATCCGTGGCATTTAAAGCTTTCCTGTCATTATTTATTATCATTACTCTCTCCTCACTTGTGAACTGCAGGAACGAAGAACAAAAGTTACACAAAGCAATGTGCAGGAAGCTATGGGGAAAAAGGGTAGAGCTCCAATGTTCAAAGACAGAGAAAAGGTGCCCTTATAAACAGATACCGCATGCAACAGAGCCGCAGATTCACAAAATGCTGCTGAGCCATCCATTATAGATATTTCATATACAGCCATGGTTAAATGGGTACTGAGCGATGCTGATATCAGAGACAGATAATTTAATGCTCAGGGTCAAAAGCTCATGAGATCATTATTTTTAAAAAATTTTGAGCTTTATACCCGAGGAAGAGGAAGAGCCGCGAAAGGCAAAAAACGCATCATAGAAGCCCGGACCAAAGAATGGATGCAGTTTCCGATGCGCGATTAGCACCTAGCGCTAATCGTGCATCGCTGAGAAAATTTCTCGAGAAGGAAAGCCTCTAACTGCTCAGTCACTTGTAAGCCCGAAAATTGCAAGAAAGCAATGATAAAAAACAAACTGGAAACAGAAAGCTAAAGAAAAGGCAAAAGCAATCCAAAGGGTTAACCAAGTTTAACTGGGATTATTATTGGGCATACGTGGTAAAGCCACATAGTCAGTGGATGACTCTAGAGTATATCATCGATTTTGCTGAGAAGATGGTGCCAGCTTTTGCCAATTCTGTTTGCTTAGCTCAACCAAAAGCGGAAGACAGTCAGCCGACTTTACTCAAGCAAATACTGAATGCTTGCAACGTTAAGGAGAAAATGCAGAAATAGTTAGATATTAGATTTAATTTTTAGAAATAGTTTTGATTTATTTTTTCTTAGAAAAAGGGCAGTCATTTAAACCGCATCCTGAATCTTTGTAATTAAGTTATTTAGTTAGTAGTATTTAAACCCTTCTCATGCATTTAGAGAAGGCTCCAGAAATTTATCAAAAACTTGTCCTCAGAACATGCACTTTTGCACCCTCAGAGGAGGTTTTGATGAATGAATGAAACAAGATTTGTTCATTTTTACATTTGATATCTGCTACTGATGTTGCACTTCTGTACTCTTAGTGGATGTTAGAGCAAAGAGAGATAAATCATTGTCGCTTGAAGCTCATGTGTAGGACTAGTTATAAATGGTACTTTTATCTCTTAACCATTTATGCTTATGTCTTAAAGTGATATACAGTTTTTAGTTGTTTATGTATTATTGCATGAATGCCTGAGTTATCATTTGGCACTTTTGTATAGTGATAGATATTTATTTATGCTTAATGTATGAATAGCTCATTATGCGATATGTTTTTCACAACTGTTTCATCTAAATTTTTATGCGAAGTGGTTCATCCTTATTGATTTCTTTTCTCATAATAGCTTAATGATCTTTATTACCAATTATTATTTGAAATCTTTTTAGATCGCATAATAGAAGAATTACATCCCGGGTTAGTATAGACTTAAGATGTTGCTGCTTATTAGATTACAATAGCATAGCATTAGATTAAAGTTAGAATTAGAATATCTTAATTAGGAACTATTAGATCAGGAACATCAAATTCTACACACACACACTCATAGATTGGGAAACTGGTCCCATATCCCCAGTCGGACCTGCTATACCAAACGGATAAGGAGCTGCCAACCAGGGTCTGGACTGGGCGGGTATCCCCCTTGTTGTAGACCCAATTTTCGGGGCTTCAACATAATTGGTGCTAGAAGGAGGGCCTGAACTATGAATGGCAAGTAAATCTAAATCTGAATACCATTCTGAGAGTAAATCGCCCTCACCATCTCCCCCGACTTCTCCAGTACACTTAAATCCAGAGTTAGAAGTCGCTGGAGTATCTACCGCTACTACAAACCCTGACATTTCAGAACAATCTACCATTGAACTTCCTGAAGTCGAATCTCTGATTCACAAACTTCAGCAATTTTCTATTTCTCCTCAAAGATCTGATAAATCTCAAGGTAGCGTGACTTCGCAATATAACCCTGCTCATCCCCTGACCAGATTAAAGAGTGAAAAGTTTGGTGTTCAACCAACCGAATTACCTCTTCCCACAAAGAAAAGAGCAAGGAAATCCCCTAAGGAGTCCGATAGCAAGACTCTTTCATCATCATCATCCATCTCAACTTCTTCACCGCGAAGTCAACTATCCACTCCGCCACTTCATATCATTGTCCATACGTCCACTGGAACCCCTACAACTCTTCCTCAATCATCTGCAATCGTAGTATCCTCATCTTCCCAACCGCAGGGATCATCTTCTGCACTTTCCTCTGTTAGTAGTTCAGCAATGGCCCAGTCTCCATGGAATAACCCTGGGGCAGTCTTAATGCCTGCACCCTTGAGTCAAATACCGGCCCATCCTGAGAAATGGCTACCTAAGTTTAATCCCGAGGTAGGCATGCTAGCAGAAGAGCATATAAACAACTTTATGCTATCCATTAATCTCAATGGGGTTACTAATGAAGATGTTGTTCGACTTTTTCCTTATACTCTGCAAGGAACAACTGGATCATGGTATTTCTCATTACCCTTCGGATCTATCACTAGTTGGAACATCTTCCAAGAGTAATTCCAGACCAAGTTTGGTGATGACAGGTCTACGGCAACGCTAATCAATGACCTATCCAACCTTAGGGCCAAATCTAGAGAGCCTATCAAAGATTTCAATTTACGTTTCAATAAGATCCTAAACAAAATTCCTACTGCTTCCTAGCCCAACGAAGAAGTACGAAGTGAATGGTATATCAATGCTCTACTATCAAACATAGCAATCTTCGTGGACAGGGCTAATAAAACAACCTTAGTCGAAAACATGAAAGAAGCAATAGCAGTAGAGAAACGTATAATAGCCCTGGAAAAGAAATTCGTGATAGAGGAACAAAAATCCAAGAAAGTCACCTTCAAGGAAGACTCCAAGAAGAAACAAACAAAAGATCCTTTCGATTTGGAAGGATTACAGAAAGTTCTAAAGACCATGTCCAATGAAATGGTCGACATCAAAAAGAAAGTAGCAGAAACTTCTTCAAAAAAGCCCTACAGAGCTTTTAAAAGAGGCCCTTCAACGGATTCAAAACCACCCAATGCTATTTCAAATGCTGAATCCAAAGAAGAGGAAGAGCAAATTGCCATCGAAGGGCAAACTGATGAAGAAAAGTTGTAGAATTACAAGGAATGTGGGATTTCATCCTCCCACAAGAAGAAGATCAAGAAGTATTCCCAGTTAGCACATGAAGTAAAAATTAGCTTGATCCTCCCCAAACTATCCCTAAGTCAAAGAGCGCAAGCTCTGCAATAAAGGATAAAGTCGCAACAAAGAAAACAACATCTAAAGCGACTCAAACCAGCCCAGTCCAAACAAATGCATCAACTCCATATAAAACATTGATCGTGTCAGATGTAATGGAGTACAATATTATAGAAGATATGAAAAAGACTAGGGCTAATATCACTCTTTATGAATTGAGCAAGTTAAAGCATCAACAGAAGATAATGTTGAAAGAATTACATGCTGTGCCAGTTGCACCTTTGCCTGCCGCTGTACTTTCTCAAGCTTCTCATAACATGGGAAGACCTCCAACTAATGCGATCAATAAGATTGATCCAAATGACATCGCTCTAATTGGAGGAAGATCGAGATCTCATACTCCCCCGTTTCTCCTTACTTATGAAATTTTCAATAAAAATGTGCACAATTGTTTGGTGGATTCTGGTGCTTCATCGAATATTTTACCAAAGTCCATATGTGCCAAGTTAAACGTTCAACCACAGAAATCCACTGTGTGCATAGTTCAGCTAGATCGATCTCAAGTCGAAGTGATTGGCGAACTAAATCAAGTAACCATAAGGCTGTCATCCAACCCAAAGGTATGTCAAGTTATTGACATTTTAGTTGCTGATATCCCAGAATTTTATGGCTTAATTCTTAGCAGGGATTGGTCAGAAAAACTTCATGGATACTTTGCAACTGACTGGTTGCACATGTGGCTGCCCTACAATGGTAAACCAAATCAAATAAAAGTTGAACGAGAACTACATCAGAAATACATAGTAACGGAGCTAGAGGGGGAAAATGAACCAGTAGCATATAACAGTAGCATTATTGGCAATTACTCGGTAGATTCTTTCCTCGGCAATTTCAATGCTCATACGTCACCCTATTTAGAACACTCTGTTTTGTCCCAAGTCAAAAAATTTTCTCGAACTGATAGTTCAAAATGTATTAATTTTTTAGATAGTCCTGTAAATAAATCTTTGTTTTGGAAATTATTTTTTGATGGTTATAAATCTAACGAAGGAGCAGGAGTAGGATGCGTTCTAATTAGTCCAAAAGGAGATAAAATCATGCTAACATGCAGACTCGAATTTGATTGCACCAACAATACAACAGAATATGAGGCTTTGGTCCAAGGGTTGTACAAAGCAATCGGGTTAGACATCAAGTACCTTCAAGTTTTCGGAGACTCTGAGATTGTGGTTAGACAGGTACGTAATACTATACATTGCTTATCAGGTCATTTAAAACATTATCAATCCTTAGTTCAAGATCTGACTGAGAATTTTATAGCATTTAATATCTCTTTAATTCCCAGGCTCCAAAATGCAAGTGCATACCTTTTGGCTAACGTAGCTTCTAAGCTTATTCCTTCAGAAGATTTTAGTCCAGATAGATTCTCAATAGAATTAATCTTTAGACCATCTATTCCTGATAACATCATGTTGAAGCCCCGTAAATCAGGTCGAAAACAAGGGGGATACCCACCCGGTCCGGACCTTGTTTGGCAGCTCCTTATCCGTTTGGTATAGCGGGTCCGACTGGGGATAATGGGACCAGTTTCCCAATCTAAGGGTGTGTGTGTGTGCAGAGTTGGATGATGCGGATCTAAGAGTTCTAGTCTAAGCTATTTTAATCTAATTCTATGATATTGTAATCTAATGAAAACAACACATCTAATCTATGCTAACCCGGGATGTATTTCTTCTATTATGCGATCTAGAGAGATTTCAAACAATAACTGGTAATAAAGATCATTCAGCTATCATAAGAATGGAAATCAATTAAGATGAACCACTTTGCATAAAAAGTTAGGCAAAACAGTTGTGAACAACATATCGCATAATAAGTTATTCATATATCAAACATAAATATATGACTCCACCATACAAAAGTGCCAAATGGTAACTCACACATTTATGCAATAACATATAAACAACTAAAAACTGTATATCACTTTAAGAATATAAGCAGAAATGATCAAGAGATAAAAGTACCATTTATGACAGGTCCTACTCATAAGCTTCAAGCAACAATGATTTATCTCTACTTGTTCTAATATCTACTAAGAGTACAGAAGTGCAACATTAGTATCAGACATCAAATGCAAACACTAATAAACCTCGATCCATCCATTCATCAAAACCTCCTCTGAGGGTGCAGAAGTGCATGTTCTGAGGACAAGTTTTGACAAATTTCTGGACCCTTCTCTAAATGCATGAGAAGGGTTAAAATACTACTTCCTAATTCTAATAATAGTTTATTTACAAAATTTAGGATGCGGTTTTCAAATGACCGTCCTTTTTCTAATCTAATTTTTAAGAAAAAACAACATTCTAAATAAAGTTACTTCTGAATCTGATCTTTAAAGCTGCATGCATTCATCATGGGTTTGAGGAGAGTCGGTTGGCTGACTTTTGCTTTGAGCTGGGCTGAGAAAATGGAATCTATGAGAGCTGGCACCACTTTCTCGGCCGCATTTATGATACATTTCACAGTCATCTGCTGACTATGCGGCTTCACCAAGTATGCCCAGTAACACTCCCAATTTAACCTGTCTAGTGCTTGGACCGCTTTTTCCTTTTCTTGCGCCTTCTGCTTCCATTCTACTTCTAGTCGTAGTTTATTTGGTAAATACCCTAGGGTGGTCTCTGATAGGTTTGGGTTCTCCGCCACAAATTTTTTAATGAATTATGCATTGTAAGTCACCTGCGGTTCAGGAAGATGATACATGAGCTTTAAGTCTTGTGCAGCGAATGACCCGATGAGTCCATGTCCTTGAATCTTGAACTGTCTGTCATTCATTTTTGCATTGTCAAGTATCCACTTGATCATATCCATATATGGGAGAATTTTAGGCCTTGCTGCTATCCGATGAAGGAATGAGCACGCTAGTTCTTCTAAGGATGCTTCGAAAGAGCCTTGTGAATTTGCGACAGCGGTAACTTTCATTATTCTGGGGTTTTCTTCTTCAAGTAGTTTGTACATGCTTTCCCACGTCGATATCCCTGCGTCTCTGCTACAAGCTGTGTCTATATATAAAGGTGCCATCTCCTTCACCTCAGAGCCCTGAGCCTTACTTTTCTTTCCCATTTCTTCCTGCGTATGGCTTGGTATTGCCCTTCGTTCTTCGTTCCTGCAGCTCACAAATGGAAATGATTTGATCAAGAAAGGTGATGGGAGAGTCTTAAATGCAGCAGATATATCAAATATGCCACCTTACGTGAAGTAATTCTTTGCAAAAGCACGCGTCTACATTTAATAGATGACAACTAATTCCTTTATTATCATTAAAAGCGCATGATCTTGAGTCAGATTATGGTAAGTGGCTTTTCTTGAATAGCGCGCCCGAAAGATTCATGATGGAGTGATTTTGGGATTTGGTTCGCAATCGTCGCAGATCGCGACATCGCATTATCGCACCATCACGCTCTCGTACTGACTCACAAATATAATATCACAGAGTTGATTTGGCTTAATATCGCAACCGTCGCTTTATCGCGATATCGCAACATCGCAGATCGCAGAAGTTTTATGCTTGCCATATTTTGTTAGCCCATTCCCTGCGATATGCGATCTTGCGATCGGGGTTATCACAAATCGGAAAATCTTGAAGTCTTTCTCATTGGCATTACCTTATTGCAATGCGATATATCGCTTAGTACGAGAATCTTGCACATACCAGGATTATACCCAAATGGAGGTGTTTTTCTGTTATTTTATGATGCAACTTTTTAAAGATTTTTCTTATCATAAACTTAGGTTTTAAAGTATTCAAAAGATCTTCCTAAGCCTACGATGGTAACCTTATTTTGAAGAAAGGAAACTCTTGCTTTTCCTAAATTTTAACTAAGGGTCCCCATTCATTTAGTATTTTGGACAACACTTAAATGAAAAAAAGGGGGGGGGGGGGGGGTTGTTGCTGGTCACAACACATCACAAATTGGAGAGTATTCAATGACGATCCTGATATCGTAAATTTCCTCACATCTGAAGGATCCTACTCGAATCAAATAATTGACGAAGACCAACGCGATCGACAATTGCAACAAGATAGCACTAACAATGCTATACCTAAGTCGGTAGTCAAGGTAGAAGACTTGTACGATTTGAAAGATCGGTTTAAAAGGTCTACCAATTCAAAACTCCAAAGTTCAACTTTGAAATACGAATTAGTAAACCTAGGAACCGATGCCAAACCACAAAACATTAATCTAGGTCTCGGCCTAGCCCCTGAAGAAAAATTAGCGTATATTCATATTTTGAGACAATATAAAAATGTTTTTGCCTGGAATTATGATGAACTCAAAACATACGATACTTCCGTCATCCAACATACTATTCCCATGATCGATAATGAAAAACCTGTCCAACATAAGCTGAGAAAGATCCATCCCAATTTACAAAATCAGATAAAAACTGAACTCAATAAGTTATTGAAAGCCAAAATAATCTTTCTCGTCAGACATTCTAAATGGGTCTCCAATATGGTACCTGTTAGAAAGAAAAACGGAGATATTAGGATTTGCATTGACTTTCGAAACCTTAACAAGGCCTGCCAAAAAGATAATTTTCCTTTACCACCTATGGAACAGATATTGCAGGCAGTGGCGGGCTTAGAATTAATGTCTTTCTTGGATGGATTTTCAGGATACAATCAAGTGTTGGTACATCCTGATGATCAATTGAAAACCACATTCAGAACTAAATGGGGCACATACACATATCGAAAGATGCCATTTGGTTTGATTAATGCTGGTGCCACATTTCAGAGAGCCATGGACATCGCATTCAAAGGTTTAGTCAATAAATCTGTAGTAATTTATTTGGATGATATAACCGTGTATTCCAAGAAACAAAGCAACCATCTTAGAGATTTAAAACAAATCTTCCAACAGTGTTTAAGGTATGGAATTTCACTTAACCCGAAGAAATCTTTTTTCGCATTAAGTGAAGGGAAACTTCTAGGATTCATAGTGTCAAAATCCAGAATTCACATCGATTCTAATAGAATCAAAGAGATTTCTAAAATATCCTTACCTCACAACAAAAAAGCCATGCAATATTTCCTTGGTCAGATCAACTTTGTAAAGAGATTCGTTCCAGATTTTTCACGAATCGTGTCTCCTTTGCAAGCCATGATTAAAAAGAACTCAAATTTTAAATGGGGCCAAGATGAACACGAAGCATTCAACCTGATCAAACAAGCTATTATTAATGCTCCATCTTTAGCAACTCCAAATTTTTCAGAGCCTTTTATTTTATATACATTTGCCTCAGATAGGTCATATGCTGCGATACTCACTCAAGCAAATCAAGAAAAAGCGGAAGCCCCAATTGCATTTTTCAGTTCAAATTTATAGGGCGCTGAATTAAATTATTCAGACGTGGAGAAACAGGCTTATGCTGTTTTCAAAGCGGTCAAATACTTCAGACCTTTTTTGCTCAAAACCCATACTAAAATTATAGTACCGTTTCCAGCGGTAAGGAATCTTCTAGTACAGAAGGATGTGGGTGAGAAAAGGGCCAATTGGGTTACTGCCTTACAGGAATATGACATTGAGATTAAACCAGCAAACATTGTAAGAGGCCAAGGCTTTTGCAAAATGCTGGCTGGAGCGTCGCAAATTTCTGAAATTCCATCTGCAGAGGTACAAATGTGCGAGGTAAGCCTAAACGATGCAGAGTCATTATACGCTGATATCATTTATTATCTTAAGAATGGGTATGCTCCTTCACACCTCGATCATACTAAGAAAAGAGCTCTAAGGTTGAAAGCCAAACAATATCAGCTCATAAATGATATTCTTTTTAGAATAAATTATGATTCTGTTCTTCTTAGATGTCTTGAGAAATCTGAAGCTGAAAAAGTTTTGCAGGAACTCCACGATGGGCCAGCAGGTGGACACTATGCTGGAGATGCTACTACACATAAAATCTTGCGTGTAGGGTATTACTGGCCCACGTTATTTAAAGATTCGCAGAGTTACGTGAGGAAATGTCAAGTCTGTCAAACTACTGCTGGAAGACAAAAGAAGCCATGCTTGGCACTACAGCCGGTTAACATTGATCAACCTTTCAGTCAGTGGGGATTGTACATAATAGGTGAGATCGTTCCTCACTCTTCTAAGCAGCATAGGTATATCCTTACAGCAACAGATTATTTTACTAAGTGGGTAGAAGCAGTTCCACTCAAGACGGCTAATGCTGAAAATATCATTAAGTTCATAGATCAATTTATAATCACCAGGTTTGGATTGCCTTCCGCTTTAATGTTTGATAATGCATCATACTTTTCTGGAAATTCAATGACTGAATTTGCACTTAAAAGAGGATTCAAACTTAAATATTCGGCCAATTATTACCCACAAGGCAATGGGTTAGCTGAGTCTACAAATAAAAACATAATTAGGATTATCAAAAGAACAGTTGACCAAAATCATAGAAATTGGCATAAGGCTTTGATATATGCTTTATGGGCAGACCGAATAACACAAAAAGCTTCTATCGGCACTTCTCCCTTTAATTTAGTTTACGGGAAAGAAGTGGTTCTTCCGACTCATTTGGCAATTCCCTCTTTGTCTCTAGTTCAATACATTGATGAAGTACCCACTTCCTCCTTACAACTAAGACAAATGGAAATAATCAAATTAGAAGAACAATGAGAACACGCTACGAAAACTCATGCTCATCATCAAGCACTAGTAAAATCCTCTTTTGATTCAAACATAATGACCAGAAAAGATTTTCAGATGGGAGAATTAGTTTTAAAATGGGACAAGGCTCATGAAGAGAAAGGCAAACATACAAAATTTCAAAAAATGTGGCTTGGTCCTTTTCAAATTGTAGAAGTCATAGGTCCATCAACGTTTTTGTTACAGGATTTAGCAGGTAAGAGAGACTCTTTGCCTATTAACGGACAAATTCTCAAGAAATATTTTCCATAGAAGATTATTCTTCTATTTTTGTAGAGTAGTTGTTTTTCTTTTCATAATAAAACCAGTTGTGAGTGGTTACATTAGGCATTTATGAACAAGACACCAATTCTCTTTCAGATTTTGATTTTTCGCTTGTATAAATAGCAAATATTTTGGAAAATTGATCTTTATTATTGATAGATACAGTTAAAGACTCTAGCCTAGATATGATACTAGTTTCAACTTCATAAAGTTTGATGAAAACAACCTTTAGTGAAGAAATTGTTTTATGTCAGTACAATGGTGTTGGAAATAATACTGAAGGGGGGGGGGAATCAGTATTATCTAGCAATTTACCAAATCTTCCTTATTTGATCTTTTGAAATATTCTTGCATATCAGTACCATAAAACAATGAGCATGAATAAAGAAAATAGACAGTTACACCAAAGAACACAAGATGTAAGGTGGAAACCCAATGCGGGAGAAAAACCACCTGCTGCAATAATGTCTCTATCTTCTTTCAAGAAATTCTTTTTACAATGATTTTGTACTGGTGCAGTCCTTTACCAGCACGCAGGCTGCAACCTGCAAAGAGCTACAACTCTTTCTCGTTTTCCAGACTTCTCCTGGAAGGGAGCTACAACCCCCTACTTCTTTTTCAAAATGATCAACAAGTATACAACAGATACAGTCTACTACAGATATCAGATCAGTAATTACAGAAACAACCCAGAACACCTTATGAACAGAAATATACAGTTAACAGATCATCTTGAGACAGGGACGCATATTTTCTTTCTGTGGCCTGCGACTGGACGCAGTATACCGTATGCTGTTCTGCGTGCAGACGCACTGTTCCTTTTGCTTGTCTGCGCCCGACGCACACATCAACACTATCGCGCCGCGTCTTTCGCTTCCGAGACGCACCCAATACCACAGTCGCGCCGCGTCCTTCGCTTCAGAGACGCACCTGATCCTTTACTGTACTGCGTCCCGGCGCACTTTCCCCTCACTGAATCTGCGTCCCTTTAGATATAGAAGATAAGAGGACTTCAGAACCAACCCAAACACTCAGATCCACAGATCTGATCATGCGCCATATAGATCGTAGTCCATTAGAAGATTTACCCTTAAAGATATGGACTAGATCACACCAAGAGATAATCAACCAAGATGATGCATAATCCAAATGAATTCCTCTGCTTTATATAGGCAAGCTTCTCCCCAAAACATGGAACAATACCACGAGCCGACATCATAGAAACACAAAAGCGTCGGCTAGATACCACACAAGAAACCCCCACGTGCATTTCTCTGCCTTGAAATGTGTGCACTGGGCGGACGCACCTCCTGAACGGCTGGCCTGCGTCCCTGGACGCGGGTTCTGTATGGTATACCTGCGGGGACGCACGTGCTGAACATATTTCCTGCGTCCTTCTTGATTTATCCCCTGAATGGGTTTGCCATCAAGGACAACACCTGAATCATAATGCCAACAATCTCCCCTTTGGACTTGATGGCAACCACATAATCTTCAGCTTCATTCTCCCCCTTTGACATCAAGGGCAAAGGGTATGCTCCCCCTATGCTCATGCATCTCCAGATTTGTAACCAGAAATCCATCATGAAGGAGATAGAGACATATTGCAGCTATTTCCAAGATCTCCTTCTCCATAATGCCAACAATGCATTATGTGCTCCCCCTGAGCCTATACCACCAATAGGAAGATGATCAACAGTAAGATGATGCATCAACAACCCCCAGCTTTTGCCTGAGGTATTCAAAAGTGTCCCTGGGCAATGGTTTGGTGAAAATATCAGCAACTTGTTCCTTAGAAGGAACATACTCCAACTTGACCTTCTGTTCAAGTACTTGTTCCCGGAGAAAATGGTACTTGATTGGTATGTGCTTGGTTTTTGAATGCATAACCAGATTCTTTGAGATGCTGATTGCACTTGTGTTGTCACATAAGATAGGAATAGGAGGTGTACAAGTGATTTGATAATCCTGCAAAGTCTGCATCATCCAAAGAAGTTGGGTGCAACAAGATGCAGCCGCAACATATTCCGCTTCAGCTGTAGACAAGGCAATTGAACTCTGTTTCTTGCTGAACCAAGATACCAGTCTAGAACCCATAAAGAATGCACCACCACTTGTGCTTTTCCTGTCATCCACGCTTCCGGCCCAATCTGCATCTGTATAAGCATGAAGAGTGAGATCTGTATCTCTAGGATACCATAGGCCATAATTTTGAGTCCCTTGAAGATATTTGAAGATTCTCTTTACTGCTTGAAGATGAGTCTCCTTTGGATTTGCCTGAAACCTTCCAACTATTCCAACTGCATGCATGATGTCTGGTCGGGTACCTGTCAAATATAGTAGACTTCCAATCATAGATCTGTAGGTTGGTTGATGAACTGCTGCAGATTCGTCATTTGCACTGAGACTACATCCTGTGACCATGGGTGTACATACTGGTTTTGCATCTTCCATGCCATATTTCTTCAAAATCTGCTTGAGATACTTGGTTTGAGATAAAAGGATTCCTCCTTTCTTTTGTTGGATTTGCAAACCAAGAAAGTATGTCAGTTCTCCTAGCAAGGACATCTCAAATTCTTTCTGCATGACTGAGGCAAAGCTTTGACTCATAGCTTCTTCATTACTGCCAAAAATAATGTCATCTACATACACAACAAGTATTAGTAATTTGTCATTTTCAACTTTTATATAAAGATTGCTATCTGCTGAACCTTTTGAAAAACCTTGTTGATGAAGATATTTGTCCAACCGGTAGTACCAAGCCCTTGGAGCTTGTTTGAGACCATAGAGAGCCTTTTTTAATCGGCATACAAGATTTGGATCGTTTCCAAGAATGAAACCATCTGGCTGTTCAATGTACACTTCTTCATCCAAGTCTCCATTCAGAAAAGCTGATTTCACATCCATTTGAAATACTTTGAAGTTCTGACAACTTGAGAGAGCAAGAAACATTCGGATGGCCTCAAGTCTTGCAACAGGAGCAAAAGTTTCTTCAAAGTCTATTCCTTCTTGCTGTGCATACCCTTTACAAACAAGTCTGGCTTTGTTTCTAATTACTTCTCCATTTTCATTCAATTTATTTTTGAAAACCCATTTTGTTCCGATAACATTCTTATCCTTTGGTCTAGGAACCAGCTCCCAAGTATTGTTCTTTTCGATTTGCTCAAGTTCTTCATCCATTGCTTTCACCCAACATTCATCTTTGCATGCTTCTTTCACATTTTGTGGTTCAGTAGAGGAGAGTAATGCCAAATAACTTGAAGCTTCTGCAACTGTTCTTCTAGTTTGTATACCTGCTTCCTTTTGTCCCATGATCTGAGATTCTGGATGGTTCTTTTGAACATATCTGGATGGAGTCTTTTCTTCTATTCTTGTTCTTTCTTCTGCTTCTTCGTGAGGTCCGTCTTGAAATTGTTCTTGCGGTTCTTCTTCTTCATCATTCTGTCTTTGAGGGTAGCTTTCATCTTCTTCAATGTCTTCACGATGTATTTGCCTAGGAATGTATCCTTTCTCATCAACCACTACATCAATGCTTTCAACAATTCTGCCAAGTCTTTTATTGTAGCATTTGTATGCTTTGCTATGTGGAGAGTAGCCAAGAAGAATTCCTTCATCTGCTCTAGGATCAAGTTTGCCAAGCTGCTCCTCAGTATTTTTGATATAGCATTTGCTCCCAAAGATTTTGAAGTGCTTTACTGAAGGAGTTTTACCACTCCAGAGCTCATGAGGAGTTTGAGTGCTGTTCACTCGGACATTTGTCTTGTTGAGAATAATAACTGCCGCATGTGCAGCTTCACCCCAGAAGGTTGCAGGAGTTCCTGATTCATCAAGCATAGCACGAGCCATTTGCTGGACTGTTCTGTTCATTCTTTCCACTACTCCATTTTGCTGAGGAGTTCTAGCTGTAGAAAATTCTCTCCTTATTCCATGTTCATCACAGAAATCGAAAAATTCATTTGAAGTAAATTCTCCACCTCTGTCGGATCTGAGGCACTTAATCTTGTGACCTGATTCATTTTCAGCCAAGGCTTTGAAGGATTTGAATTTTTCGAAAGCTTCATCTTTGTGCTTCATAAGTCCTAACCAAACAAACCTGGAGAAATCGTCAATAAATAATATCAAGTATTCCTCTCCTCTAGGTGTTCTTTTTCTGAATGGTCCACATACATCTGTATGTACTAGCTCAAGAGGCATACTGGCTGATCCTTCTTTCTCTGGAAAGTTAGTTCTAGTCTGTTTTCCAAACTGACATGATCTGCACATGGTGTTGTCAGGAATTTTGATATCTGGAAGATCGCGAACTGCCTGATATTTGCAAGCTTTCCTTATTTGTGAGAAGCTTAGATGTCCCAATCTTCGATGCCATAACCAGTGCTCTTCATCCTTGCTTAAATAGCATTGTTGTTGTTCTTCATCAAAAATGTATAGATTATTTGAAGTTCTTTTTCCTTTGAGAACTGTTTTACCTGTATCAAGATCACGAACAAGACATCCATTTGATCTGAATATAACCTCGGTTCTTTGATCACACATCTGGCTTACACTTAGAAGATTATGCTTTAGTCCATCAACAAACAAAACATTTCCAGCCTTAACATCTTCTTTTAAAGGAGCAATACCTTTTCCTTTTATAGTTGCAGGAGTATCATTTCCAAAAGAGACTTTCTTTCCCTTTTCTAAATTAGAATAAGATTCAAGTTTTTCTTTATCACCTGTCATGTGCTTTGAACATCCACTGTCAATGTACCATAGATTTTCTTGTCCTTCTGCATAGAATGCTATCCCACATCTTTCTGTTTGAGGTTCCTTTATTTTCCATGTTTTGGTGCCTGAGGTTTGTTCCCTTTTTTGTTCTTGTACCTTTCTTTCCGGAAACCTGTTTCTACATTCAACATCTTCATGTCCAAAATTATTGCAAATAGAGCATTCAACTTCATTTTCAAGAGCTGAAAAATTGTTATAGGTCCTTTTTGTATTCCCTGTCATGCTTCTTTGTTTTTGAGCTTCCCTAGTCATGATTGTTTTATACGCAACACATTGGGCTGCTTTGTGACCAAAGTTATGGCAAGAAAAGCATTGTCCATTGAAGAAGTTTCTGCGATTATTGAATCTACCAGCCGACTGATTGTAATTTCTATTTTCATCTATTCTTGAACCAAATTGAGAAGGTTTTACCTGTGGCTGGTTGTGGCTTTTGTTCACCCTTAAGCTGGATTGCCCCTGATAGTTTGAAGTTTGTCCCTGCTTTACCTGATGATCTTCCTTGTGTTCTTGCTCATTTCTTCTTGCTGCATCAAGATAACTTTTTGAAGTGGAAGCTTGAGAAGTTTCTCCATTGTAGCCCAGACCTGTCTTATTTAGAGGAGATCGCTGCACACTGATAATCTCATTCAACGTTTCAGATCCTTTGATAAACTTGAGATTAATAGTTTTTGTTTTCTCAATTTCTTTTCTAAGACCAACAATTTCACCTTCTAATTTTTCAAGATGTTTTTCCTTTTCATCAATCTGAAATTGTAGAGTATCAATAATCATGTTCTTTTCTTCTATACATCTCTTGAGTCTAGTAATTTCATCATAAAGGTTATCCACATCTATAGCATCCTCATAATTATCATCTTCAAATGCCATTAACAATCTATATTTGTTACCTTGTTCATCTTCATCACTGTTTGATAAGCCATCGCTATCTTCATGGGTGTAGTAGCTTTTCTTATTTGTACCCTGTTTCTTGTTCCATCTAACTGGTTCCTTTCCTTTATCCTTATAAGAGCATTTTGCAGCATAATGACCTACTCTTCCACAAGCAAAACATTTGAAAGGTAGCTTACCTCTGAACCTTCCAGAACCCCTTTGAAGATTTCTGACAAAGTTTGATTCTTCTTCCTCTTCTTCTGGAACATGACATGCTTCATAGTGATCTTCTTTGCCTGATGCTTTAAAAGCAGCTTCCCTTCTGTCTGATGGACCTCCCTTTCTCATTTCATAAGCAGTTAGAATTCCATGCAGCTGAGACATAGTGAGAACACGGAGATTTTCCTTTTCTTCTACTGCAGATACTTTAGATTCAAATTTGGGAGATAAAGATCTTAGAATCTTTTGAACTACTATAGTCTCTTTTATTTCTTCACCCAAATTTTTCATACAATTAACAATCTCATCTACTCGAAGAAAATAATTAGCCACACTTTCATCATTATACATCTTGAGAGTCTCATATTGAGTCCTGAGAGTTTGAAGTTTAGCTTCTTTTACCTGTTCATCTCCTTCATAGCTAGTGATCATTTTGTCCCATATCTCTTTTGCTGATTTGAAGTGCATGACCTTCATGAACTCTGTTTGAGATATACTTCCTAATAGAGTACTGACTGCTTTTGCATTTGTTTCATACTGCTTTTTCTCAGCTGGATCTGTAGGAGTAACTGAAGGAAAGGCATAGCCTGATTCTACAATGTTCCAAACTTCTGTACCAAGAGATTGAAGATATGCAGTAACTCTTACCTTCCAATAATTGAAGTTTGTCCCATCGAAGACGGGTGGCCTGATTGATGCTTCTCTCTCGTAGTTGCTCATGATGAACGATCTACCTTCAAGCGATCAAGCTGTTTTGAAGGACCTGCTCTGATACCAATTGTTGGAAATAATACTGAAGGGGGGGGGAATCAGTATTATCTAGCAATTTACCAAATCTTCCTTATTTGATCTTTTGAAATATTCTTGCATATCAGTACCATAAAACAATGAGCATGAATAAAGAAAATAGACAGTTACACCAAAGAACACAAGATGTAAGGTGGAAACCCAATGCGGGAGAAAAACCACCTGCTGCAATAATGTCTCTATCTTCTTTCAAGAAATTCTTTTTACAATGATTTTGTACTGGTGCAGTCCTTTACCAGCACGCAGGCTGCAACCTGCAAAGAGCTACAACTCTTTCTCGTTTTCCAGACTTCTCCTGGAAGGGAGCTACAACCCCCTACTTCTTTTTCAAAATGATCAACAAGTATACAACAGATACAGTCTACTACAGATATCAGATCAGTAATTACAGAAACAACCCAGAACACCTTATGAACAGAAATATACAGTTAACAGATCATCTTGAGACAGGGACGCATATTTTCTTTCTGTGGCCTGCGACTGGACGCAGTATACCGTATGCTGTTCTGCGTGCAGACGCACTGTTCCTTTTGCTTGTCTGCGCCCGACGCACACATCAACACTATCGCGCCGCGTCTTTCGCTTCCGAGACGCACCCAATACCACAGTCGCGCCGCGTCCTTCGCTTCAGAGACGCACCTGATCCTTTACTGTACTGCGTCCCGGCGCACTTTCCCCTCACTGAATCTGCGTCCCTTTAGATATAGAAGATAAGAGGACTTCAGAACCAACCCAAACACTCAGATCCACAGATCTGATCATGCGCCATATAGATCGTAGTCCATTAGAAGATTTACCCTTAAAGATATGGACTAGATCACACCAAGAGATAATCAACCAAGATGATGCATAATCCAAATGAATTCCTCTGCTTTATATAGGCAAGCTTCTCCCCAAAACATGGAACAATACCACGAGCCGACATCATAGAAACACAAAAGCGTCGGCTAGATACCACACAAGAAACCCCCACGTGCATTTCTCTGCCTTGAAATGTGTGCACTGGGCGGACGCACCTCCTGAACGGCTGGCCTGCGTCCCTGGACGCGGGTTCTGTATGGTATACCTGCGGGGACGCACGTGCTGAACATATTTCCTGCGTCCTTCTTGATTTATCCCCTGAATGGGTTTGCCATCAAGGACAACACCTGAATCATAATGCCAACAAATGGAAGATATCATTAACAAAATAAAGATTCTCTGTAGAACAGCTATTTCCAAAAACTCTATTATTGTCATCCAGAGCTATCTTAAGGAAACAATGACTTCCTCCCTGCTAAGGAGATCACAACTTTCAGAGGAACAACCCAAGGATACACTTCATCTTGAAGAATAAGAGGTCTCATCACGAGCCGACTTATCATAATCACAGATATTATAACTTGTTGGCTTTGCCAAATACTGTACACCAAACCAGGGCAATGACTCAAGATTGTTGCAATCAAAAGACAAGGGGTCTCATCACGAGCCAGCTTGTTGAAAAAAGTTATAAATCAAGTGAATGAATATGTCATAAATTGGCTACCAAACCAAGACATTGTTCTTTAAGAGCAAAAAGAAAATCAAAGCAATAAGTGTGGATGTGGATTCTTCTTTGAGAGTTGTAGGTTGCTTTAAGTAGGATATAGGATCATTGCTAGGTAAAAGGTAACCCTGTCGAGGCTATAAACGCCTGCTGGCAGTAGAGGCTCTACCTACGACAAATGAGCATATTTAAAACTAGTTTACGGAGAAGACTTTGTTTTATCTTTACAAGACCAAGTAATGACTGATGAAAATACAAGGGCTAGCCTGAGGAAGAAAATAATCAAAGTTGAAAATAGTTGAAACGAAATGTCATTGACAGGTTAGAGCATAATGTACTTTATCTTTCCATAATAAAGTTTAACTTTCTGAAAAGCTTTATGTTTTGGAAGTTTAGAAAATTCAATAGAAAAAAGAGAGATAACTGGTTCTTCCAAGTGAATCGCCAATTGTTGTGGCCACCAACAACCCCCCTCCTTATTTAGTATTAGCAATAACACTATGTAAGTGGGGACCCTTAGTCAAAAAATTTTAAAAAATCAATTAGTGCTTATATGTCACTCCTTAAGAAATATTGCATCGCGCCAAGAATGATAGGGCATTTTCTTATGAGTCAAAATGATAAAATGTGATATTGCGACGCGAACTCCATCGCATCACATGCATTAATAAACACTCACGTTGGAAAACCTTAAAATCGCTGATATGCAATATCGCATATCGCATGTCGCAAAATTGCATAAAATGCACATAGCAATTAAACGATCAAGCGATCTGCGATCTTGTGGTATTGCGATCTGCGATCTCTGCGATATTGCTATCAAACAACCTTGCGATAGAACAACATGATGAAATTGCGGTAATGTGATACAGCGAAATGCAATACTGCGAGGCAAAATCACAGAAACATTCCATCGCAGATTTTCCTGGCTCAATATTCAAGAATTTTTTTTTTCCATAAACCAAGAATTGGTTACGCGCTTTAATGATAATTAATGAATTACATGCTAGTTGTTAATAAAATATAGTTTTGTGTTTTTCGAAGAGCCAGTTCACGTCAGATGGCATGTTTTTACATATCTGTGGCATTTAAAGCTTTCCTGTCATTATTTATTATCATTACTCTCTCCTCACTTGTGAACTACAGGAACGAAGATCAAAAGTTACACAAAGCAATGTGTAGGAAGCTATGGGGAAAAAGGGTAGAGCTCCAATGTTCAATGACAGAGAAAAGGTGCTCTTATAAACAGATACCGCATGCAACAGAGCCGCAGATTCACAAAATGCTGTTGAGCCATCCATTATAGATCTTTCATATATAGCCATGGTTAAATGGGTACTGAGCGATGCTGATATCAGAGACAGATAGTTTAATGCTTAGGGTCAAAAGCTCACGAGATCATTATTTTTACAAATTTTTGAGCTTTATACCTGAGGAAGATGAAGAGTCGCGAAAGGCGAAAAACGCATCAGAGAAGCCCAGATCAAAGAACGGAGGAAATTTCGGATGCGCGATTAGTGCCTAGCGCTAAACGCGCATCGCTGAGAAAATTGCTCGAGAAGGAAAGCTTCTAACTGCTCAGTCACCTGTAAGCCCAGAAATTGCAAGAAAGCAATGACAAAAAACAAACTTGAAACAGAAAGCTAAAGAAAAGGCAGAAGCAATCCAAAGGGTTAACCAAGTTGAACTGGGATTATTACTGGGCATACGTGGTAAAGCGACATAGTTAGTGGATGACTCTCGAGTATATCATCGATTTTGCTGAGAAGATGGTGCCAGCTCTTTCCAATTCTGTTTGCTTAGCTCAACCAAAAGCAGAAGATAGTCAGCCGACTCTACTCAAGCAAATACTGAATGCTTGCAACGTTAAGGAGCAAATGCAGAAATAGTTAGATATTAGATTTAATTTTTAGAAATAGTTTTGATTTATTTTTGCTTAGAAAAAGGGTGGTCATTTAAACCGCATCCTGAATCTTTGTAATTAAGTTATTTAGTTAGTAGTATTTAAACCCTTCTCATGCATTTAGAGAAGGGTCCAGAAATTTATCAAAAACTTGTCCTCAGAACATGCGTTTTTTTACCCTCAAAGGAGGTTTTGATGAATGAATGGAACAGGATTTGTTGATGTTTGCATTTGATATCTGCTATTGATGTTGCACTTTTGTACTCTTAGTGGATGTTAGAGCAAAGAGAGATAAATCATTGTCGCTTGAAGCTCATGAGTAGGACTAGTTATAAATGGTACTTTTATCTCTTAACCATTTCTGCTTATGTGTTAAAGTGATATACAGTTTTTAGTTGATTATGTATTATTGCATGAATGCCTGAGTTATCATTTGGCACTTTTGTACGGTGATAGCTATTTATTTATGCTTAATGTATGAATAGCTCATTATGCGATATGTTTTTCACAACTGTTTCATCTAACTTTTTATGCGAAGTGGTCCATCCTTATTGATTTCTTTTCTCATAATAGCTGAATGATCTTTATTACCAGTTGTTATTTGAAATCTTTTTAGATCGCATAATAGAAGAATTACATCCCGAGTTAGTATGGACTTAGATGTTGCTTCTTATTGGATTACAATAGCATAGCATTAGATTACAGTTAGAATTAGAATATCTTAATTAGGAACTGTTAGATCAGGAACATCAAATTCTACACACACACAATCATAGATTGGGAAACGGGTCCCATATCCCCAGTCAGACCCGCTATACCAAATAGATAAGGAGCTGCCAACCAAGGTTCAGACCGGGCGGGTATCCCCCTTGTTGTATACCCGATTTTCGGGGCTTCAACATCACAAAAAGTAACAAAATTTTAGATGGATGGTTTAAAGAAAGACGTGGAAGATGAGATGGATGGTATGAAAGACAACATTGAAGATTGGAAGAAATACATGGAAGGTTGGAAGGAAGGTTTGAAAAAGTTAGTACAAGAAAGGCTTCCTAATAGCGAAAAGGTAGTATAGCAAACACATAATGAGAACACAAGAAATGTTAACCATGATTTGAAGAATGAAGATATTGAAGATTTGAAGAAAGAAATGCAAGGTTTGAACGAAGGTCTAAAATGTTTTAGATGTGGTAAAATTGGTCATACTGCTACTAACTGTAAATCCCTTGGGATAAAGTCAATGAAAGGATAGAACAAAAGGATGAGCCACCACTAGATAAGGGAAAATCATCAGAGTCTGCACATTACATTGTTGCTCACTATAATTTTAATATTAATGATGTTTTTAATACTACATTTTCTTCATGGCGGGAAAGTTGGATTTTGGATTCAGGAGCCACTAGTCATATGACATTTAGGTGAGATTTTTTTGAAAATTTTAGTGATGATATTGATGGTGTTATTTACTTTGTTGACAAGTCTCAAATTAAACCATCTGGCATTGGGTCTATTCATTCAAAGATATTGAATCTTCCATACTATGTTTTAGATGTACTTTATATTCCAGTTTCAGTGAAATTTGATGTCTCTTATCCATATTTAATAGTAGGGGCATTCTATTCATATATTTGATGGCATCATTGAGATAAGAAAAGCATATGGTCATGTAGTTATTATGACCGGTGTGGAAGAAGGTATGCTTTTAAAGTTAAATGGTACATCATCTACTAACTCTTGTGAAAGTTATACTTTTTCGGCACAACAAAGTGACATCCTGTCTCCTAGCTTGTTGTGGCATGCTTGATTTGGTCACATCAATTATGGCATCATCAGGATTATGAAAAAGCAAGGTACTAAAGGTCTTCCGATAGTTCCAAGAAAGATTACAATTTGTGATGCTTGTATTCTAGGAAAGCATTGTAAACAACCTTTTCAAAGTTATTCTTTCATATCTTCACAAAAATTAGCTCTTATACATTCAGATTTATGTGGACCTATGCCTGTTGTAACTGCCAATGGAAATAAATATGTGCTGACATTTATTGATGATTACTCGAGAAGGTGTTGGGGGTATTTGTTGAAGAATAAGTCACAAGTGTTTTAAGTTTTTAAAAATTTTCATTTGAGGATTAAAAATGAAACTTAACAGAATATAGGCATTCTCAAAACTAATAATGGTGGTGAGTATACTTCTCATGTTTTTGAAAAATATATGAAGTAAAATGGAATCGAACATCAGACTACCATTCCTTATAATCCACAACAGAATGGTGTTGCAGAATGTGTGAATAGAACTTTGCTTAATATGGTTAGATCTATGATTTTCTTTAAGAGTGTTAAGTTTATGTTTTGGGGAGAAGCAGTGCTTTGTGCAACTTATATTCGCAATCATTGTCCTTCTTCTATCATCAATAATAAATCTCCTTATGAAATGTGGTATAATCGTCTTCCTGCTATTCAACATTTTAGAGTCTTTGGTTCTCTATGCTATGCATTAATTCCTAAACATTAATGCAACAAGTTGGGTGATAGGAGTCACAAATGTATTTTCTTGGGTTATTTTGTTATTTCCAAAGCATATAGGTCGTATGATGAAGAAAATAAAAAATTCATTCTTTCGAGACATGTTATTTTCCTTGAATCAGATAAGTATAATCCCACCGTCGATAGGCAACTAGCTCATTTGGACAAAATTGCATCTAAGAAGTTCTATTTTGAATCTAATAATGATGTTCAAAACACTAAAGGGGGGGTTCCTATTCTATATCAGTCTGTGGTTTTTCCATCTTTGACTCATGAGAATGATGAGGATGTTATTGATGAAGAAAATTTGGAGGATAATGTTGTTTCTACAGGGCCAAAAAGTGTTCCTGAAGAACCTGTACTTCAGGATGAACGACTATCACAACCACTTCAAAAACCTTATGAAGATCTACACGTGATCGAAAAGTTCCAAGAAAGTATGATGATTTTGAAATCGGAATGTCTTCTAAAGGTGATTCGGGTAATGTTTCTCATGACGTTGAATTCAATCATTGTACAATTAGCGAACCTATTTGTTTTTTAAGAAGATGCTAATTGTGATGAATGGAAGGATGCAATGCAAAAGGAATATGATGCACTTACTAATAATGGAACTTGGAGGTTAGTGGATCCTCGTGTAGGTGTCAAACGCATTGGTTGAAAATGGGCTTATAAGATCAAATACAAATATTAAGATGGTTCACTTGGTAAATACAAGGAAAGGATTGTAGAAAAAGGCTATGCTCATAAAGAAGGTGTTGACTACACAAACACATTCGATAATACAACAAAATGGGGCACAATTAGAAATTTGTTTTCTCTTGCAGCTTAGAATAGCTAGAAGACACACCATATGGATGTTAAAACAAATTTTTTGAATGGCGATTTTAAGGAGGATGATTATATGTTTCAGCCCGAAGGTTTTCTACCAAAGGAAAGAGAAAAAGGTGTGTAAGTTAATGAAGGCTTTGTATGGACTGAAACAAGCATCTCGTGAATGGTATGAAAAATTAAATGAATACCTTCTCAAGTTGAATTATACATTATTTGATCTGGATGATGCAACCCTTTTTGTTAAGAAAATTGGAAAGTTAGTTGTATATTTTGTTGTGTATGTAGATGATTTGATGATCACAAGAAACAATGATGACTATATCGCATCCGTTAAAAGAGAATTACTAAAAGTTTTGACATGACAGATTTGGGTTTATTACATTATTATTTAGGGATTGAAGTTGATCAGAAAAAAAGTATATTGGACAACTATTGGACAGATTTGGGATGCAGGATTGTAATCCTGACACTACTCTTATGGAGCAAAATTTGAAGCTTACTTCCACTGAAGGAAGTATGTTTGAAGATCTAACAAAGTACAGGCAACTTGTTGGAAGTTTTAATTTTCTAACTACTACTTGACCTGGCATAGCTTTTGTTGTAGGGATACTTTCCAAGTTCATGCATAAGCCATGTGAAGGTCATTGGAATGCAACAAACCAAGTGCTAAATTATTTTAAAGGAACTCGAACATATGGTATCAAATGTTCCAAAGTTGTAGATTTCCATCTCACAGGTTCTCCAGATTTTGATTTTGATGTAGATAAGGAGAATGGAGTCTCTACTTCTAGTTATTTGATGAGTCTTGGATCAACAACCATCAGTTGGAGATCACACAAGAAGTATGCTCCTACTAATTCTACCATCAAATTCAAATATGTTGCAGTAGCTCAAGCCACAAAAGAAATCATTTGGCTTTGCAAAATACTTGAAGACTTGCAGGAGAAAAAAAAGGCTTCAACTCCACTACTTTTTGACAAATCTTTTGTAATTCAGTTGGCCAAGAATCCCAAGTTTAAGAAAGCATATTAACACCAAATATCACTTGATTTGAAATTATGTATAGGCCAAAGTTATTCATCTGCCACATTGTCCTACTTTAGAGGAGATCACAAACATATTTACAAAGCCACTGGGACGTGAAACGTTTGAAAAGTTCAGAATGTTACTCGGCATGTCAAATGTCCCTTCGAATTAAGTGGGGATTTTTATTGTATAGTATGTAATTAATTTTACATTTCATTTTTACAGCTCATAAGTTACCAAGACACAATTGTCTCGTACCTAGATTGCATATGTATAAATAAGTAATTGTATCTTTAATACAATGCTCTTTCATTGTGTTCTTTCATTGTGGAGTTTATTTGGGCTGTACATCGATTACTACAACACTTGTGACAAGTGTAACCCTTGGTTCTTTAAATCATGTGGCAATTACAATAGATTCCACAATGTTTCTATAGTAGACATGGCTTGAAATTGGTCAAACTCACCTTAAGTTGTAATTCATTAAAGTATTAAAGCGTACTCAATGAACCCATTTTTGGCATAAGATGTTATCATTGCACTCCAGAAAACCACCTTTCATTCAATTATTGTGCCCACATCTAACCCTAACATCTACCTTATTTCCGTATTTGGCATATTTAATCACAATCTTAGAATCAAAGTGTATTTCTTTAGTCAACTAAAAAGATTGTTCTCACTCAATGACATTGAAAATTTAGTTGCACCTCTTGCATGTTCCTCATCAAATATTCTATTATGTGTCTCAATGCTTCTACCATGCACAAAAGAGATTGTGCAATTATTGTATATGTGTACACGAGTTTTCCAAAGCTTTTATTTGTGAATTTAATCATGACTGCAATGGGCGCTCCACAAAGCAATAAAAGAAGGTAATCCTGAAGTCTCAGACTCACTGTTTAACACCCTTCTCAAGTAGAGTATAAATTGTTTGAAGAATTTAAGATTTTGATGATCAGAGAGATATTTAAACTTCAAGGAACTATGTCTAAAATTATCCAACTTCAATTCAATGTTTCACTAGATTTATTTCCAACTGCTTGCATTGACTACATTGCTAATTCATTTTGTGGCTTGTATACTCCAGCCTATAATGCTTGTCCATGTATGAAGAGGATTTATGCCACTGAATTTGTTATTATCCTTCTTGTAACCTTTAAACAACCTTTGATGCCAAATGTGATGTTCTATGTTCCTTTGGCATGCTGTGCAAAACAAGTTATGCTTGGCCTCCTTTTATACGCCAACGGTATATATATATATGATTTGGAAGCTAATATCCCACATTTGTAAACAAGGAATACACTTTTCTATTTTATATATGAAAACATTTGCACTCTTTATCGACGCGTTGTGAAATTATGTTGGCTCTTGTGGGCTTCTAATTATGAGACACAAGAGAAGGCACAATGACTTTCAAGTAGATTAAACAACAGCAAAATCAAAATAGTGTAGTTTGATACTGATTTTAAGATAACTAGTCTGCTCCAGTCTCTCTCTGCTACACCCTCTAATTTAAGGCTTTATTTATGTAACCAAAATTTCAAATGAGATTAATTGAAATACGACGAACCAATACATTAATATTTCCAAAAAGATACAGAAAAATAGCCCCGACAAACCAGCTATCCATGATCCTTTCCCGACGCCTTTCTCAATCATTACACAAACATCAATTTCTTGCACCTATCTCGGTCATTACACAAACATCAATTTCTAGTTGACTGAAAATAAGGGAAGATTCCAAGGAATGAGGCTTGGATTGGTCCACCTGCATGTAGATATATAAAAAGGATGATGACTGACAATAATGGAATATTCATGGAATGAGACTGGACTATTCAACCTGCCTGCAGATAGACAACATAAATGTTAGGCAGACCATAATTGAAGGTTCAAGGAATGAGACTTCGGACAAGTGTTCATTAATCTGCCTACATACAAATCAAATATATGTTGAATAACAATAATTGAAGATTCAAGGAATTATTTTGGAGTGCTCAACCCACCTGTATCTATATCAAACAAATTTCACCTTTCAAGATATGAATCGGTGTTTAGTTAGTAATTAATTGGGATGCATTTGGGCACTAGTTAATGGGTGAGTCTTGCTATCAACTCCAATGAAAGCTCCTTAGCATTGGGTTTTGTTTTTTAGGATCATCTATTGGTATTTCATTTCATTCTTATCTTGTTAGTATTAAATTTCATTTCTATTTAAATGTTTCCTCTGTTATCAGTTTTCTAATATAACATGTAATGTTCAACTAGATGCAAATGTAATATAGCATGGAATTTGTTTAGAATGCTTGTGAAGGTGGAGGATGATATCTTCTCTCGATATCTCATGATAAATAGAAAAGAACTCATGGAATGTGTTGCATTTTGGGAGTGGAGATTTGCATTTTCCATTTAGAATCCACAAATAGTGAATCAAACAATTAACTTAATTTAGCTTTATCTTTCAAAATAAATATTAAACAATTAATTGGGCTCTATATTCAGAATGCACAATATCTTTAATTCAAGTTAAATTCAAAACCTAGTCAAGCCAGTGAGATAAGTGTAAGTATGTCAATGTTCAACCCCGGATTGATGTCCCTTTTAAAATAAAAAAAATTATTTAAATTATAAAAATAATCAGATATTAAAAAAAATGATATAATATAATAAAAATATTTGGTTTGTTTAACTAAAAGTCTTAAAAAACATCAATAATGTCATTCTCAGTGACCATACAAAGGAGAAATGAAAATATTCATAAACCACGATATTGGTCTATGATATTGTAACAAAACCCATTGTTCCATTTTTTTAAACGTATACATGTTTAACTTATAAATTACTTTTTTTAATTATTTATCAATAATAATAATAATAGTTTAAAATAAAATTATAATTAGGTGCATAGGCATGTCTATTTTGGAATAGCACTTCAACAATTTTAATTTAATTATCACTAATTATTAGGTGAATGGTAGAGCTTTATTTTTGAGAGAATATTATAGAATATTGATATTCTAGAATATTTATATTAGTATACATAAATCAAAAGTTAAGATTTATCTCCAAAGTAGTTATGTCCATTTTTCCTTTTCAATTAAATTGATTAATTTAAAAAAAGGTCATCTGAACCAGTGTCATATAAAACAACTTATGTTTTTTTGGGCATGTCATATTAATAATCCATGTTATTGGCCCATAGTATTATAACAAACCTATTTACATAGTAAGAAACTCCATGGTTAAGAATCACGTTCCATGTTTTTCTTAAACGTATATTTGTTTAAATTATTTTATTATTGTGCCAAGAGAGACTCTCTAGCCAAGTATGTAAAAAATGTTGTAATGTCATGTCTCTTATGTAAACATTTTGACTCCATCAAATTACATAAAAATAAAATAAAATAATAAAATTAATAATTGTAAGTATTAATTATTAAACCATACTAGATCCATCTTGAATCTAAATCTATCAAGCATAGAGAGGGATCATATATGTTGATGTCCAAACCTTTACTCACATTTTGTACTAAAAAACAAGATTTGTGCCTTGAGATATTTAATCCTTGTTAGTGCTTGATAGATTCAAAGTTAAGGTGGATCTAGGCTAGTTTATTAATAGTTGTGATGAGAGGTGCTTCCCAATCCAGTGTGGAAGAGAAGTTCTAATGTCCTATTCTATCATGTTATGTCAACATTTTGTCTTTCTAAAATCACATTAAAATAATAATAATAATAATAATTAGAATAAATTTGAGCTAAAATAGTCAATTTACATTTGGTAGTTTTTTGGCTTTAAGTTTTGACAACTCATGGTTTTTCACATAACCTCCTTATATATATACTCACATAATATATTATAAACCAAACTAGATCCATCTTAACTTTGGATAAACCAAACCCCGAGAAGGCTCAAATCTCTTTTCACTCTAAAAGAGATTTGAACCCAAAGTGATTTGATATCTCTCTATGCTCGGTAGGTCCAGAGTTAACATGGATATTGGCTAGTAATAATTGTGTGAGAGGCACTCTATAGAATAGTATGGAAGAGATGTTATAATAATTTTGTTTAAAGGCTCGAGGAAACCCATTATGTAATGAAAAAATACCATCTTAGATCGATCTTAACTTCAGACTTGATCCCTTTCGGTGCTTAGTAGATCCATTTTTAAGATGGATCTATGTCTCCTTAAAGTAAAGTTATAATTTAGTGATTTTATTTATTTATTTTTATTTAACAATGTGAGATGTATCATGTAGTAAATGTTAGTATGTGTAATTGTTTTGATTCTTATTATGAATTTATTCTTATCATAATTTACCAACCATTTAATTTATATGTCTATGCTAGTTATAAAATAATCAATACGAGTTTATATATACATATATATATATATATATATACAAATTTAAGAAAATATGTAATAAGGTTCTTGACCATGAAGATTCTTACTTAGTAAATGATATTTGTTATAATACCACCTGTCAATAAAATGGCTTACTATTACTACCTACCTAAAAAACCATAACTCATATTAATATGACACATGTTCATAATACAATCCTTTTTTAGTTAATCAATTTAATTAAAATGGAAGAAAGGTCATAACTACTTTTGAGGTCAATCTCAACCATTTATCTCTCATCACCACTAAGAATATTATAGAATATTTCATGGATGTGAAATCTGTCCTACCCACCTAATAATTATTGATAATTAAATTAAAATTATGGAATCTCTATTACAAAATAGACATGTCTATCGACACAATAATTTTTTAAAACATAATTGAGAAATTTGTATTAAAATTATCCATGAGACATGCAACAATATTACATAATAATTATAAAATGTGTCCTATAATGTTCATTGGTCTTTAGAAGTTCACAGAGAGCCAACAAATTGAAAAAGTTTCATCTATAAAGATTGTTTGAGTCAAAAGCATGTTCTTTGTACTTTTAGGTCTTCTAGGTCTTTCTAGGATAAAGAATAAATTTGGTCATGTATCATAGTACCATTTGGACTCATTATAATGAAGATAAATATTTATTTTGTCAAGAAAATCCATGGATAAGCCCAAGGCCAAGTTCGCCCAAGATCAAGATCAAGTCAACCAAAAAGGAGAGAATTCAACCCTCAAGAAAGGCTATATAAAGAAGTGAAATTGAACTCATTTGGACACAGATCTCAAGCAAGTTTGATCTACAATAGCGAAGGAGAAGAAGAGTAGCTATGAGGTCGAAGAGGAAGAAAATAAGCCAAAATTTTGTCAAAGAAACTTTCTCTTGTCTCAATAGCATTTGTGAAGATTCTAGTTGCAGGAGGTCGAAATTATGTAGTAGTTGCAGGGGGTGATATTTTGTTACAGTGGTCGCAGTTGCAGTAGTAGTGTAGCAGTATCAAAGTTATGGAAGTTGTCTCAAGTAATACCTTGGTGGGGTCTAGCTTGGGGCTTGGATGGTTTATTGGTTTGGGTCTTAGAATTCTCTTTTGTAAGCAGATTATAAAGAAGAGGAGAAGAATTTTCTGGGTTTTCCCCTTGGAGGGGTTTTTCCCTCGCATGGAGCCTATATCTTATGTACTATGTCTCTTTGTGATCCTGATTGTTTTTATAATTACTTGATGAACACAACTAAAGAAGTAATAAAGAATCAACTAACATCACAAGTAATTATCATGATAAGGAAAATAAGTTCTAATCTGCAAGTCCCCATGTTTCCAACATGGTATCAGAGCTAAGCTGCAATAAGGAGATTAAAGATCACATCCTAAGAAAGGGTTTCAAGGTTCTTTAAAATATCACTACATCTATCAATAATTGTCTATTGAAGATCTTCTCGAAGCTCGCAAAGGAAGTAGAATATGGAAGTTTTTTCTCCACTTTATCTAACACATTCAAGGATATATGAAGATGAAATCATTACAAAACATCTCTTTAACACATCAGATATAGCTCAAGCTCACACGCACAATCTACAAAACTTTCTTTCACCTATTCATTTGATGTCAAATCAAGAACACGAATTGAAAAACCATTGATCTCATACAGAAAAAGATATAACTAAATTTAATAAGAAACCACTTACAACATATGGAAAATTTAGGCCTAACTAATTCCTAAAACCAAAGATAAGATAAAACTAAATATTTTGAAACTAACTCCAAAATATTCAATTTTAATTTTTAATTTCAAAATATTCAATTTTTAATTTCAAAATATTCAATTTTTTATTTCTAAGTGTAATTTCATAGACTATTCTTAATCCAAAAAAAACATTAGCTTTTAATAATATAATTTTTTTCCAGCTAAACCTATTTTTTTTGGTATTTATTTACATGGGATGGAGAAACAATTTTTTTTCAAAAAATGACTTTTACTTAACTTTCTCCAAAATGACATTTGCGTCTTTTTCTTTCTTTTTTTTTCTTTTTATTTAAATAGGAAAAAACATTGCACTATTTTCCTTGGTTATTTACTGATATTTCTGGTTATTATTTTAATAGAAATTTTTTTTTTTAAATAACAAATAAGAAGACAATTAGAGAACTTTGACATTTGATCCACTTCACGTTAGATCAAGGAACAAGGATGCACACAAGAAAAGGGGTTGTGGTGATGGTCAACTTTCATAATTTGAATAAAATTTTATTATCTTTGTGACAGCCCCACCCAATGTTTTTGTACGAGCCACATTATAAAGAGCATGTAAATATTTTACAATATTTGAAATAAGAAAAAAAAGGCGACTCAGTATTGGTACATAGATTCCAGAGCTGGCCATAGAGAATTTCTACTAGGGATGATACAATTTCTTGTGCAAAGAAGAAACTTGAACTTAAGGACATCCATTAAAGGATGGTTGGTGCATGAAGTATAAGAATTGGTTCCTAAAATTAAATGGGCTAAGGAAAGTACTCAGGCCCATGTTTGCTTGAGAAAATACAACAAGCAAAAGAGGACAAAATTTATGGAGGGACTACAATACCAAGGACGCATCAATAATGGAGGGGCAGGAAGGTTTCCTCAAAAGAAATATAGGCATTCAGAAAAAAGGACGCGGATAGAGGAAGATGTGGGATTCAGGAATAGCGGTGGGGAGGAAAAGAGTATTCGCAACTAGGAATAGGATTATAGAGTGGGAAGAAGCATAAGCTTCACTCCTATTCGAGAATTAGAACGAGGAAGGAAGAGGGGCGAATCATTAACAACAAATTCTAGCAGACACCGATGACGAGAAAAGAAGAGAAGGAGATCAATTTTCTGTTTGGTCCCTATACTACTAGTGTAACCCCTTATTGTTATTAGTGGAACCACCTTGTTGTTATTATTATGCCCCATAGAAGCCCACTATTGTTGTTGTTGTGTTCCTACAATATTATTGTTATGTAGGCTTTGATTGTATTGGGACCCCTTAGACTCTTATATATAAAAAGGACGTATTGTCATTTGTATCATCCAAGAATTATTAATTTGTGTAATGTAAAGGCATTTCCCCCTCAAAGAGGTTGATTTTGAAGTCGTTGATCTATCTTTTCTATCTTTTTGTGAGTTGGTTTCATAACATTTGGTATCAAAGCTTTGGATTCTAGGGTTTCACTGCTCAAAATAGGTCGCTTGGCATTTTTGCTATAAAGTTTTCTCTACAAAGTTCTAGAAGCTAAAAAAAAAACCTATTTGAGTGGAAATCACTTTGAAGCTTGGGTCCAAATTTCAGATCTTGTCTTGCTATATTGTCGGAGATATGATATGAGGAAGTTACGGTTTTTTCAAGTTCCAGAATTCCATCATAGACAGGTCATTGTGGAATTTTTGCTATAATCAGTTTTCTATGAAGGTTCATAATCTGAAATTAAAACCCATTTGATCTGAAATCCGAATGAATCTTGAGTCAAAATTTCAAATCTTGCTTTTCTATATTTTCGAAGATATGATCCAAGGAAGTTAGGGTTTTGCTAGGATCCTGAATTACATTCCAAACAAGTGACCTTGGGAAAATGTGTCATATCTTTCTCTTTGGGTATCAAATTGAAATCTCATCAGAAATTATAGAAATAGGACTTAATTTGGTTTTATGTGCATTGTTTTCAGGTCCGAAGGTTGAAACACTGACACGTGGCACTTCGTACAAGTTCGCTCTACTGAAAAAGTGTATAATCAGGTCATCTTGGGAGATTTGGCATAATGCTTCCTTGGAGAATCCAATTTTTTATCAAAATGGTGGAGTTGGAAATAGGCCTTAGAGGGCTAAAGCAATTCACAATTTCAGACCTTGGAGATCCAAAATTTCAAATATACATTAGATTCAATATCGAGCTCCTACAAAGTGAAAAAAGGTGTATTTTTTTTAAATTTTTGCATAAGTTTGGTTTCAAAAACTAGTTTGAAGGAATTCAAAGGGCATAGTGAAGCATAATTATCATTAATTGAAACCCTGAAGAAAGAAAATGGAAACACCTAGTAAGAAACCTGAAAGCACTAGCATGACTCATGAAGAAGAGGAAGAAATGCAACATGATATATCAAAATTACGAGACCAGGTGCAACAAATTTCACTCTCACAAAAAGTAACAAAACTTAAGATGGATGGTTTAAAGAAAGACGTGGAAGATGAGATGGATGGTATGAAAGACAACATTGAAGATTGGAAGAAATACATGGAAGGTTGGAAGGAAGGTTTGACAAAGTTACTACAAGAAAGGCTTCCTAATAGCGAAAAAGGTAGTATAGCAAACACATAATGAGAACACAAGAAATGTTAACCATGATTTGAAGAATGAAGACATTGAAGATTTGAAGAAAGAAATGCAAGGTTTGAAGGAAGGTCTGACAAAGTTTCTACAAGAAAGGCTTCCTAATGGCGAAAAGGTAGTCGAGAAAACTCATGATGAGAACAAAAGAAATGTTTATCATGATTTCATAGACTCTAACATTGGAATAAAGACCCACTATGTTCTAAAGTTCGATATGAGGAAGTTTGATGGCAACGATCCTGTAACATGGATAGTATAGATGGAGCAATATTTTGATCTCCATAACATGCAAAACACACAAAGGTACGCATTGCAACTTTATATTTGGAACCCAATCACTTTGTATGGTATCAATGGCTTTTCTCTTGTAAATAAATTCTCACTTGGGAAATTTTTACAGAAGAAATGATAGCACATTATGAGGATACAAAAAGAAACACTTTTTTAGCCAATTGATAAATCTCAAACAAAAAGGTTCAATGATGGAGCACATTGAGGAATTCCAAAAATTGAATATAAGGGTAAAAGATATTATAGAGGAGAATAGGATTGATGTGTTCATAGGGACATTAAATGATAACATCCAACATGATGTTCACATTTTGGAACCTGATTCATTGGAGAAGGCATTCATGTTGGCAAGAAATATTGAAAGCAAAATTATGGCAACAAGGAAGCCTACCAATCACAACTATAAATATCGAAGTGTTGTTGCCCCTATCCTTCTACAACCTACAAGGTTGACACCACAACAATTTGAAAAAAAAAAGAGAAAAAGGGCTTTGTTACATTTTTCATAGCAAATACATTGAAGGTCATAAGTGTGCTGAGAAGAAATTATTTTACATAGATTGTGAAGAGGAATATTAAGAAAAGGAACAAGAAACGTCAAAAGAAGAGGATACACACCAAGAACAAATCATAGAGAAAGAAGAAATGAATCTGACCATATCTTGTAATGCATTGGCCAAAGTAACCAATCCTCAAGCTATCAAGACAAAATGACATATCAAGAAGAAAAAGGTAATAGTGTTGACTGATTCAAGCAGTACGCATAATTTTATTCATTGTAAGATAGCAAAGGCATTCAATTTCTTCCTATATCCAGCACCAGGGTGTCAAGTGATGTTTGCAAATGGAAGAACCATAAATTGCTCTTTAAAGTGCCATAATATCAAGCTATCCATGGGAGAATATGTCTTGAATAGTCTAATTCTTTCCATTCTAATGGTTGCTGATGTTGTACTAGGAGTCCGATGGATACAATCTTTGGGTACAATAACTTTTAATTTTCAAGAACTTTTCTTGAATTTTTTTCAGAAGAAAAGGCAGTTGAATTAAGGGGTATCACAGGGAAATGGGGAAAGATGATCAACTCTAATCACATGACAATTCTTCTAAAGAAAGAACAATGTGGCATAATTGGACAATTATGTTCTCTAGAGGTTGCCACGTCGAAATCATATAATTCTCCAGATGTCCAAAAAGTCTCGGACAAACATTCCAAGGTATTTGAGATTCCCAAAGGCCTCCTACCTATTCGTCATCATGATCATGCTATTTAGTTGATTCCAGGAAGTGTTCCTCCAAACATCAGGCCTTACAGATATCCCTATGCACAAAAGACTGAAATTGAACGTATGGTTGCAGAAATGTTAGAGGCTGGCATAATTCAACCTAGTCAAAGTTCTTTCTTTGCTCCAATAGTATTGGTGCACAAGAAGGATGGATCATGTTGCATGTGTCTAGATTATAGGGAGCTTAACAAGATCACTATTAAACATAAATTTCTCATTTCTCTCATTGATGAATTATTAGATGAATTTCATAGAGCAATTTACTTCAGCAAGTTGGACTTTCATGCAGGATATCATAAAATCAGAATGAAGGCTGAAGACATTCTGAAAACAACATTTAGAACTCATGAGGGTCATTACGAATTTTTTTCATGCCTTTTGGCCTTACCAATGCACCTTCTACATTTCAAGATTTGATTAATTCCATTTTCAAACCCTTCCCTAGAAAATTTGTGTTAGTATTTTTTTATGATATACTAATCTACAACATGTGTTGGAAGGATCATGTTCAACATGTTGATAGAGTGCTCAGACTATTGGAGGAGAAAAAATTATATAAAAAAAACTCCAAATTCTTCTTTGGGGTACAAGAGGTGGAATATTTAGGTCATATTGTATCTCATGAAGGTGTTAAGATAGACCCTGAACAAAAACAAGTTCTCCAACTCTTAAAGGATAACCTCACTTTGGCACAGAATAGAATAAAAAAATATGTAGATCAACATGGTAGCAAAAGAAGTTTTGATGTAGGAAAATGGGTATTTCTATGGCTACAAGCATACAAACAAATGTCCCTAAAACAAGCTAAGAAGGGTAATAAATTATCACCAAAGTACTATGCTCCTTACAAAGTGTTGCAAAAGATTGGTACTATGGCATACAGATTGGAGCTTCTTGCATCTTCCCGAGTGCCCCCATATCTCCATGTTTCATGCTTAAAGAAGGTTATAGGTGATAAGATCCCAGTTTAAACGATATCGTTGGAACTGGACGAGGAAGAAAAAATCATATTGGAACCCGAAGTAGTCATGGAATCCAGAACTTGACAGCTACAAAATTGATTAATTTCAGAGTATCTTATCAAGTGGATGAGCTTACATGCTGAAGGTTTCACATGGGGAGGATGAGAATTTTATACATATGCATCTAGAACTACTCAAGTTTTGAGGACAACATTTTTTGAAGGAGATGGGTATGTTAGGTCCCTATACTACCAATGTAATACCTTATTGTTATTAGTGCAACCCCCTTGTTGTTATTATTATTCCCCATAGAATCCCACTATTATTATTGTTGTGCCCCTACAATATTATTGTTATGTAGGCTTTGATTGTATTGGGACCCCTTAGACTCCTATATATAGAAAGGGGATATTGTCTTTTGTATCATCCAAGAATTGTTCATTTGTGTAATGTAAAGGAGGTTTCCCCCTCGAAGAGACTAATTTTGAAGTCATTGATATATATTTTCTATCTTTTTGTGAGTTGGTTTCATAACATTCTCTCTCCCTACAGGCTGTGGGTTGAGTGCTAGTCTCTGGAGCCCTATAACAACTTGTTTTCCCTGGAGGATGTCAGTTTAGATATGATTCATTGAACCCTTTAATAATTTGGGTCCCCGGTGGCTGTGGGTTGAGACATGAGGTCTCTGGAGCCATGTAACAATTTGGCTCCCTGGAGGCTGTGGATAGAATGAAATATTTGGAGACCTCTAATAACTTGGTATTCCCTGCAGGCTGTGGGTTGAGATAGCTACTTTGGGGCCATGTAATAGCTCGGAAGGAGGCCATCCTGAATATGAGACAAATACAAGTTGAATCATAATTCCTGGTTATTTCCTGGATGTGTACAAAGGTTTTTGGACTCCCTGAGAGGGGGTGAATGTTATAGACATTTTTGTGCCTCGCAGCATGGAGCATGAAATGTCGATAATTACAGGGATCCAAAGTCCCTAAACATGTTGTTCTTACCCCTAGAGGAACAAGGTCAGCAAACCACAGCACTTCCTATCAGTTCTCCACCTGAAAACACTCAAAAAACAGGCTATTTTTGGATCATGTCAGCTGCTCCACTGAGCATCTGCGCTGAATGTCAACTGCTCCTCCTTGTACCTGCGCTGAAAGTCAAAACCAATGAAGGCCACCTACGCTGAGCGAGAAAGGACAAGTGGCACAGTGAGTCATTGCTTTGGAATCTTCCAAAAATGACACTTGGATCAGGTATTTCGCCTTGTGATGAGTCAGAGGCTTTGTTTCTCCAAGTGGAAGCAAGGTTCACCAAGTGGACTCAAGAATTGAAGATCAACTAAAGATTAACTGAAGAGAGAGAGGACACAAGGCAGCTACACATCAGTTGCAAGCTGACTCATCCTTTCTCAATTCATCTATATATTGAGCTCTCTCCTATGAGCTCAGGGGGCTGGAATTTTGTGCAAGCAAGGAAGTGCTGTTGGTTTACAGTTAGAGCTATTGGGTGATTGCTTTTATAGAGGAGAAGAGGAGATTTCTTGCTGCTGGGGAGGTGCTGCTGGATTGGAGCCATTTATGGTTGTAACCTTCTCAGAACCTTTTTCTTCTATCAATAAAGCTTTTGATGTTCTCCTATATACTTGTATTGCAATGATGTATTGTTTTTATCTGTATATTTGATCCATTCTAATCCATGCATCAGTTATGAGTACATGTTTCTTGTAGTTTCCCTCTCTTGTTTTTGCAGGATCTTTGTGTAGCTGGGCCGGTAAAGGGAGCAAGGAGCTGGGAACAAGAGGCAAAGAGAGAAGACAGGATCGAAAAAAGCGAAAGACATCGGTTGGTCAATCTTTTCTTCCTTCTCTGTACTTTCATAAAGGAAAAATATCAAAGCTTTACTTTCAGTTGTTGCTAAGGAACTATCACCCTTAGAGTAGGGATAGGGTCATTCCGAGTCGGATACTTTTCCCCACAACAAACTGGCGACTCCACTGGGGAAAAATTGGGAGAACATCAAAGCTTAATGGTAGCAAGTCGCTCTTGAACATGACACTTTTCTTCCGTACCACATCGGGTTGTGTTGTTTCATTCACCGGTCTCATCACCATGGTCTTCGCCAAACCATCCACATTTTGGGGTAATGCTACCGATCCATCGCATCAGTGTCGTTATATGTTCAAGAGAGGTCATTCTGAAAGTGTCAACCGTGTCCCATCCACTGCCATACATTATCCTTCATCCATTCATGATCGCCACCCTGAATCATATGTCACAGTTTGTTTTCACCTCCACTAAAATCATTAGCTCCGTTCCGCGTCATTGATGTGGGATTCATTAAGGCCCTCCTTTGACGGATCGCTTCTTGTCGACTTCAGCTCATTATCCAAGAAGTTGATCTAGGAACAACCCCATCAGTACTTTGAAGCTTGCATGCCTCAATGGCAAGTTTCTCACTTCCGGCGACAGGTATACATCAATGACCTTCGACCAGAAGATTTTGCGTGGCGTTCGACGCCAAGTCCTTTATTCACGCCACGTGAATTGTACTGCAGTACCTTGAGGGTCATTATCATTATCGGTGATTCCTCTCGCGCTTGTTAACGGTTTTCATCATTGACCGGTAATCAAGCGATGTCTTTCCATGTTCGACTTCAGCGCAATTCTCACATGGATCGACCTGTACTTAGAGTGAAGATCGAACGAGTTTGAAGACCCCGGATCTAGTTTCATCCATCCGGGCTATGATATATATTCAGGAAATATAAAAGCATTTGTCATGTACATCATTGCAGCAGATGATCATCCTACTCAAAGGATGATAATTTCAGCAGAGAATTATCAGTCTACCATCAGACGATCGTCTGTTCTATGTACCAAAATGTATTTATAAAGGTGAGCATGGGAATGCCCGCCTCAGATAGATCATGAAAACAGAATGAAAAATAATGTATTGTATTGTATTGTATTACAGGGCACCTCTCAGCACTTGAATGAACTTCGGACCCTCTGGATAAAGCATTTCACCCGATAAACGGCCTCATACTTTAGGGGGCAACTGTTATAGACATTTTTGTGCCTCGCAGCATGGAGCATGAAATGTCGATAATTACAGGGATCCAAAGTCCCTAAACATGTTGTTCTTACCCCTAGAGGAACAAGGTCAGCAAACCACAGCACTTCCTATCAGTTCTCCACCTGAAAACACTCAAAAAACAGGCTATTTTTGGATCATGTCAGCTGCTCCACTGAGCATCTGCGCTGAATGTCAACTGCTCCTCCTTGTACCTGCGCTGAAAGTCAAAACCAATGAAGGCCACCTGCGCTGAGCGAGAAAGGACAAGTGGCACAGTGAGTCATTGCTTTGGAATCTTCCAAAAATGACACTTGGATCAGGTATTTCGCCTTGTGATGAGTCAGAGGCTTTGTTTCTCCAAGTGGAAGCAAGGTTCACCAAGTGGACTCAAGAACTGAAGATCAACTAAAGATTAACTGAAGAGAGAGAGGACACAAGGCAGCTACACATCAGTTGCAAGCTGACTCATCCTTTCTCAATTCATCTATATATTGAGCTCTCTCCTATGAGCTCAGGGGGCTGGAATTTTGTGCAAGCAAGGAAGTGCTGTTGGTTTACAGTTAGAGCTATTGGGTGATCGCTTTTATAGAGGAGAAGAGGAGATTTCTTGCTGCTGGGGAGGTGCTACTGGATTGGAGCCATTTATGGTTGTAACCTTCTCAGAACCTTTTTCTTCTATCAATAAAGCTTTTGATGTTCTCCTATATACTTGTATTGCAATGATGTATTGTTTTTATCTGTATATTTGATCCATTCTAATCCATGCATCAGTTATGAGTACATGTTTCTTGTAGTTTCCCTCTCTTGTTTTTGCAGGATCTTTGTGTAGCTGGGCCGGCAAAGGGAGCAAGGAGCTGGGAACAAGAGGCAAAGAGAGAAGACATGATCGACAAAAGCGAAAGACATCGGTTGGTCAATCTTTTCTTCCTTCTCTGTACTTTCATAAAGGAAAAATATCAAAGCTTTACTTTCAGTTGTTGCTAAGGAACTATCACCCTTAGAGTAGGGATAGGGTATCTTGTTGGTTTATTGTGTTTCTTGCTATTCATCTCATAAACAAGGAGAGCACCAAATCGAACTGCAATTGAGTCCTTCAATTGCAAAGTAGAGGGCAGCTGCTCTGGCTCAGTTTCTGAGCAAGTTTATGATTTGAAGAGCTGATCCACAAGGACTCTTGTGCTCTTTGTGATAACTTTTCATCCTCTTGATCATCCCTTAGCTTGTACTTGACCTATAGCTTTTTATTTCAGCAAAAACAGTGAATTTTTGAGCTTTTTATGACCCGGAAACCCTTGTAAACGCAACTCTCGTGTCTCAGTGCAGGCTGCCCAAAGGCAGTCTGCATTTCAGCGCAGGTACTCCCTTCGGGAACTGCGCTGAATGTCAGTTTGACAGACCAGAGCCTGCGCTGGACCAGTTAGCCAGTGTCTTGCTGAGGTTTCCTACTGAGTCTTGGCCCTGTTTTCACTGTTGTTTTGCTGCTGATTGCTTGTCATTTGTACTTGCTGTAAACCAACTTTCCTTGACATTATTCCGCCTCAGTTGTGTGATGAAACTGTGATTGTTCTTTTAGTATTTCTTGTTTCAGTTACAGTTTCCCATTGTGAAAAGCAAACCAGTATAGCTGTGGCCTCTTAGATCTTGAACTGTAAAAGTGTCGTCGTGATCTTAAGAGCTAGTTTTATTACTGTTCATGGCTGTTTGAGTTTGTTTGTTTTTCATTTTATGGTTTGAATTCATACATTTTTAGTGTCGAAACAAGTACCTGTAAGGCGTCTTTTGATTTTAGACAAAACTTGTTTGTTTACGCTTCAAATTGAATTCAAAAATTATACGACAGTTTCCTTTTGTCTACATCAACATTAAGGGAAAAGAAAAGAAATACATGCATCTTGCATTTGCATTTTTTGATAAGTTTGCGTGATTGATCTAGGAGAAAGTGCATTAGTTTGTGCTTTGTGCTCTGTGTGGAAAGATTATGTTTTTCTCTCCCCTCAGTAGTTAGGATTTTCAAAGCTAAAAAGATTGTAAAGCTTGCTTATCATTTTAGCTGCATTTAGGAATCTGTACCAATACATCTCGTGGTGATCCTGAAAGACAAACTGCTAAACAAGATCAACTTAAAATATATTGAATGAATCTAAAAACGCTTTGTAACATAACGCTCACAATAGAGGTCTAGGTAGAGACGTGTTCCGGCGTCGTTAAACGTAGTGACTGTCGATCTCTACGAAGGTGGGTGATTCCTCTTGAGGGACGATAGCACTAATACGGACTTGTGCTCCCGCGTACCGTCGCGTATATTGGGAGACCCCTATAGGCAATTATCCTTTATCCATAGGAAGCCGTGTCGGCTGCCCTACTGATCGCGATGCAGTGAACACAGCATTCACGAAGATCGACCACCCGTACCGTAAAACGTATTCTGTGGTTTCGCGAAAGGTTTGGCACACCCTCTGCCTAGATCTCCAGAGCAGTTTCTTTTGGCCCTTTTCAAACTCTATAACTGAAAAGGTCCAACCGAGCATTTGTCACTTCGGGCTCGTTAATACATCGAAGGAGACTAGAGTCATCTTTAGCTTTTTCTCGACTCTTTAAAACTGAAAAAGCAAGTTGTGTCTAAAGCGTCGTTATAAAATTTATTTTAAGCGGAATAATCATCACCCTTCCCTCGTTGATCTTCGAAGTTAGTCCACCACAAGTGGAAGTTCCTGTAGAATCGCTAAGAAATCTTTTGGATAGACTAGATATGTCTGAACAACCGTCGACATCTAGGACTGTGTCGTCCGACACAGCTGCAGCAGAGCCTCCTGCTGCTACTCCAACGATGTTCACTGGTATACCATCTGTCCCGGCAAATTGTCAACAACAAGCCAGAGTCCCATCAGGGACAACGACATGGTTAGTTCCTATTTCTTCATCCGGATTATCATCTGGTATTTCTTATGTTGAAACTCGCCAAATTGATCCATTTGGAGGTCAATCTGGGCAATCGATCCCCTTGAGTTCCGGATTGATACCATATGGGGGGCAGTATGCCTTTTCATTACCTCCTCCGGGAGGATGCCCATCCGTGAGTTCACAACAAAGTTCAGGTCAAACTGGAATTACATCCAGCAGTTGGGTACCAATACTGCCTCAACAACCAGGAGTTGTATATTCTATGCAACCAGTCCACCCTGTGTCGAATGTTGCCACTATACCTAGTATGGTGATTGCGTCGCAAGTACAAGCGCTGCCTACTGTATGTCAACCCCAAGTTTCTCAGGTTGCCATACAACAGCCTCTTGTCTCGACATCTCAATCGCAACCTCAGGTCAGTGCCTCCTTATCTGGAGCGACTCAGGATCAAACAAGTACTGAGACTCCTCATCTTGGTCAATCATCTAGTATTGGGCATCAGTAAATGGTCCAACAACCAGAGCTGGTTCGAACTCAACAACCACAATTCCAGCAATCATATCAAGGACCTGAGCAACAAGTCTTTGTAAGCAATGGGCAACCATACTATAATGGTTATACCCATCAACCTTGTCAAAGTTGCCAACATTATGCTGGTATGCAAAGACCCACTGCTCAGGCGATTCCATCTTATCCTGGATATGCTTCGCCTAAACTGAATCAACAGTTGCCCTTTGTAGCAACTCTAGAATTACCAGATCTAAACCGGTTGACGAATGATCCAATTGCTTATGCCCCTTGGTGGCCAGCGATTCCACACAAACTTCCATCAGACATTCCTAAATTTAATGGAAATCCAGGTGAAGACCCGTCGAATCACGTGATGACATTCCATCTATGGTGCTCATCAAACACCCGAAATGATGATTCGATAAGACTTCGCCTTTTTCAAAGGACGTTAACGGGTCCAGCAGCAAAATGGTATATTGAATTGCCTAGAGCTTCGTTCGACAACTTCAGTGCCTTAGCTACTACCTTTTTAAGCCATTTTCAATTACCAATAAGGTATGAGACGGGAACAGAACTCCTTACCAACTTCAAACAGACAACGGCCACTCATATATCTGATCATATACATGAATGGCGACGTCGTCGTAGGATGGTAAAAACATATGTTCCCGATCAGCTATTAGCTGAATGGTTTATAAAGTCATTACTTTCGGCCATAACGGAAGATGTGGCCAAGGGGGGAGTCGTAACAGAAGAGCAAGTTATAGCTCGTGCGCAATATCTAGACTTGGTTTATACTCAGTCTGGCATGCTCTACGACAAAATACCTGACGCCCCTAGACCGGAATTCTCAATTCCTCCTCCTCCTAAATCAAACAATGACTCTCACGCCAGCGATGACGTGATTGGCAAGCACAAAATTTACAGTCAAAATGCAAATGAAAAACTTCTTGCCTCAGAAGTAAATGCCATGTCGACCGACAAGGGCAAACAACTGAAGCAACCAGGGGGCAAGAAGAAAAAGACAGGAAGAAAAAGGAAACCCCCGGCAGGGTGTCATATATGCGATGAGGATCATTGGACGAAATATTGTCCACATATAGCTGAAGTTAAGAAACTCTTCAAGAGTTCAAAAACCCCAGCAGTATTGACTGATCCGTTTCCTAATCCAGGTCAAAATATGGTTGCTAATCAAAATGCTTCCGGATCCCAAGTGCTTATGTTGTCTACCTCAAAGCAACAGAATAATGCTTTGACAAGGAATAAAGATTACGGGAATCCAAAGTTGTCGAACAAAAAGGTTAATGAAGGACCTAGTAGTTCAACAACAACTTTGACCGAAGTTGTGCCACCCATCGTTCCTGAGCCGATGATAAAGTCGCCAAAGGGAGTAGTACACAAATCGACATTTAATCCTTGTGCCAAAGGAGCACAAAATTATAATATAGTAAAGGACCTGGCCCAATCGCCGTCCACTATGTCGACACTTGAAGTACAACAAAATTGCCCCTCCCAAGAGCAAGCTTTATTATCAGCAATAGGTGGGATTGGCCCAATGGATTCCAATCTTGTGGCCTTTGATCATAAAGGATATGACCCTCAGTTACCAGCTCAACTAGCTTTCCTTATTCAAGTGAAAGCCCTCAACAAAACTGTTCATCGAACAATTATTGATGAGGGGGCATCTACATGTCTTATGTCGATGAGTTGCTGGGAAGATTTAGGCTCACCACCCTTGTCGAAATCGTCAACGACGTTAAAAGCATTCGATGGACGATCATACACTCCATACGGGATTTTAAGTAACTTGCAAGTTGAACTGGGGGGCAAAACAGTAGGAATTGATGTTGAAGTAATTGATGGAAACCTCGATTACAACATCCTACTTGAAAGACCATGGATCTATGCCATGGCCGCAGTTGTGTCAACCTACTTCAGGAAGATTGCATTCCCCTTCCAAGGGGGAATTACAATCGTTGACCAACAAACTTTTCTCCACGACAGTTCACAAGTTACAGAGAGCATTCCAATGATCCATGGAAGGAATCATTTGCTCCAAAATATCGGAGTAGGTCTCCTAAAAGACCCTGCCTTAATGGGTACTTTCGCCCTACCGCCTCCAAGTAATCTGGCGGGAGTGGCCACAGTGGAAACCTACAAAATGTAATCTAATCCAATCTTCTGGTTGGATTCGGAAGATTCCTAGATATTTTGTCGGCTTCGAGGATAGTTCCTATCTCAGGTCAACCTCGTTAAAAAATGAAAAACCATGAGGATAGTTCTTTTACTATGTCAACCTCATTAAAAAATGAAACAATCCCCTTTCCAGATCTCAATGGTAAACCTTCATTCCAATCAACAAAGTTGAATGCAATGAAGCTTGGGGGGCATGCACCTCGATTTGCATTATTATGCTGGGGGCATGCAAACTTATCATCGAGCAGTTTTAGCAATGTTCATGCTCGTTAAAAAATAAAAGCAATCATCGAGCAGTTTTAGCACATAGTTCATGCTCGTTAAAAAATAAACGCAAGATCCGAGCAGTTTTAGTGCATAGTTCATGCTCGTTAAAAAATAAACATAAGTTTATGAGCAGGCTTTCCTTTAGAGTTCAAGCTCATTCAGAAAAAATGAACCGGATTTGCATTATTATGCTGGGGGCATGCAAACTTATCATCGAGCAGTTTTAGCAATGATTCATGCTCGTTAAAAAATAAAAGCAATCATCGAGCAGGTTTAGCACATACTTCATGCTCGTTAAAAAATAAACGGAAGATTCGAGCAGTTTTAGCGCATAGTTCATGCTCGTTAAAAAATAAACATAAGTTTATGAGCAGGCTTTCCTTTAGAGTTCAAGCTCATTCAGAAAAAATGAACCGGTAAATACCCTTTTGAGATCGTAAATTCATCAGCCATAAAAGCCTTGGTCGTGTTTGTGCACCGTCACCTCCACCGTCATTTGGCCGATCATTCACTTCCATTTGTGTGTTTACCCATTTTGAGGAACATCTGCGAAGAGTGATTTCACCTAGCCATCCTTGTGACACTGCCGTGATTGGAAAATTCCAACTTATACCTGGAATTAGTTGCTATCCCTGTTTATCACTCGTTCCTCAAAAGACGAGTCCTCTTTGAGCTCTTTTCAGACTCGTAAAATATGAAAAGTTTGCCGAGTTTTGGCCTTCCAGCTCGTTAAAAGGACCGGAAGAGCTATCCCTCATTTAGACTTTAATCTTTTTGGACCTGAGGGATTATTACACAAAAAGATCGAGCGCTTGTCTTGTTCGGCTCGTTAAAAGTACCGAACACCCATCCCTTCTGTATTGTTTTATACTTTTTCGGACTTAAGGGATTAGATGACGAAAAAGGAATTTTGGAGTTAACTTTCTGTACCTTTTCAGACTCTCTAAAAATGAAAAGGACCGAGTTTTCCTTGTCGTTAGACTCGTTAAAATGATTAAATAGCGACAAACTTGTCTTTAGACGAGAACGAGTTTCCCTATCGCTAAGCTCGTTAAATCATAGCGATGGGCTTGCCCGAAGGGCAGGTTATAGAACAAGCATATGTTATCCTCCTCAAGCTTGACAAAAATAAAGAGGTACTGGTCAGAAATGACTGGGGAAAAATTGGGAGAACATCAAAGCTTAATGGTAGCAAGTCGCTCTTGAACATGACACTTTTCTTCCGTACCACATCGGGTTGGGTTGTTTCATTCACCGGTCTCATCACCATGGTCTTCGCCAAACCATCCACATTTTGGGGTAATGCTACCGATCCATCGCATCAGTGTCGTTATATGTTCAAGAGAGGTCATTCTGAAAGTGTCAACTGTGTCCCATCCACTGCCATACATTATCCTTCATCCATTCATGATCGCCACCCTGAATCATATGTCACAGTTTGTTTTCACCTCCACTAAAATCATTAGCTCCATTCCACGTCATTGATGTGGGATTCATTAAGGCCCTCCTTTGACGGATCGCTTCTTGTCGACTTCAGCTCATTATCCAAGAAGTTGATCTAGGAACAACCCCATCAGTACTTTGAAGCTTGCATGCCTCAATGGCAAGTTTCTCATTTCCGGCGACAGGTATACATCAATGACCTTCGACCAGAAGATTTTGCGTGGCGTTCGACGCCAAGTCCTTTATTCACGCCACGTGAATTGTACTGCAGTACCTTGAGGGTCATTATCATTATCGGTGATTCCTCTCGCGCTTGTTAACGGTTTTCATCATTGACCAGTAATCAAGCGATGTCTTTCCATGTTCGACTTCAGCGCAATTCTCACATGGATCGACCTGTACTTAGAGTGAAGATCGAACGAGTTTGAAGACCCCGGATCTAGTTTCATCCATCCGGGCTGCGATATATATTCAGGAAATATAAAAGCATTTGTCATGTACATCATTGCAGCAGATGATCATCCTACTCAAAGGATGATAATTTCAGCAGAGAATTATCAGTCTACCATCAGACGATCGTCTGTTCTATGTACCAAAATGTATTTATAAAGGTGAGCATGGGAATGCCCGCCTCAGCTAGATCATGAAAACAGAATGAAAAATAATGTATTGTATTGTATTGTATTACAGGGCACCTCTCAGCACTTGAATGAACTTCGGACCCTCTGGATAAAGCATTTCACCCGATAAACGGCCTCATACTTTAGGGGGCAACTGTTATAGACATTTTTGTGCCTCGCAGCATGGAGCATGAAATGTCGATAATTACAGGGATCCAAAGTCCCTAAACATGTTGTTCTTACCCCTAGAGGAACAAGGTCAGCAAACCACAGCACTTCCTATCAGTTCTCCACCTGAAAACACTCAAAAACAGGCTATTTTTGGATCATGTCAGCTGCTCCACTGAGCATCTGCGCTGAATGTCAACTGCTCCTCCTTGTACCTGCGCTGAAAGTCAAAACCAATGAAGGCCACCTGCGCTGAGCGAGAAAGGACAAGTGGCACAGTGAGTCATTGCTTTGGAATCTTCCAAAAATGACACTTGGATCAGGTATTTCACCTTGTGATGAGTCAGAGGCTTTGTTTCTCCAAGTGGAAGCAAGGTTCACCAAGTGGACTCAAGAACTGAAGATCAACTAAAGATTAACTGAAGAGAGAGAGGACACAAGGCAGCTACACATCAGTTGCAAGCTGACTCATCCTTTCTCAATTCATCTATATATTGAGCTCTCTCCTATGAGCTCAGGGGGCTGGAATTTTGTGCAAGCAAGGAAGTGCTGTTGGTTTACAGTTAGAGCTATTGGGTGATTGCTTTTATAGAGGAGAAGAGGAGATTTCTTGCTGCTGGGGAGGTGCTGCTGGATTGGAGCCATTTATGGTTGTAACCTTCTCAGAACCTTTTTCTTCTATCAATAAAGCTTTTGATGTTCTCCTATATACTTGTATTGCAATGATGTATTGTTTTTATCTGTATATTTGATCCATTCTAATCCATGCATCAGTTATGAGTACATGTTTCTTGTAGTTTCCCTCTCTTGTTTTTGCAGGATCTTTGTGTAGCTGGGCCGGCAAAGGGAGCAAGGAGCTGGGAACAAGAGGCAAAGAGAGAAGACAGGATCGACAAAAGCGAAAGACATCGGTTGGTCAATCTTTTCTTCCTTCTCTGTACTTTCATAAAGGAAAAATATCAAAGCTTTACTTTCAGTTGTTGCTAAGGAACTATCACCCTTAGAGTAGGGATAGGGTCATTCCGAGTCGGATACTTTTCCCCACAACAGTGAAACATTGTATGTTCACGAGGGGGTGAGTTTGGTCACCTATGGACTCCCCATGTAGGAATGAAGAAATCAAAAAAACTACGGGGATTGAGGTAGGAGGTCCTCTGGAATCCCTGGAACATCTGGCAGCTGGAGTAGGGTGCCAACAACAAAAATTTCCCCATACTCCAAAATATGGCTCGGGCGTGATAGATGTGAGTAATAGTGGTTGCAACAGTCTATGGTTGGGTGGAGAGTCATAGTCCTAGACTCAATTTCACTATAGATTAAAAGATAAATATTATATGATTAATGTTTCTAATTAATGGGTTATGTTTCATTGTCACTGGAATAGATATGGATAAATAGGGAGTACAATTTGTGTTGTTGTGTATATATTTGTGATGTAATTGTGAAGGGATATTACCCTAATTTCTATATTGATTGTGGCTATGAATATGCATGGTTACATGTGTGTTGTGCTTACATGAAAAATTAAATAATTTAATATCCTAATAATGGTAATCACAGAGTGTCTGAAGTTCAGAGTGGAGAAGAGTCCCATGACAATGTTGCCTAAGTTATAGAATAGAGGCAGACTTTCACCTTGAACTGAATTTAGCAAGCTCGATGATTTATTCTAGTTCCAAACCATGATCACTTAGAAGAAATGGGTTCTGAGACCCTTTGTATCAATGAAATTTTTTATAAGAAAGACCCTTTGTTGGCCAGAGTTGGTCAATGCTTACAATAGGGTATCTATTTACAAACTATTGCGCCGACAAGCGAACAATATGAAAAATATCAGGGAAGTGTCCCAAGGTCGATCATGCCTTGTTTTTGTACTTCTGTAGGATTTATACTAGCTTGTGCAGAAGCCTCCATTCCCACAATATGGAATTTTGCGATTAGGTCCATGAGCCCCTAACAATAGCCAAATGCTTCGGCTACCCATGAGTATTCACAAGGATCTCCTGAGAGAGTTCATGAGTATTTTGGAACAATTGGCATGTGTCAAGTAAGGTGGAATCCCTTCAGAAGTTCGTGCCAAGCTTCTGATATAGAAGAAATGCAGGAGCACATGCGCTGCCATGTGAGTAATTCCCTACTTGAAGGCAGGGAAGGCCCGTGTGGTAGGAAACCCTCAATGTAACTATCACCCAAGCTCAGGAGGGGTAACATTGTGGAACGTCTTAGTATGACTTCAATGGAGTGTTGAGGTCCTAATGTAGATCTAGAAGCTAAATGGATCCCTAAGACCAGATCATAGTCAACAGGATTAGCTTGAGGAATATCATGCAGTAGTTGACCTAGTCTCTCGAAAGAGCGAAGAAATCTCCACTGAAGTATTTGCATGGTGTAGAGCTAAAGACCCATGAATGGTCCATTTTTTAGTAATAAGGAAAGGTGCTTATTGTGGAGAAAAGGGGAAAAACCCATAACTTAAAGAAAGGATTGCATAAGGCTTATCCTCTTGTATTTAAGATGCAGATAGGAAAGTTTTTTATTGAAGCAATTGAATTCTCCTCTTGTGCGATTAAACATCCGATGTGGATTATTTGTGGGTCCCATGCATCTAGGATGATAACCTAGAGATCAGAGGACATACTGATTCTTGGATAATAGTATAAGAAAATCGGTGTCGAACTTGACTTATTTAGAGGTTGGATGTCAGGTCATATGTCCAGTGGAAGGACATGCAAGTGATATGAAACTGTGAAGTAAGAGATGCATATGCCTTGACCATCCTCCCATTCGTTGAATTGGCTGGCCCATTGCAGACCATCACATGACAACATGCAATTGGTGATTTTCATCCTATGTGCATGAGAAAGGTAAGGACAAAATTTCCATAAGTAGATGGAAAAGAAAAATAAATCGAGTGTGTGACCCTCCTAATCACATTTCCATAACTAGATAATGGGGATCAAATTCGCTAGTAACGACTCCTCTTCTTTAGTGAGGTAACAAGGTTTGTTACAATCTATTCGTCCATGTGTTTCCCATTTCTCATGGAATTTTATGTATTAGAGAAACTATTGCCTGTGTTTTCCTTTAAGAAAACTATAGACTAGGAGACCCCTTCTGGAATGCTTCAAGTTGCTTCTTGGAGTGTAAGATATATATTTTTTAATTGATTTGGTGAATAGTTCAGGACTTTTTTCCAGAGTGTACGTTATTTTCTAAATTGGTTTGGCAAATAGTTCAAGAATAAGATAAATTAATTTCTTGTTGTCAGTATGTTACATATTTAAGTTATTTGAAACCAATAGATGTGTAATTTAAGATCTGAATCAAATCATATCCTATTAAACAAGTCATTACATAAATATATCTTGACAAGTCTCTTTTAGACGATAATTTGAAGGCAATGCATATGAGTTTAATTATTTTATTGGTGTTTCCTATGCATGAAAATTAACAAGAATTTTGACACAGGTAATGAGAAGATTAAGAAACTTGATACTCAACTAACTCAATGTAAAGAACAAATAAAGAAAACTAGATTTGGCTCTATCTAAGAGGCTATCAAAATTTGATACTACTTGAACAATCGTAATTATTTTCTTAAGTCGCGGCTCAATTGTTTATATCAAGAGTGTATATGTTATCTAAAACTATAAATTCTTTTTCAATTTCAGTAATTGTTTGTCAAAGCCCACATTTTCTATCTGTTTGTCTCTATACCCATACATACTAATCCATTTATACATGTTTTTTCTTTCATATCAACACGACTAAATAATAAGATTTCTCTAGTTGCATTTGTATTCATAGCTAAACACTTGACAGAGATGAATACATGGACATAGTGAATGGAAGGGAAGTTTTTGACTAAATCTGCAAATATTTATGCAACTCCTTGTGCTAGTTCTATGTATAAAAACTCTTTCCCTGGAACTTTGGGCACACCCAGTGTCGAACCTAGGTTCAACATGAAATCAGGTGTCACATTCTGCTCCATCTCATAGGCATAACTGTTTGCATGGACATAATGACACACATACATTACAAGTAACAATATTGCAATAAAAACTAATGGAATGTACCCTCTTGGGGAAACTTGTACAAAACCGCTGAAAATAATAGTATCTCCATTACGCCATATACAATGATAAACATTAAAATAATAAATGGATGATTTTTCTATATTATAAGCATTACCAATTTCAACAAGGATGAAGTGACAATCATGACTCCAACAACCTCTATGCTTGCATCCAATTTGCATTAGATTGAAATTCTTTTTCCCCATCAAGAACAAACAAAAATTTGCTTTTAATTGATTTGTATTCATCTACCAATGAATCAATTATTTCATTTAAATTTGTAATTTCTTGATAAAATCTTGAGATTTTATCCATCTTTTTATAGAATTTTGATTGGTTTTTCTTTAAAATTAGATAAATTTGTAAGTCATGTTCCTTAAAAAATTCCAGACTCTATGTTTCTTCTTGATTCTGATTGAGTTGATTCTTAGAAATTCAATTTTCTCTTTCAAGATTGTGACCATAATCTCAGAAATGTTTTCTTCTTCTTGCTTCCAGACTGCAGGTTTGATCTTCATGTAATTTTCTCAATTCTTGAATTTCCTGTTCATGTTTTGCATTTGCTTCTTTCAATTCTTTCTGAATTTTTTCTGTATATTTTCTCTTTCTACAAAAATCCTTGAACTAAAGTGGCAGAATTCCTCTGCCAGTTTTCTTCATTGAACAATTCATTTTTCTTCAATTTTTCCTGCAACACTTTAACTATTTGCAAATTATTATCATATGAAATTGCAATATCATTCAAATGATATTGACTGTAATTAATAAAGGCTCCTAGAGATTTAGAGGATTCTTGAGATTTTTATTTTACATCTCCCTAAGCTTGCTAAATGAATTCAGTTTCAGTCTCCATAGTATCCTATTTTCTTTTATTTGTTCTTCTGACAACTAATTTTCTTTGAGTATTAAAATAATAATATGTTAAATAAGGGATTGTATCTGAAACTTCCTATAACTTTGAAATCGGTTTAAACAAAAATGATTCCAAAGGAATCTTAGTAGAAATGGGCATTACTGATGTTTGAGGATATGTGACAGATGTATCCATTTTGTTATATGATTCCATTTTTTCCTCATTTTCCTTGGTGGTGGTTTCACTAGATACTTATTTTTCTTTCTCCTTATCTACTTCCATTTCTTTGACTTCTGTAGTTTCTGGTTTCTTTTGCTCTGTTTCCTCAAGAGAATTAATCACAATAATCTCTTGTTCAATTGTTTTTTCTTTTGCTTGAGTCTTTTTTGTTCCTACACTTTCCTACTTCTCTTTTATAACTTTTATTGTCTGACTTCATCTTCTTTACTCGTCACAAAAAAATATTAATTTTTTTCAATTTGTACCCCTTGTTCCTTTTTACAAACAATAGAAGAATTTGAAGTGATTTGGTTGAAATTAAACTGGCAAAATTCAATAGTCTTTGACTGTTCGAATGAAATGTTGAGATGGAGAGCCTTTTCCATTAGGAAATTTTCGAACATATTTTCCCTAAACTCTAGAAATTGTTGTCTTATTTCACTATTTAAGAGTTGAATCTTTCAACAACATGCTGAAAATCATCAATGTTTATAAAAATCTCATTGAAAGGGTGTTTCCGATGAATTTCTTTTTTATATAACTGATTGTTATATAATTACTGCTAATGATTCCACTGGGAAAGTTGTCATAATGAGGCAAAGGAAATAACCAAATGTCCTACAGCTCTTTGTCTTGTTTCAATCTATGCCCTTTATCTTGGATATTGATGTCACCAAACTTGACTGGAAAATTTGGGAAAAGTTTATTTTGCAACTTACTCAAATTTTTGGCTTGCCCATCCAAAACAACTTGATTAGTGACTTCTATCAAAGCAAGTATTTATAGGATAACACTTCCAAAAACTATGTAATAGGAAAATAATTCCTCAACAAACCAGTCATGTATTGATTCTAAGCCTTCTCTCAAATGTTGTATTATTTTGGGAGGTATTGTTCCAAATAGGATTTCAAGGAAAGGAATCAAAACATAATGGAAAATATCATAAAAGTGGTATTTAAAATTAGATTCCAATATAATATGAGCATAATTTTGAATGGGTGGCTACTAATCAGACATGTAGATCCATTTCATGAGTGGGAATGGAACTAAGGTAATAACAATATCTATCAAATAGGAAAACATGCAAAGAATATGTTTGAACTTGGAGGGAGATGATAATGACAATTTTAATGAATCTGTGATATTCTGCAACAAGATGTCAACCCATTTTAGGCATTTCCCCTCATTCAAAATGTTATGGATTATTGGGATCCAATTAATTTTTCAATGCTCGGGATCTTGTTCCCCATAATATCTAGTTAGCCTTTTAATAAGAAATATAATGGACTTCTTAAAAATAGTTATGTGATACTCTTCTTCTTTTAGGTTGAGTCCTTGCTGTTATTCTCTCAACCAACCTTCAATTACTGTATCATAATTCTCTTGACATTTCTTCCAAATAGTACTTCGAAACTTATTAAGGAAGCCAACATTAAGGTGGATTTCCTGGGGACTGAGCTTGTATATGGCTGATAAGACTTCAACTTTCAAGGAGGCTATGACAATTTCTTGATGGTCTGATATTATTTGAGTTTTAATATCAGTGTGAGAGAAAATCCATGAAACCATGTCATAATAGGAAAAATTCTAGCCCTAACTGCTAATTTATGTAACTTTGTTGCTCTGATTAATTCAAATTGATTGTTCTTTGTTTTTGTAGCTCTTGTGTTTTTTAACCATTATCTTTGCTAACAAAAATCAAATATCTCCTCCAATCTCAACGTACCTATTTTTTGTGTTTTTAAAGTTGAATATGAGATGAGGAATGCATTGAAGGTGACTTTCTCTGGTAGTGGATCATCCATCTCCTTAATATTTTCCCTAATTTGCTCCATTTGTTGCTTTGCTGCTGGAGATTTTCCCTTTTTTCCCGATTTATGATGTGTGAATAGTAATAGAGCACATATAAGTTTTCCCTATTTAAAATGTGAAATTGAATTCAGGAATTTCTAAAATAACACCCCGCATACAAATAATTTTTCGAAACTGGTACTGTGTTCCCTTAGTTCAATTTTTCTTTGAACAAGACTTAAGAAAAGAGCATGCAGGCATAACACTGTAATTTATTTTTTTTCAAGAAATATGAGAAAATCGCAATTGAATGTGTTCATTAATTTCTTGTAAGCATGCCAATTATTTGTTTTTTCGAGAATCGAGAAAGCATTATATATTTTATTATTGATTTAACAAATAATCAATTTAACATGAAACAAAAAAAATTAAAAATCTATATCAAAAAGAGGACTACACATAAACCAAGAAAAATCATATTTTATTTGAATGATTGTACTGTTTGAAGGTCGAGCGGTTAGGAATTTTTTTATTTTATGATTATTTGTTCTAACCGGCCCTGACTATACCAAAGTCGGGTCTTGTCTCTAGATCGGGTAGTCAGGAAGTTGGGCAATTGGGCGAACTATTTATAAAATATTTAGTAGTCAGTCAGGCTTGCTAGTCGAGTGGTCGGAAGGTCGGCTAATCAAGAGGTTATAATTTTATTTACAAAAACTTTATGAATCTGACCTCCGACTTATGCTTTCAAGAAAAAAAAAATATTTAAGGCCTTTTATTTTATTCATTTTCCTATGTATAAAACAAAAGAAGGTTGTTTTAAACATCCCAACAAATGGTGACACACTAGAATAAGAAGTTATCTATATCAAGTTTACATTAATAATTTAAAAATAAATGAAATTTTTAGAAATTTTTCTAAATTATGATCTATCACTGAGATATTTGATGAAGTATCATTGGTACCAACTATCACATACCTCCTTGACCCATTATTAACATTAGCAACATAGCTCCTTGACCCAGTATAGATAAACACCTAATATGCTCTCATCTCTAAATTTTCACTTTGATTTAATTTATATTCAATAATGGTTGCATGCATAAGTATTCAATCATTCTCATAAACAAAGATAACACATGCAACGATACACATAAGCTGAGAGATTCAACAACATAAATAGGAAGGAGCCAACATATAGTACATCCCATACAATGGAATCAACCCAAAGTAACTGAAATAATGTCACTTGGAAAATCGAGCACCACCACCCAACTCGGAATTGTCTTCCTCTAGTTCACCCTCGAGCCAAGAGTTCTTTCCATGGATCCATTGCCTCCTATTGATCTCTTCAATGGTTATTTAATACCCTCTTTAATGATATGATTTCCTTTAGTGGTGTCATGCTTTTATGGATATTTTTATCCATTTTCCTAGGCTTTTCCCATAAAAGCCCTCCTTTCTCTCCCATGAGACTTTTCCTCAAAAAAGCTTGTGTTTCTCTCCCACAAGGCTTTTATGTTTTTCTTAAACTTAACATATTTATCTAGCTAAGTAACTTAATGGATATTTATCTCCAAATCCATTAAGCTTATCTAGAATTGGATCTAGAAGTCTTATCATGAAATAATTATCCATTCCCATTTTCCAATTGGATTTAAATTGGCAAGAATCTCATCTCTTGGTGTCTCGTTATCCAAGTGATTAATTTATCTTTATTTATTTAGTAATAAAGCATTTACTTTCATTGTTACACATAAGGCCTAGCTTTTCTTAGCTTAGGTCAATAGATTGTTACATAAAATGAAGGGGTGTTACATACTCTCCCCCTTAAATTTGCATTGTCCTTGGTGTATTACTGCATCTTACAATTTATTTCCTCATTCACAGGTAATTGTTTATGATATTACAGGTTCCCATGGCATTTCCAACTCAATCAGATCTTCTGATACATTAGTTACAAAGGAGTTCTACCAGCCATATCCTTCCATTGCTACCTGTAACATTTTTTTCAATCACTTTTGTGAGAGATTTCATATGCAAGAACTCAACTTTGTTTACCACAATTAATGTCATAACTTGTTATACAATAATATTATTTGAGTAACTAGGAGTTATGTTGCCCACCATTTAACTTTGATTCCTCATGTTCATTGTATTTAAATAATAGGGAGAAATTCATGTTCTTCCAATGCCTTTATGTTCTTTCCGAACACATGCTTCCCATAGTATTGCTGCATTAGTCAGAATAAGTCAAACTAGCACATTTAACTAATGGACATGTATAAAATACCATATCAAGTTAGCTCAAACATAACCATCAAAATCATAAACCATATGTGACCATCATAAAGAAAAATCATATGTCATATGTATACTGAGACTGAAACAAAATATGAATACTTATCCTTAGTTTTCAATACCTATCCTTAGTTTCCACCTTTGTCTTGCCTCTTGTACGCACTCGAAAATCACCTAATGCCTTCTCTTCAACCATGTGCACCTACACATAGTGTGAATTACACATACACAACTATACATGTCATATATCATCATGCAATAAATGCATTCGTACCAGTACCATATGTACCATTTGTACACAGTACCACCTGTATATGTGTACCCAATACCAAATGTCCATAGCATCACCTACATGACATATAATTCATCCACATGTTTTCAACCATGTTAGTATTATGCCAAAGATTCCTTAATTTATTTATAATACCTTTAGGCAACTCCTATCAAACCGTGCTTAGTTTGTCGATTGGAGAATAAGGAATTTCATGGACCTGTTTAACTTCTGCAACTAGTAGATAATTTTATGTCAAAGTATTCAAGTGATTTTATTCATAAAATCATTTTCATGTGTGTTGTGGTTACAAGACAATTTTGACAAAATAGTACCATAAAGTTAATCATGCATACTACAACTTTATCATACCAATAACTTTGAGTTTTGGGATTTAATCTGTCACTAGACAAGGTTTTAATAACAATGGAATATGGCTTCTACTTAATCATAAAGCAGAATATTAAATATGAAAATTAGTCTAGTATGGACTTCAATGTTATATTTGAAGTCTAATAACAACCTTAACTTTGTCTTTAGCCAGGAAAATAATTGTTTCGTACTCAAAAGTACTCCACACATAAACTGGTTATGTCATATGATTTCCTATTTGCTCTTTTTAACACTACTTCCAACACCTTGTTGGCCTTGAATAATTCAATGTATATCCAAAAAAAATCAAGAAATTAGTATGTAAGTACATACACCTCCTATACATGAGTCATGAATGAAGGTTACTGTTATCACCCCAAGAACTCTCCTAGGTTGTATCTCAGAGATGCTCGGGAACATTACAAACTCAACTAAATGTTGGAAATGGATGAATGGAAGGAATGATGCATATTCAAGCTAGATAACCACTTCTACTATGCTTAACTCCAGACATGGGTGAACACCCCCAGACTACAAGGCTTTAGACCACCAATTACTCACAGTTTGAGGATTAGGTGTACATGGAGAATACTGACCACACCAGCAAATGCACAAGACCATGTGATGGCCAGCTACAACCAGTAAAGAGGTCTGCAAATCTATTTCCTAATGAAAAAATAGGATGATAGCTCTCTGGCACTAAGTAAACAGAAATCTGCATAACACATTCCATGTTACATACTAGACTTCAACACAGAGGTGGGATGACAACCCCTCTAATGCTAAATATCAAGAGCACATGAACAAATGCATAACAGGCACAACCTAGAACAAAGTAGAAATGGAAAGTGAGAAATTAACAGCAAAAGAAGCTTGTATTAGCTGAAAATGAAGACCAGATGCTGCAAGTATCAAAGTAGTTACAGTCTCTAGAAGTTGAACCTTACATCAAAACAACAACCATCAACCCTGATTACATCTATTTTCTGGGTATATATAGAGTTTCTTTACAAAAATGCTCTGCTATTCTATGTGTGGAGGGGTCATAATGGACCACCAACCACTTTAACTGTCTAATATGGGTCTCTGCTACAATCTGCTGCTTCAGTGAACAAAATTGATCTTCTCGGATGCTCTACTGTACTTCTCGAGCAGGTGGAGTGTAATATGGATGAAGCTCCATAACTGATAAATGTTTTATCTGCTCGAGGCTGGTCCTTTCCCTTCTCGGCCATTCTGTTTCTTGAATGTAGTGGTTGGAGATGAAATGCGTCGAGTACTAACACTGGCCACCTTTGTCCTTCGGAAGCATGGTACAGGTTGAGGACATGAAGACTACATGGCGGACGAATGAGCACGACGGGTGGAAGATCTGGTCAGAAGAGCAAGATTGGCCGTCGGATGAAACAGATGGACGATAGATATGGCTCAGCGGGAGGAAACAGGCGGAAGCAGGAACAGACAAACAGGAGCCGTCAGATCTCGGGTGGTCAGATCCGACGGCCATCGGGGGAATAAGATGCACGGAAGATAGCGAGCGGGGATGGGTGAGTGGGCGGTAAGCTGTATTTATCGCACCACTTTTGGTGGGTGAGTGGTAAAGGTACGCGGGCGAGCGATGCGAGTCATCGGGTGACACGTGGCGGATGTGACAGGAGGAAAACCGTTGTGATCGTGAATTAACGCGCGGGCGGATTGCGGGAGCAAACGATCGTGAGCCGTTGGATCAAGTGAATTGAGGGCCGAGATCGTTTTGCAGAAGATATCGAGAGATATGGGATCGGGATGGATGAGGGCCGTTGGATTAAATACGGGCGGATCCAACGATCATCGGGGGCAGAAGATGCGCGGGGGTTAATGTCACACATGGATGCGATTGTGATCAGTGATATGGGCGTGGGCCGTTGGATCAGTTGGGACTGATCGGATGGCAGAGGAGCGATTGCAATATCGCATCGGCGGAGTTCAAGGGGGGGAAGCCTTTATACATATGCGATCGCCGATAGCGATTAAAGCCCGGACCCGACTACACCATTGTAACATGATTTAACAGCAATATCGCATCCGATAGGGGCAATCGGTAATCGACCATCGGCAATGTTAACGACATGGCTTATAAAAGACCTCCTGAAAGCTGCGATTGCGATTGGGGTGGAAGGTCGTATGGGCGCGGGTTATATGTGGTTTTAACTTTAGCGCTCAGGGCTTTGAGGGAAAGTGGGTTTATACAGAGTTTTGGAGGAAAACAGAGATAGCGGGGCTATGAGAGTATAAGGAAAATGAAGGAGAAGAAGAAAACAGACTGCTGCACTCCCTCTTTTAGCATAATCACATGGCCAAGCTGGTATTTGGTCCTCCAAATGCTAAAGTATGTAGCAGAGCTAACACTGGCTCCTTCTGGGGATGAGATCCTCCCTGTGAGGTCTCAAGAACTGCAGACCAATGCCTTCATACAAAACAAGCTTAAAAACATTGCCTAGTATTCCATTGGGCATGGAGTCTAATTAAGTCTACGCTAAAACCTGTAAAAGAACATGTTTACAATCGTTAAGGCTCGAAAACCTTAAACAACATAAATCTTCAAAAACTAGCCATCTACTGGACCATCAAAACTGTTTCTCCTCCTCTCGGCCGGCCTATCAGCCGATTCATCATAGATTTGCAAAATTGGGTTGATCTGATCATCTACCTCAAAAATTTTAGGGCATTTGACCTTATTAGGTAGAGATGGTTTGTATTTCACCCCCTCTTTGTATGCTCTCATCCTTGGATGTTCTTCATGGGGGCCTTTGTACACCTGCTGAACAACAATGATTGTTGTGTACATGCCTGTGTCATTTGTGGCCTACACAATTAATATGAATGGTGAACCATTGTACTCTTGTGTGGGGGACACAAAGACTTCATCTGCTTCCGTAGCTTTCTTAGAATAGTCCACACCTAAGGAGGTGTCTCAAAACTGTGCATCCTCTTCCTCTGTGATCTGGCAAACTGCCCTTTCGAGCTGTGTGGAGGCCGACTGGACAGGTATCAAAATATCAAGACTGAGATTGTCAGAATCAGCCTTGGGCATCGAGTTACGACCTGCCTCAGTGCCTAGGAGGCAACTATGAGGGATTGTCTCTTGAACAGATGAAGAAGCATGAGATGATGAGGAACTGATTTCACCCTTTTTGATCACTGGGCTGGGGATAACAGCAGGCCGGTCAATTTGCAGATCTGCATAGTCATTAGAAGATGGGCTGGCTTTAGGCTCAGATTCTTTGAGGATGGGAGGACCTATTGCTGGTTTCTTCTGCTGATAAGCTTGTTGTTCTGCAGGTACAACAAACTCACGAGCAGTGCCTCTGGATAATGACTTTTCATAGGTAGCTCGGGTTAAGAAAGGGGCACGACCCTTATCTTCCAAACCATGGACCTCATCCTTTTCTTCAGACTGCTCTTCTTCCATGACTATATCTGAAAAAGGGTCTTTACCCTTTTGTCTTCGCTTGCATCTTTGTTTCTTTGCAAAATCTGTGACTGCTCCTTTGCTCCTCGATATAGATTTGGCTTCGGAAGAGTAAAGGAACAAGGAGCTCCTGCTTCCTCAGAATACTGCTCAGCCTCTAATCTAGAAACTTCAGAGGCTAATGACTCTATCATCCTGGCTAATTTATCGATCTTAAGATCTGAGGATGATGAGAGCTCTCCTCCCTGTCTTCTCCTATCAGCATCACCTCCAAGCCTCTCTGCAATGATGATGTTTGATTCTACTTCAAAGGTTGCATCTTGCATATCAGCCAAAGAAGCACATCTTCTTTCTCTTAACAGCAGGCAGAACTGAGAATCGAAGGCATTAGCATAAGTGAGCATAGCAGAAGTAGGGGTAGGTTTGACTTCAGCTAGTATTCTGTTGTACATAATGTTGAATCTGATGTTGAAATCAGACAGCAGCTCACCATTCTCCCTCTGCAAGTTCCCAAATTTAGTATAATAATAGAGAAAATCTTTCTTATCCCCCTAGTGCTTTAGGAACACATCATCTAAGGCCTCAATGTCTGCTATAGACCTAGGGGCTAATTCTTTGAACCATTTTCTAGCTTCTCCATCTAGGCTTTGGACAAAAACCCTCATCCACACATCATCTTCATTTATATCCAGGTTATCAGCATAGCTATAAAAAGACTCAAGGTGTTCTTCAGCTGATACTCCCTCTGTACCAGTAAACTTAGGCATATATTTCTGATAATCTCCTGCAGGCATGGCATTCAAAGGGATAGGCAAGACCAGGGGTCCATACCTAGCAGCAACAATTCTTTCTATCTTCGTGGGTGCTTGCTGGCCTGCCATGACTAGGAAAGGTGGAAGGGTATTGGTTGATTGAGTAGTATGGATCAATGAAATGGATAACAGAGATAGAGCAATATGATGGACAACATGGGATGCTTTCTTCGGGCTGAAATCTAAAAGGGAAATGAATGAACATGAGCTTTATGAATCTCTGAAGGTGATCTCTTCACTAGCAGAGATACATGGGACTTTTTTAGGCTTACCTGATCCTGATTCTCCTTTCTGAAAAATTTTCTTCTGCTTAATGATATTCTCAAGGTCAGACACTGGTTCAGCTGGTGATTTCTGAGGATTTCTTTGAGCATGTCTCACAAACTGAGCCATGACTGTGATGTGGAGTCACAAAAGGATGGTCTTCCTCCAATGGAGTCACCAGATAGATGATTACAACCAGAAATGTGCCCAGACTTTGTCTATCATCAAAATCTGGAACTGTCGTTCTCCCAGGGAAGCTGAGCTTCAATCTCCTCTCCCTGGAAATGGCGCCATTTAATGTTATCACCCCAAGAAGCTCTCCTAGGTTGCATCTCGGAGATGCTCAGGAACATTACAAACTCAACTAAATGTTGGAAATGGATGAATGGAAGGAATGATGCATATTCAAGCCAGATAACCACTTCTACTATGCTTAACTCCAGACATGGGTGAACAACCCAGAATACAAGGCTTTAGACCACCAATTACTCATAGTTTGAGGATTAGGTGTACATGGAGAATACTGACCACACTAGCAGATGCACAAGACCATGTGATGGCCGACTGCAACTTGTAAAGAGATCTGCAAATCTATTTCCTAATGCACAGACAGGATGACAACTCTCTGGCACTAAGTAAACAGAAACCTGCATAACACATTCCATGTTACATACTAGACTTCAACACAAAGGTGGGATGATAGCCCCTCTAATGCTAAATATCAAGAGCACATGAGCAAATGCATAACAGGCACAACCTAGAACAGAGTAGAAATGGAAAGTGAGCAATTAACAGCAAAAGAAGCTTGTCTTAGCTAAAAATGACGACCAGACGGTGCAAGTATCAAAGTAGTTACAGTCTCCAGAAGTTGAACCTTACATCAAAACAACAACCATCAACTCTAATTACATCTGTTTTCTGGGTATATGTAGAGTTCTTTACAAAAATGCTCTGCTATTCTATGCGTGGAGGGGTCATAATGGACCACCAACCGCTTTAACTGTCTAATATGGGTCTCTGCTACAACCTGCTACTTCAGTGAACAAAATTGATCTTCTCAGATGCTCTGTTGTACTTCTCGAGTAGGTGGAGTGTAATATGGATGAAGCTCCATAACTGATAAATGTTTTATCTACTTGAGGTTGTTCCTTTCCCTTCTCGGCCATTCTGTTTCTTGAATGCAATGGTTGGAGATGAAATGCGTCGGGTACTAATACTGGCCACCTTTGTCCTTCGGAAGCATGGTACAGGTCGAGGACATGAAGACTACATGGCGAACGAATGAGCACGACAGGTGGAAGATTTGGTCAGAAGAGAAAGATTGGTCATCAGATGAAATAGATGGATGACAAATATGGCTCAACGGGAGAAAATAGGCGGAAGTGGGAACAGACAAACAGGAGCCGTTAGATCTCGGGTGGTCAGATCCAACAGCCATCGGGGGAATAAGATGCATGGAAGATAGAGAGCGGGGACGGGTGAGTGGGCGGTAAACTGTATTTATCGCACCGCTTTTGGTGGGTGAGTGGTAAAGGTACGTAGGCAAGCGATGCGAGTCATCGGGCGACGTGTAGCGGATGTGACGGGAGGAAAACCGCTATGATCGCGAATTAACGCGTGGGCGGATTGCGGGAGCAAATGAACGTGAGCCATTGGTTCAAGTGAATTGAGGGCCGAGATTGTTTTGTAGAAGATATCAGGAGATATGGGATCAAGATGGACAAGGGCCATTGGATTAAATACGGACAGATCTAACTATCATCATGGGCAGAAGATGCGCAGGGGTTAATGTCACACATGGATGCGATTGCGATCAGCGATATGGGCGTGGGCCATTAGATCGGTTGGGACTGATCGGACGGCAGAGGAGTGATCGCAATATCGCATCGGCGGAATTCAAGGGGGGAAGCCTTTATACATATGCGATCGCCGATAACAATTAAAGCTCGGACCTGACTACACCATTGTAACATGATTTAACAGTAATATCGCATCTGATAGGGGCAATCGGTAATCAGCCATCGGCAATGTTAACAACATGGCTTATAAAAGACCTCCTGAAAGCTGCGATTGCGATTGGGGCGGGCTTATACAGAGTTTTGGAGGAAAACAGAGATAGCGGGGCTATGAGAGTATAAGGAAAATGAAGGAGAAGAAGAAAACATACCGTTGCACTCTCTCTTTTAGCATAATCACACGGCCAAGCTGGTATTTGGTCTTCCAAATGCTGAAGTATGTAGCAGAGCTAACAGTTACAATGTTTTCACACTCCCCAATCTCTTACTTTCTAGGGTACTCTGTATACTAGGGTGTGAACTTGAGTCATTAACATGTGGATACCCCACCTTAACACTAGATCATGACCTGGTAGAATAAAATTCATTTCTTGGAAACCAAATCATTTGTTAAATTCCTTAAAACAAATTGTTTATGCAATAATTGTTATGTTGTCATATTCAAAACTAGACAACACTATCACTGCAATCTGACAGGTAGACTTCTCCCATATTGCTTCATAGAAATAGTGGTACAAAACATGCATTTCATATTGTACAATTGTCAATTGATTTGAATAAATTGCTAGATATCATTTTATTGAAACCAATTTTCTTTTACAACAATCTCTCTTACCATTATCATTTAGCCATCCAATATGGTTAAAGCATATTATTGATTTAACAATGAGTTGTTGTATGGTTTATTATTCTCTCTCTTCTAGAACCTTTTATATGTCACCCCTTTGGTGCATGTATTATTTTATTACTAGCATAAGATCCTTATATCATAATCAGTTGTATTATTGTTAAACCTTTTGGGTTTATCAAGAATTTGTTTATTAATTCAGACAATCATGATCCTAATCTAGTGTACAATTCTTGTTATTCATTAGGCTACTCTGAATTGATTTTATTTCTAATTCAATTACATTGAGCACCCCCATATCTAATTTGTTTGTCATTTCCTTTTTCATAAATCATGTATAGTGTGTTTATATATAGTGGAAGGATACAAATCATCTTTATCTTATCCCTTCCCTCAGGACGTACATTTGTAAGATCTACAATCATTCTACTAGAAGCATCTTCTTCCTGCTGCATATTTGAAAGGTTCCTATTTGTGAGACATTAACATAACCCCATATTTATCTGGATGGATATGCACATCAATGTGAAGTTTGAGGTTGCATACTTTGAATTGCAATAATTTACATATTGTAATTTGATTGAACTTAAGCTCAATGTATTTAATATTGTTTTACTGCTCCTACTATGTACTTATACCAGATGTAAAGTTGAGTGTCAATCCCACTGACCTTCTTATTAATTCATACATTACCATGTATACAGTGAGTTGTATTACATGTGTGCATACACTTCACAGTTTTGACCCTAGTTCAATCTAGATGCCTCTTACATCTCTTAGTTATAATTATTGAGACATTGCTTTACTCAAAAGAAACATGTAGGTTCCAAACTATGCATGTCCAATTAAATATGCATGTTTCTACTGAATATATCAATAATGGCCTAGTAAGGTCTTGTTCATTTCAGTAGTGTATATTTGAAGTGTTTTCCTCTTAATGGTGAATTTAAACAGTTCAACCAGTGGAAAAACCACATCCAACACTGAACTGCATAATTTCATATATATGCACAAAAGTATTAATTTGAAAGACAATTTTAAAAATACATAGTCTCATACCATATACAGAGACTTGTCTTAACGATATTCCATGGGAAACTTCATGGATAGATACAATTTAAATAAAACCTTCACAATTTATTCTAGGATGGAAACCACTTAGTTAACCATCAAATTTTGTTAACGTTGATAGAATTCCATGAACTTCTTTCCTGATGATTTATATAGTTCCATTTATATACTTTTCTATTTTATTTTTCCTCATATTGGACATGATCTATGGAATAAAAAACTTGACATTTTATCTATTTTTTATTTGTGAGTTACCTTATGAGAGTTTAGTGTTTCCTCCTTTATATATTATCCTTTACTAGGATCTCTATAAGCATAAAAGTATTCCATTAAGTTATGTTCTTGACAGGACTATCCTTATCTGCATTAGTTGGAATTTTATCAAGCTATGTCCTTGTATAGAAGTCATACAACTCATAATTTAGTGTTAATATGAGTATAATAATATGATGATTGTATCACTAAAATCCATCATCCCACTTTCGATGTAATAACCATACATTACAATTAGTACAAATTTGTCCATTCCTCCTACTCTAGTATGAACACTTAAAACTACGTCTATCATGTGTAAGTATCTTAAACCAATTTTAAATCATGGCATAGAGATTTTGTGCCCTCACAAAAGCATTCAACAATAGCTTAAGTTTTGGAGAAACTTCCACAACATATAATGCCATAAAAAAATTAATCTTCACCTCACTCAATAAGTAGGCACAATAAAAAGTAACCAATTGATAGTTAACTGTTTCTACTTATTAAAAATAATTAACATGTTATTGTTTGTTATTTCTTTGCATTACGCTCTACTCCACCCAACACTACAAGGTTTTATGTTATTGAACCATATTGCAGAATTATTTTTTCTCACATATCTTTTCTGGGTCTCTCCTCCCCAGAATGCTACTATAGCTATCTACCATGGTGTTTGAAATACCATACTTGGACTTGAGAAATTCAAGTTAAAGTGAAAGGATTAATTCCAACCTTGCTTATTCCTCAAACTTGACTATAACTATCTAAAATTTGGTTTAGTATGTGTAAAGCATCTTAAATTAATTTTTAACCATGATAAATAGTGGAAATTTTCGCCCTGAATATCATATTCTGGTCTCTTACCCGAATTACACATTATTTCCTTTTTGCAAACAACTCAGCCTTCAAACCATCTTGATCCATTTAGTGAAGTTTTACAACCTTTTCATTCAAATGGGCCTTCTGATTGACACATGGTAACTCTCCCTCTCTGGCTTATTTAGTAATTCCCAAAATTTCATTTTTCCAATATATATATAAATCCTGTGCTGTTGTTGTGACTTTGTAAGTCTCCCATATTGGCACTACATAGGATTTTCATATCATGCAAATCAAAGAAAAGTGAGTCAAATTGTTTAATAGAATTGATATTTGACCACATTAAGGATCTCAAATTGTATGATAAGTAAAAACATAATAACCTTTCTACCTCAACTAGATTAACCACATCCCCCACATCTGCTAAAATAGCCAACATTTAAAATGAAAATCCATCCATGAGTTAACCTTACTTGCCGTGAATTCCCAACCCATGCAATTCATCATGACCGTTGATATACAATACCCAAACCACAAATATACTACACTATGACTGACGAGTTGCTATGTCCGGTCTTCATATGGAAAATATCAAGATCCATATTTATTTCTCACTCGCCTTCACCTAACCTCCACATAGTCGTAAGGGTTACCTCATTGCCAACCATTCCTCCAATCGCAGGATGAAAAAACGGCCCAACATTTAGTTGAGCTATATTCTCACTTAAAATGGCCTGAAACACTATATATCCATTCAAACAGAAAAGAAGGCACTTGCATATGATACAAATATTGCAGGCAAGTCATAACGACAAAATATTGCAACACAGAGCGAGTCATAAAATCACCTTGATGAAAAATCTCCAGGTACCTGAGAACAGTAGTTTCCATAATCAGAAACATAAACATAGACTCTCTAAAAGTGCAAAAGATCACAGAGTTTGACTTCATTGCAGCCAACGAGACCAAATAGCACCCGAGAGTCAAACCATAGAAATTAGGCATGAAACGAATGCGACTTCTTCCCATATTCATAGCAATTATACAATCATGGGCGATTTCCACATTATCTGTCGAGCTTGGCATACACCCAACAGGAGAGCTGGTAACAGACCCTCAGGATGACGAATGTTTAGAGTTCTCAGCGAAGGAACTGCGAGAACTCCTCCCTCGAGAACATTTATTCAATCTCGGGTCCCCACCATGGTTAGGTCCCTTGCTAGAACCTCTCCCACCCATGGACGCACTTACGTAACCAGGGTACTTGAGCCAACAGTTGACATATTACCACAGGAGGCAAGCAAGACCTCGGATGACCCAATAGGCTTAAAACCTATAACGCCAATAAATATATTAAACTCCTAATTCATGAAAAACTAATAAAATAAGGTTGTGCAATGACCACGGTATGAAATCGTAAACTTAAACACCTATCATTTCCCTTCTTCCTCTTGCAACTGTCAGGCAGGAAGACAGCCTATGAGAGGATAGTCAGTTTTGGCTTTGGTGCATAGAAGCCACCCATTGAAAGATTTGAAAGCATAAGATGAGAAGAGATGAGGATTAACACAAAGAAGGGGTATGGGGCGTATTTATTTTGAGGATTATAAATCGATGAGATAGACACTGAATACATTGACCTTTCATGCACAAAGTAGATGAGATTTACACGCATTTCTTACTGCGACTTGTCCAAGTCTAAGTAAGGATAAACACCATCCAACTTAAATTATTTTATGGGCATACATCATCCATCGAATGCTTTTATGAGTTTATTTAGAAGGATAACCATTATCCAATAGGTATGCTCCTTGTGGAAACATCTCCATCTCAGTGGATAAGGTGAATATATAGAGTGATATTGAAGATCAAAAAGGGAAACATCAATCTTGTCGATCCAATTACACGCGATATTCGTGCTCTAAAACTATAGTGGAAAGGAAAGATATAGCTACAAGTACATTTTCAATGGGATAAAAATTATCCAACTAAATGCTTTTAAGGCAACTTGATCAGTAAACACTCATGAACATTTCCAGAGTAGTGGATAAGGTAAGAAGGAAAAACCACTTTGTGGATCGAAAGGGAACAATCCTCCTTAAGGTGATTCTCTCTATCCATCCAGTTGGAAAGGTGCAGTTGTGCTTTAAATCACATTATTTCTAAAAGATTCCCTATCCATAGAGCTCATTGGCATGGTTTTGAAAAACTCTAGAAGAAGTAATTCCATTCAAACAAAAGGCAAAAAGAACAATCAGTTGGTAATACCATTCTATCTCTCTGGCACGCCATAGCCTCCCCTCATTCGAGTTGGTGTTACTTGACACTGCTCCGAGTCAATCTATGATAAGTGTTGTAGATGTTCAAGATCCTTTTATACCTCCAAATATCAAATATATCATTTATAACAACACTTTTATGTAATATATCACAATATCTATTATGTGCTATATTGCCAATATTTGTTATGTGTTATATTGCTAGAGTTATTGTTGTCTATGCTTGCAGCAGAACATGTATATGAAAAAAATCAATAAATTGATTCATAATTAATTTTCAATTCTCCTAGGACATAGGAAACCAAAATTTAGTTTTTGTGGATGCTAATTCTTGAAGAGGAAGAACCAAACCAAACTCCACTAGAGAATCAAGAATTCATTTGTTTAGAATTTGAAAAGATGAAATATCCCGTCATAGTTTTTCAATCTTGGAAGTCTTAATGATAGGGTTGGCCCTGGCGATTGCCTCATGACCAGTGGCCTTGAAATCAAAGGAACACTTATGTTTCTCTGCATATCGATGGGTGCCATAGAAAGTATTTCCACACCAATATTAAAAGTCAGATAGCCTAACTCTTTTCTAAGATGAGAAGTACCAGTTAGGGTTAGGATTTTCAGTAGGAGGTCATAGAGAGGAAGAAGATGAACATGCAACCTCCAACTGGCTTGATAAGGCTAAGGTGACATCTGTCGAAAATGTGCACAACTTTGGTGGATGAAATTATCTGGCCTGGAAAGGGGAAATTCCTCCTCCATTGAAGAACCCTTGGAAAATTACTATGTAATAATGGTCATTCTCGAGGAAGCTTGTGCCTCCTTCGTCATTCTTTTTCATGTACACCATAAGACATTAACTAAGATTTGAGTAAAGGCATTCTTAAAATTTACTATTTATTTGAGGTGAATACCATTACACTAATGACATGATCTTGCATACATCACTCCAATCAGTCATAAGACTTCTTTATAACTACCAACATCTTTAACAATTATAAGAATAAAATTTTCATCAAAATATATATAAATATTGCTTGAGAACCTCCATATAGGCGTGTAAACTTAGAAACTGATTCTACCCTTCCTTCTTCAATATTCTAACAATCTGAATCAGGGTTTCAAACTACTTCTGTTTTTAAGTGATTCCTTTAAGAAAATGGGAAACACAATTAGTTACACAGTTGTTGAGAAATATAGAAGAATTCATTCTTCATTCAACTATCACCTTAGCTATTCCAAAATCCATCATTTTACACAACCCCAGTTCAAAATTATCTTTGATTTCAAATAATCAATATATATATATATATATATATATATATATATATATATATATATATATATATATATTTGTGTGTGTGTGTGTTATTGCTTCAACATCCCCCTCCAATAAATCATTTTAAGATTTAATTTCAACCTTTATGGATTCTGGAATATTTTCCCTTATAGCAATTTTATGACCAAACCCTTCATTAAAATTTCTTAATTGTGTAAGGCCTAGTTTAGAATCTAAAACTCATTCATATCTTACAAAGGTGGATTGTCCCATAGGCCGCAATATTTGAACTTAGAGCTCTGATACCATTTTTCACATACCTCCTTGACCCAATATTAACATTAGCCACAGAGCTCCTTGACCCAGTAAAAATAAACACCTATTATTCTCTCATCTCTAAATTTTAACTTTGATTTAATTTATATTCAATAGTGGCCACATGAATAAGTATTCAATCATTGTCATAAACAAAGATAACACATGCAATGATACACATAAGATTAGATATTCGACAACATAAAGAGGAAGGATCCAACATAGAGTACATGCCATGAAATGGAACTAGCCCAAAGTAACTCAAAAAATGTCACTTGGAAAATCGAGCACCACCACCCAACCTTGAACTGACTTCCTCCAGTTCACCCTCGAGTCGAGAGTTCTTGCCATGGATCCATTACCTCCTGTTGATCTCTTCAATGGGTATTTAATACATTGTTTCATGATATGGTTTCCTTTAGCGATGTCCTGCTTTTGTGGATATTTTTATCCATTTGCCTAGGCTTTTCCCATAAAAGCTTGCATTTCTCTCCTGCGAGGCTTTTCCGCATAACAGCTTGCCTTTCTCTCTCGCAAGGTTTTTATGTTTTTCTTAAACTTAACATCTTTCTCCAGCTAAGTAACTTAATGGATATTTATCTCCAAATCCATTAAGCTTATATAAAATTGGATCTAGAAGTCTTAGCATGAAAGAATTATCCATTCCCATTCACCAATGGGATTTCATTTGGCAAGAATCTCATCCCTTGGTGTCTCATTTTCCGAGTGATTAATTTATATTTATTTATTTAATAATAAAGTATTTACTTTCATTGTTACACATAAGACTTAGATTTTCTTAGCTTAGGTCAACAAATTGTTACATACAATTAAACTAGAAGTACTAATGAAGAGAATGAAAATTATATGCAATAAGGGTCAAATAATGAATTTATATATATTTCTTAGAACCTTCTAATTCAATAATCATTTGAATTTATAAAAACTAAGTTTAGGATTTAATATTGGTCAAATTTTTTTTCTACTTTCCATTATAATCATCTATATACTTGAACAAGGTACATCATCCATATACTTGAACATCGTGACATCGTTCAGATACACCACTACGGTTTGAACCATTATTCCTCTGAAGGAAACGTCAATTTCCCTCTAGAATGTTACTCCGACGTTGATGAGGATGAAGTGCATGCACCCAAATCAAAATTTTCCCCACATGGTCCCGAAAGTTGTCTTTAAATGATCTAGTTTGGTGACCAACACCTAGTTGTATCCAAAAAAGCCATCAAGCAAGGAGAAAATTTATGAACCAAATATTTTATGAAGAATATGTTCCATGGAGAGGACCGGGTATTTATATTTATCTGAAGCTTGTTTTAAGTTCTGAAAGTCTACGCATAGCTGGATTTCACCTGAATTCTTCTCTACGAGAACCAAATTCGAAACCCAAGTGGACTACCTGACCTTGAAAATGATATGTGCATCTAAAAGCTTCTTCAACTCCTTCTAGATAAGGGGTTCCAGTGTAGGTTGTACTTTCCTTAGCTTCTACTACAATTGATCCGGATCTTGGGGGGAGACCCTCAAGATCTAAAAGATTGAAATGGATCTTGGGGGGGAGGTCCCCAAGATTTGAAAATTTGAAATTGCGAGAAGAAAAAGAGTAGAATTCCCAATAAAAAAAACCACAAAGAATTTTTTTACTAAAACAAATAATAACTGTAAGAACTACATTGTGGTGGACAATATGTCCTTTTACAAAATGCGACATGTTACTTATAATATTTTTCAGTTACAATACCATGGGTGACTGAATACCATGGGTGGATGTCACAATACCATGGGTGAATGAATACCATGGGTGGATGTCACAATACCATGGGTGAATGAATACCATGGGTGGATGTCACTTCCAATACCATGGGTGGATGCCACTTACAATACCATGGGTAAATTCCATGGGTGGATGAATACCATGGGATGATGCCATTTTCCGTTCGAATCAACAATGGTTTGACCCCATCCTTTATAGGTATAACATGTTAGATAATGCATGTGTCATATGTCTTCAGGTCGTCGTATGTTCAGGAAAGCACATCTTTGTACTTTCTAAGCAAGATGATAAATGATTTCTTCTCGTCGAGAAAACATCTGATACTAAGGTTCATAAAGTTGGGGTCAACTTTAGTTCTGAGATTGATTTGTTCATGAGTGAGTGTGGAGCTTTGAGTCTTGGTATTTGGGGGAACCCAGAAACGATTATGCAGATCGAATAACATATCAAGTGCAATAAAACCTTCGGGCATGGGATTTACCATGCGCTCATCTTCTTCTCCTTGTAAGGCTCTATCATGCTATTCCTCATCCATCACCGCATCTTTGAAAACGTCGATGTTAGCCATAAAATCAAGTATTTGTTGATCATCATTGAAAACATGTAGATTAGTTAGATTATCTGGGACAATAGGCTTATAAACAATCTCAATAGAAAAACCATCTCTTAAAGGTGTAAACCTAGCTACGACATTAGCTAAAGTGTCAGCGAAGGAATTATTGACCCTAGGAACATAATTGATACCAAAAGCTTTAAAAGAAGAAATTACGAGCCATACCTCCTGTTGATAATTTTTGAGATGTGGTGATAAACAGTGAACGGTATTCTGTATGTGCCTTGTGATAATCTCATAATCATCGATCACCTTTAAAACTTCAAATTTTAAGTCAATATCCTTTTTGAGCCCAATGATTAATGCCTAATACTCTACAATGTTGTTAGTACAATGAAATTCTAACCTACAAGAAATTATAATTTTATTTTTTTTGGGTTTGTAAGGATATAGCTGGCACTAGCTCCATCATGAGTTTTAGACCCATCATAATATAAAGTCCAAATTTATGTTAGGTCCCTCTAATACTAGTGATTCCCCCATTACTATTGTCATTGTAGCCCTTATTTTTGTTATTTTTACCCTATTGTCCCCATATTGTTATTAGTGTGCCCCATAGAAGCCCACTATTATTATTGTTGTACCCTTATATTATTATTGTTATGATGCCTTTGATTATATTGTGGCTCCTTAGACTCCTATATATAGAAAGGAGGTTTAGGCATTTGCATCATCTAAGAATTGTTCATTTGTGTAATGTAAAGGTGGTTTCCCCCTCGAAGAGGCTGATTTTGAAGTCGTTGATCTATATTTTCTATCTTTTTGTGAGGTAGTTCAGAACATTTGGTATCAGAGCTTTGGATTCTAGGGTTTTGCTACTCCAAATAGGTCATCGTGGAATTTTCACTATAACCTTTTTTATGCGACATTTCAAAAGCTAAAAAAATAAAACCCATTTGAGCAGAAATCTCGATGATCCTTGGGTCCAAATTTCAGATCGTTTCTCGCTATAGTTTCAGAGATATAATCTAAGGAAGTTAGGGTTTTTCCTAGCTCCCAAATTACATCCTAAACAGGTGACCTTGGGAAAATCATCATAACTTTCTCTCTGAGTATCGGATTGAAATTTTGTAAGAATTTAACAAACGAGGACAAACTGTAGTTTTTTATGCATCGTTTTCCAGTTCGATGGATGAAACATTGACATGTGGCACTTCGTACAAGTTTGCTCTACTAAAAATGTGTATAATAAGGTCATATTTGGAGATTGGGCATACGCCTTTCTTGGATAATCCAATTTTGGTCAGACTGGTGGCATTAGAAAGAGGACTTAGAGGGTTACTTCAATTCTCAATTTCAGAGCTTAGAGATCCGAAATTTTAGAGATACATCAGATTCAATATCGAGCTCCTACAAAGTGAAAAAAGGTGTGTAGTTTTTTTTTTTTTAATTTGCATAAGTTTGGTTTGAAAAAATAGTTTGAAGGAATTCAAAGGGCATAGTGAAGCATAATTATCATTAATTGATGTCCCAAATAAATAAAATGGAAACACCCAGTAAGAAACCTAAAATCTCTACCATGACTCATGAAGAAGAGGAAGAAATGCAACATGATATATCAAAATTATGAGACCATGTGCAATAAAATTCACTCTCACAAAAAGTAACAGAAGCTAAGATGGATAGTTTAAAGAAATGCGTGGAAGCTAAGATGAATGACGTGGAAGCTAAGATGGAAAGTAAAATGGAATATCTGAAGATAGATTTCACAAAGTTGCTACAAGAAATGTTTCCTAATGGTGAAAGGGTAGTAAAGGAAACTCATGATGAGAGAAAAGGAAATGTTAATCATGATTTCATAGACTCTAACATTGGATTGAAGACCCACCATGTTCCAAAGATCAATATGGGGAAGTTTGATGGCAAGGATCTCGTAACATGTATACTAGAGATGGAACAATATTTTGATCTCCATAATGTGAAAAAAAAACAAAATGTATGCATTTCAACTTTATATTTGGAATCAAATCAATTTGTATGGTATTGATGGCTTTTCTCTCGTAAACAAATTGTCACTTGGGAAATTTTCACGGAAGAAATGATATCACATTATGAAGATACAAACAACAACACCTTTTTTAGCCAATTGATAAATCTCAAACAAAAGGGTTCAATGATGGAGCACATTGAGGACTTCCAAAAATTGAATATAAGGGTAAAAGATATTCCAGAGGAGAATGGGATTGATGTGTTCATAGAGACTTCAAAGGATAACATCCAACATGAGGTTTGAATTTGGGAACCTAACTCTTTGGAGAAGGCATTCATGTTGGCAAGAAAAATGGAAAGCAAAATTATGACAACTAGGAAACCTACCACTCACAACTATAAAGATGGAAGTGTTGTTTCCCCTAGCTTTCCACAACCTAAAAGGTTGACACCACAACAATTGGAAAAAAAAGAGCAAAAGGGATTTGTTACAGTTGTGATAGAAAATACACTAAAGGTCATAAGTGTGCTGAGAAGAAATTATTTTACATAGATTGTGAAGAGGAGGAAGAAAAGGAACAAGAAATGTTAAAATAAGAGGATATACACCAGGAACAAACCCTAGAGAAAGAAGAAATGAATCTGACCATATCTTGTAATGCATTGGCTGGAATTAACACTCCTTGTTATGAAACCAGCTCATAAAAAGATGGAAAAGGTAGATCAACGCCTTAGAATTCAGCCTCTTCGAGGGGCCAACCTCCTTTACATTACACAAATGAATGATTCTTTGATGATTCAAATGACAAAACCTCCTTTCTATATATAGGAGTCTAAGGAGTCACAATATAACCCAACTGACCTAACAATAATAATATAAAGGCACAAAAATAACAATAGAGGGATTCTATGGGGCACATTAATAACAATATGGGGACAATAGGGGCACAACAATATTAATAAGAAATACAACTACAATAGTAATGGGGTAATCATTAGTATTATAGGGACTTAACATGCCCCTCTCCTTCAAAAAAGTGTTGTCCTCAATGCTTGAGTAGTTTTGGATGCTTCTGTATAAAATTCTCATCCTCCCATGTGGAATCTTCAGCGGATAAGTTCTTCCACTTGATGAGATACTTCAAAATTGATTGATTTCGTAGCTGTCAAGTTCTTGTTTCTGTGACTGCTTCTGGTTCCAATATAATTTTTCCTTCCTCGTCAAGTTCTGGCAATATTGTTTGAACTGGGAGCTTGTCACCTATAACCTTCTTTAAACATGAAACATGGAAAACTGGGTGCACTCAAGAAGTTGTAGGAAGCTCCAATTTGTATGCCATAGTACCAATCTTTTGCAACACCTTGTACGGACCATAATACTTTGGTGATAATTTATTATCCTTCTTAGCTTGCTTGAGGGACATTTGTTTATATGGTTGTAGCCGTAGGAATACCCAATCACCTACATCAAAACTTCTTTTGCTATGATGTTGATCTGCCTGTTGTTTCATTCTATTCTGCGCCAACATGAGGTTATCCTTTAAGAGTTGGAGGACTTGTTGTTGATGCTCGAAATGATGTTTCACTGCTTGAACCTTAGAATTTTCTCTTAAATATGATGTGATGGATGGTGGTTGATATCCATAAAGTGCCATAAATGGGGTCATTTTTGTTGCTGTATGGAAGGAAGTGTTATACCACCATTCAGCCAGAGGCCACCATTTGACCCATTGTGTCTGTTTATCAGATACAAAGCAATGAAGATATCCTTCCAAACATTTGTTTACTATCTCATTTTTCCCATCAGATTGAGGATGATAAGATAAGCTATGAGGTAATTGAGTACCGAGACAAGAAAATAATTTTGTCCAAAAATTTCCAGTGAAAATGGGATCTCTGTCACTTACAATAATCTTTGGGTCTCCATGTAGCTTTTGAATTGTTTCCATAAATGCCGTTGTTATAGACATTTTTGTGCCTTACAGCTTTGAGCATGAAATGTCCATAATCCAAGGGATCCAAAGTCCCTAAATATGTTGTTACAACTCCTAAAGGAACAAGGTCAACCAATGACAGCTTCTCCCAGAAGTTCTCCACCAAAAACCACTCAGAACTAGTCAAATCAGGATCATTTCAGAAGCTCCACTAGCTGCCTGCGTTGCAAAGAACCCAAGTACACTGGCTAGGTGCGTTGCAACACACTTGAATGCACTACCCAGGTGCGTTGAGCGGGAAATGACAAGTGGCAGAGTCATTCAACGAGGTGGAAAGACCATGGAAGCTTCCAGAATCTTCTCCAATGACACTTGCCTCACTGAATTCGACCAAGTGATGAGTAAGAGGCTCTCAGTCTCCAAGTGGAAGCAAGAACTGACAGAGAGAAGCCACAAGTCAAAACATAAGCTGACTCATCCTCTCTACTTACATCTATATATGGATCCCTCACCAGAGATCCAGGGGGGCTGGAATTTTGTACTTTGCAGAGAATTGCTGTTGGTTTGAGATTGAGATTAGTACATTGGGTGATTTATGCTTTGTTGGAGGAGAGGAAGGGATTCCTTTGCTGGGAGGTAGATGCTGGATCGGGACTCACTTGGTTGTATCTCCTCTTAGACTTTCTTATTCTATCAATAAACTATTTGAGTTTCTTCTACATGCTGTGTATCAATGATGTTTTGCTCTATTTGCATGTTTAGCTTAATCTGATCCTGAGCTTTTTATGAATGTATATCTATATCTTCGTGTAGTTTCTCTCTCTTGTGATCTTGCAGGAATTCGGTGAAGCTGGGCCGGTAAGGGAGCAGGGAGCTGGGAGCCATTGAAGAGAGGATCGATTGGATCAACAAACTAGCGAAAGACACAGGTTAGTTACATCCTTTCTCCTCATTTACATTTCATAAAGAAGAATACTCAAGTAGTTTACCTTGTTTGTTGCTAAGGCACTATCACACCTTAGAGTGGGATAGGGGCGTTATGAATAGATACTTTTCCCAACAACAAATTGGCGACTCCACTGGGGATCGTATCTAGTTAGTTTATTTGTGTTTCTATTGTTGTTCTTCTCATAAACTCAGGAGTGCTGAATCGAACTGCATTTGCCATTTACAAATGCAAAGTAGAGATCTGCCACTCTAGTCCACTCACTGGGCCTGTTTATGATCTGAACAACTGATCCACAAATGCTCTAACTACCCTTTGTGATAGCTCTTAGTCCTCCTTTAAATCATCCTCCTAATTGTACCTTATTGATAGCTTTTATCCAGCCAAAAACCTTAGATCAAACTGCAAACCGTGACCCAGAACCCGGAGACAATTCTCGTTTCTGCTTCAGCGCAGGCTCTGTGAAGAGACTCTGCATTTCAACGCAGGTCCCGAGAGGGCTACCTGCGCTGCAATTCAGTTTCTCTGTGCAACAGGTGCGCTGATCAGCCTTTGCCCTGTGCAGTTGTGGTTCTTTGCATCCTTGTGTTCAATTTTATCTTTGATTTTTGCAGCCCATTATCAGTGTGTGTACCTATATGAAAACCCCTTTTCTCTGCCTTAATTCCGCCTCAGTTGTATAAAAGAAACTGTATTTGTTTTTTTGTATTTGTTACATCATTTGCAGTTTCCCATTACAAAAGTAAACTAGTCATACTGTCGCCCTTAGATCTAGACCTGTCATAAGTGTCGTTTTGATCTGAGGAGTAAATTTGTTTGCTGTTGACAGTTGATTACGCTTTTACTTTTGTCTTTTGGTTTGAATTTATGAATTTCTAGTGTCGAAACAAGTGTTTACTTCAAAATCATAAAGTGTTGTAATCATCTTTTTGATTTCAAAAAGAAACTTGTTTGTGTTTTCACTTGAAATCGAATTCAAATTTGTACAACAGCTTTCTTTTTAGGCATCAATATTAAGAAAGTGAAAACAAATACATGCATTTGTGCAGTTGCATATTGATAGTTTGTATGGTTTGATTTAGGAAAAGTGCATTTACAGTGTGCTCTATGCTCTTTGAGAAAATATTGTGTCTTTCTTTTCCCCTTGTAGCTAGGATTTTCATTGTTGAAAAGAGATAAAAGCTTGCTTATCATCTTTAGACTGCATTTAGGAATTGTATCTACATCTCGTGGTGATCCAAAAAGGCAAACTTCTAAGAAAGATCAACCTAAAATAAATTGAATGAACTTAACAACGCTTTGTAACTTAACGCACAACATAGAGGTCTAAGCTAGAGATGTGTTCCGGCGTCGTAAAACCTGGTTACTGTCGGCCTCACTGATGGTTGGGTGATTCCTCCTGAGAGACGATAAGTGCCAGTACGGATTGTGCTCCCACGTACCGTCGAGTATATATTGGGAGACCCCTATAGGCATAAAACCTTTATCCATAGGAAGCCGTGTCGGCCGCCCTATTGATCGCAATGCACTGAACACAGCATTCGGGAAGATTGACGGCCCGTACCTTAAAAAGTATTCTGCGGTTTTGCGACTGGTTTGGAACACCCTCTACCTAGAACTCCAGAGCAGTCCCTTTCATTCCTTTTCAGACTCCTTAACGGAAAAGGTCCATCTGAGCACTTGTCACTTCAGGCTCATTAAAAATCGAAGGAGACTAGAGTCATCTTTTGCTTTTTCTCGACTCTTTAAAATTGAAAAAGCAAGTTGTGTCCAAGCGTCATTAAAATTTATTTTAAACGGAATATTCATACCCTTTTTCCTGCGTTGATCTGTAGGTTGCGAAAATGGAGCCTACCAACCAAGGAATTCCCCTTAGTGGAAATCCTAGTCCCTTCTCCTCTTGGGGAGATGTTGGTGCGCCCCATATGGCCACATTGTCGCTTCCAGGACTGACAATTGGCTTGCCGGTCTGGCTCTTCTCAACCAATGTCGTTCAGAACACCACTATTCCTGAACAGTTGAATCAGCAGTTAGACCAGTCCAGAGTTACCCACCAACCTTCTACTTCCTCTAATTCTTCCTCTCCTCCTTCCTCTTCGCTTGATGGGGCTGGAAAAGCTAAAAACCAAGTTCCTAAGGAGAAGAAGGAAAAGAAGAAGAAAGAGAAGAAGAAGAAGGAGCCAAAAGTGACTGGGGGCAAACGAGTGTTGTCTAACGAAAATCCACACACTGCACTGACCAGGCCTAAATCGCCATGTGTCATTTGCAAGGGAGACCACTTCCACAGAGATTGTCCCTGCATCCCTCGGATACTAAGGGACTGGTCTCCCCGTTTGCACAATCCGGTGGCGTCAACCTCTGATAGCCATGTTGAAAGCACACCGTCAACTAGCGAAAGTGAAGTCCCAGGACAAAAAGGGAGAGCTAGATCTCCCTGTAGACTGTGCGAAGGCAACCACGCCATCCACCATTGTCCCTTCTTAGACGAAGCTAAAAGAGTTTTGGATGATCGTCCGGTTTCACTGTTACGACTTCCTCCTGGATATAAAAAACTCTTGCCGAGTCCTTCGTTAGTTGAAAATCCAGCTGGCCTGCTCAAGTGGTCAGCTGAAGCAACGGTCATTGAAGATGAACCAGATGAATCCATACCTGACGAAAGTCAAAAGGTTGAGGCGGCAGTTGACCCGGTCTTGCCTTCAGAGGTTTTATCTTCGAATGATACAGTCACTGAGGAGAATAAGGATGACACCGTCCAAATTCTCTTCATCAACACAGACTCCGACGAACACGGGGGCAACCCACCCATTCCTTTATCGCAGGAAGGAAGTTCGTCAGAGCGATACCCGGCCATTTACTCGGTCCCACCACCAAGCAACCTAGTTGTATCCTTCGACTGGAACCAACTAGGCAGACCCCATTTACCACCAAGCATACCATTCCGAATTATCGTCCAAATATACAGAATGGTCATGGCTGGCACCATCATTGATGAGGGGACATCTGTGAGTATCCTTTCCTCTACTGCTTGGAAAGCGCTTGGTTCGCCATCGCTTTTGCCTGAAATGAGAAATCTGACAGGCTTCGATAAAGGAACCAGTCGACCTTTAGGGATCCTCCCCAATGTGCCCATAACATTGAAAGGGAAGACCATTCAAATGAACGTGATGGTCGTTCAAGGACCCTTGGATTATAACCTACTCCTTGGACGAGACTATATTTATTGCATGGGAGCCATCGTCTCCTCACTCTTTAGAGTAATGTGTTTTCCGCACGAAGGAAGAGTGGTCAAGCTCGTGGACCAGCTTTCATTTCCCGGATCACACATCGCAAATAGTCATATACCATCCCTAAATGGTCTCTTCACGCAAGAAATGTCTCAACCCACGGTCCATCCTCCCGATGAGCGCGAGTAATTCGGAAGGATATGACTGGAACCCAGGGGGCATGCGTCCTGGTCTGCTTCGGCAGGAAAACTTTGGGTATAGGGTAGGTTTCCGCGGGAGAATATGACTAGTCCGTACCCCGTCCGTGATTGGAAGAGGGGTTGTTCTAGAATAAGATTCTTTTGTCAAAGTTATGTGAATCGGCGGGCGTCGTCATTCACCTTTGTTTATCTCGGTAGACATCGCCGAAGAAGTGTTTTGTTTGCTGCGCAAATGAGACAATCTTTGGTAACCTGAAAGAGGTAGGCCTTTCCTGGTAGAACAAATGTTTTATCTGCAAATTGAGGGGTAACCTTGAAATCGTACTTTATACCTGGGGGCATGCAAACCTTTTGGAGTGCAAGCAAGGGGCGGCTATTTATTTTTTAAATTTTTAGGTCCTCCCTTTAAACCCGTAGGTCTAACCCTTTAAACTCGTAGGATTAGTCGTTTCCGAACTTGCATAACGAAAGGATGCGGGGCATAGCTTTGTAAGGCACAAGCTCCATAAAAAATGGCATCTTACATGAGACATTCTTATCATATGACTGGATTAATCGAGCAGTTTTAGCACATAGTTCATGCTCGTTAAAAAATAAACATAAGATCGAGCAGTTTTAGCACATAGTTCATGCTCGTTAAAAAATAAACATAAGATCGAGCAAGTGTTTCAACCCGTGTTTAAGCTCGTTAAAAAATGAACTACCCTCCGGTAAATGACCACCGTGAATGTAGCATTATCAGCCATTAAAGCCTTGGTCGTGTTTGCACCGTCACCTCCACTTTTCCATTGGCCGATCATTCACCTCCATTTGATTGTTTACCCATTTTGAGGAACAGCTGCGAAGAGTGATTTCACTAGCCATCCTTGTGACACTGCCGTGCTTGGAAAATTCCAACCCGTACCTGGAATCATCTACTACCCATTTTATCACTCGTTCCTCAAAAGACGAGTCTTCTTTAAGCTCTTTTCATCTGACTCGTAAAATATGAAAAGATTGCCGAGTTTTGGCCTTCCAGCTCGTTAAATCGACCGGAAGAGCTATCCCTCCTCTAGATTTTAATCTTTTTGGACCTGAGGGATTATTGCACAAAAAGATCGAGCGCTTGTTTTGTTCGGCTCGTTAAAACTATCGAAAATTCATCCCTTCTGTATTGTTTTATACTTTTTCGGACTTAAGGGATTAGATGACGAAAAAGGACTTCCGGAGTTAACTTTACGTACCTTTTCAGACTCTCTAAAAATGAAAAGGACCGAGTTATCTTTGTTGTTAGACTCGTTAAAAACATTAATAGCGACAAACTTGTCTTTAGACGAGAACGAGTTTCACTATCGCTAGGCTCGTTAAAACATAGCGATGGGTTTGCCCGAAGGGCGAATTATAGAACAAGCATATGTTATCCTCCTCAAGCTTGACAAAAATAAAGAGGTACTGGTCAGCAATGACTGGGGAAAAATTGGGAAGAAACTCAAAGAACCTTTATTGGTAGCAAGTCGCTCTTGAACATGACACTTCCACTCCGTGCCTGAGTCGGGTTGGGTTGTTTCATTCACCGGTCACATCACCATGGTCTCGCCATACCATCCACCTTTGGGGTAAATGCTACCAATCCATCATATAAGTGTCACCGATGTGTTCAAGAGAAGTCATCCAGAGAAGTCAACCGTGTCCCATCCACTACCATACATTACACTTCATTCTTTCATGACCGCCACCCTGAACCATATATCATCAGATCGTTTTCACCTCCATCAAAATCATTTGCTCCGTTCCGTGTCACTGATGTGGGATACATTAAGGCCCTCCTTTGACGGATCGCTTCTTGTCGACATCAGCTCATTATCCAAGAAGTTGATCTAGGAACACCCCCTTCAGTACTTTGAAGCTTGCATGCCTCAATGGCAAGTTTCTCACTTCCGACGACAGGTATACATCAATGACCTTCGACCGAAAGATTTTGCGTGGTGTTCGACGCCAAGTCCTTTATTCACACCACGTGAATTGTACTGCAGTACCTTGAGGGTCATTATCATTATCGGTGATTCCTCTCGCGGTTGTTAACAGTTTACATCATTGACTGGTAATCAAGCGATGTCTTTCCATGTTCGACTTCAAAACATTTCTCACATGGATCGACTTGTACTTAGAGTGAAGATCGGACGAGATTGAAGACCCCGGATCTAGTTTCATCCATCCGGGCTACGATATATATTCAGGAAAAATAAAGACATTGACATGTACAGCATTGCAGAACAGATAATCATCCTACCAAAAGGATGATGATTTTATCAGAATCATCAGTCTACCATCAGACGATTGTCTGTCCTATGTACATAAAAATGAATTTATAAAGCTGAGCATGGGAATGCCTGCCTCAGCTAGATCATGAAAACAGTATGAAAAATAATGTATTGTATTGTATCTTATTACAGGTCTCCTCCCAGCATTGAATGAACTTCGGATCCTCTTAATAAAGCATTTCACCCGATAAATGGCCTCATACTTTAGGGGGCAACTGTTATAGACATTTTTGTGCCGTACAACTTTGAGCATGAAATGTCCATAATCCAAGGGATCCAAAGTCCCTAAAGATGTTGTTACAGCTCCTAAAGGAACAAGGTCAACCAATGACAGCTTCTCCCAGAAGTTCTCCACCAAAAACCACTCAGAACTAGTCAAATCAGGATCAATTTAGAAGCTCCACTAGCTGCTTGCGTTGCAAAGCACCCAAGTACACTGGCTAGGTTCGTTGCAACGCACTTGAATGCACTACCCAGGTGCGTTGAGCGGGAAATGACAAGTGGCAGAGTCATTCAACGAGGTGGAAAGACCATGGAAGCTTCCAGAATCTTCTCCAATGACACTTGCCTCACTGAATTCGACCAAGTGATGAGAAAGAGGCTCTCAGTGTCCATGTGGAAGCAAGAACTGACAGAGAGAAGCCACAAGTCAAAACATAAGCTGACTCATCCTCTCTGCTTACATCTATATATGGATCCCTCACCAGAGATCCAGGGGGGCTGGAATTTTGTACTTTGCAGAGAATTGTTGTTGGTTTGAGATTGAGATTAGTACATTGGGTGATTTATGCTTTGTTGGAGAAGAGGAAGGGATTCCTTTGCTGGGAGGTAGATGCTAGATCAGGACTCACTTGGTTGTATCTCCTCTTAGACTTTCTTATTCTATCAATAAACTATTTGAGTTTCTTCTACATGCTGTGTATCAATGATGTTTTGTTATATTTGCATGTTTAGCTTAATCTGATCCTGAGCTTTTTATGAATGTATATCTATATCTTCGTGTAGTTTCTCTCTCTTGTGATCTTGCAGGAATTCGGTGAAGCTGGGCCGGTAAGGGAGCAGGGAGCTGGGACCCATTGAAGAGAGGAGCGATTGGATCAACAAACTTGTGAAAGACACAGGTTAGTTACATCCTTTCTCCTCATTTACATTTCATAAAGAAGAATACTCAAGTAGTTTACCTTGTTTGTTGCTAAGGCACTATCACACCTTAGAGTGGGATAGGGGCGTTCTGAATAGATACTTTTCCCAACAACAGCCGTAGAAACTCTATTGGCTTTAAATGGATGTGATAATGCACAAAAGTGTGCATACTTGGTAAGTCTATCAACTCCCACCATGATGACACTCTTTCCCTCAGACTTGGGTAAACGTGTGATAAAATCCATTGAAACCTCCTCGCAACGTTGGCTTGGAATGGATAAAGGTTGTAATAGACCCGGGGTCTTAATTGTTTCAACTTTATTTTGTTGGCAAACCAAACATTCCGCCACAAACCTTTGAATATCTGATTTAAGGCCATCCCAAAAAAATTCCTTCTTAACCCTGTGGTAAGTTTTTAAAAATCCTGAGTGCCCTCCTAAGGGAGAAGTGTGCAATTCCATAAGAATCTTTTGTTTGAGTTGGGAATTCTTACAGAGGTATAAGCTATCTTTGTACCATAACGAATCATTTTTCCAACTAAATGTATCAGATGTACTGGGATCTTGTTGTAACTTTCGAATAAGTGCCCACACTTCTTCATCATTCTTCCATTCCTCCCTTGCTTTGTTTATCCAATCTGGTTGGATAATAGAAATGGCACACAACAATGCTTCCACATCCTCATCCTTTCTTGAGAGTGCATCTGCCACCACATTTTGCTTCCCTTTTTTGTAGATGATTTCAAAGTCATAACCCAACATCTTTGTGACCCACTTTTGTTGCTCTTCAAAGGATAATATTTGTTCTAAAAAGTATTTAAGGCTATCATGATCCGTTTTTACCTTGAAGTGTCTTCCCATTAGGTAGGGTCGCCATTTCTTAAGTGCATGTAGTATTGCCAACATTTCCTTCTCATAAATAGCTTTGTGTAAAAACTTTCCCTTGATTGGACGACTTTCAAAAGCAATGGGTCTTTCATCTTGCATTAAAACAGCACCAATTCCATTTCCTGAAGCATCACATTCCACAATAAAGGTTTTTGTGAAGTCTGGTGTAGCTAAGACTGGTGCTTGGCACATTGCCTCTTTAAGATGTTCAAAGGCCTTTGTTGCTTCTGGAGTCCATGAAAATGCATCTTTCTTCAATAATGTTGTTAGAGGTGCTGCTATTCTCCCATAATTCTTAACAAACTTGCGATAATACCCTGTCAACCCGAGAAATCCTCGCAGATGCTTTATGGATGTGGGGATTTTCCATTCCTTAATGGCTTTAATTTTGCTAGGGTCTACCTTAACTCCTTCATGAGATACAATATGACCCAGATATTCCACCTCTTGTACTCCAAAGAAACATTTGGATCTTTTTGCATATAATTGTTTCTCCTCCAATAGTTGTAGCACCTTGTCAACATGTTCAACATGATCCTTCCAAGACTTGCTGTAGATTAGTATATCATCAAAAAATACTAACACAAATTTTCTAAGGAATGGTTTGAAAATGGAATTCATCAAACCTTGAAATGTTGAAGGTGCATTGGTAAGGCCAAAAGGCATGACCAAAAATTCATAATGACCCTCATGAGTTCTAAATGTTGTTTTTGGAATGTCTTCAATCTTCATTCTGATTTGATGATATCCTGAACGAAGATCCAACTTGGTGAAGTAAATTGATCCATGCAATTCATCCAGTAATTCATCAATGACAGGAATGGGAAACTTATCTTTAATAGTGAGCTTGTTGAGCTCCCTATAATCTGGACACATGCGCCATGATCCATCCTTCTTGTGCACCAATACTACTGGAGCAGAGAAAGAACTTTGACTAGGTTGAATTATACCAGCCTCTAGCATTTCTGCAACCATACGTTCAATTTCACTCTTTTGGGCATAGGGATATCTGTACGGCCTGATGTTTGGAGGAACACTTCCTGGAATCAGATGAATAGCATGATCATGATCACGAATAGGTGGGAGACCTTTGGGAGTCTCAAATACCTTGGAATGATTGTCCAAGACTTTTTGGAGATCTGGAGAAATAGATGATTTGATGTGGAAACATCTAGCGAACATAATTGTGCAATTACACCTCTTTGTTCCTTTTTTAGAAGCTTTGTCATACCATTAGAGCTGATTATCTTTCCTGGTTTCCCTGCAATACCCCTTAATTCAACTTCCTTTCCTTCCATAGAAAATTTCATGAAAAGTTCTTGAAAATTAAAAGCTATTGTACCCAAGGATTGTAGCCATTGGACTCCTAGTACAACATCAACACCTCCCATTGGAATGGAAAGCATTGGGCTAGTCAATACATATTCTCCCATGGATAGCTTGATATTATGGCACTTTCCAGAGCAATTTATTGTTCCTCCATTTGCAACCATCACTTGACACTCTGGTGCTGGATATAGGAAGCAATTCAATTCTTTTGCTACCTTACAATGAATAAAATTGTGGGTACTTCCTGAATCAATCAACACTATTACCTTTTTCTTCTTGATTTGTCCTTCTATCTTGATGGTTTGAGGAGTGGTAATTCGAGCCAATGCATTACAAGATATGGTTGGATTCATTTCTTCTTTATCTAATTTTTGTTCCTGGAGTATATCCTCCTCTTTTGACCTTTCTTGCTCCTTTTCTTCTTCCTCTTCACAATCTATGTAGAATAATTTCTTCTCAGCACACTTATGACCTTTAGTGTATTTGCTATCACAACTGTAACAAATCCCTTTTGCTCTTTTTTCTTCCAATTGTTGTGGTGTCAACCTTATAGGTTGTGGAAGACTAGGGTCAAAAACACTTCCATCTTTATAGTTGTGAGTGGTATGCTTCCTGGTTGCCATAATTTTGCTTTCCATTTTTCTTGCTAACCTGAATGCCTTCTCTAATGAATCAGGTTCCCAAAGGTGAACATCATGTTGGATATTATCCTTTAAAGTTCCTATGAACACATCAATCCTATGCTCCTCTGGAATATTTTTTACCCTTATGTTCAATTTTTGGAACTCCTCAATGTGCTCCATTATTGAACCCTTTTGTTTGAGACTTATCAATTGGCTAAAAAAAGTGTTTCTTTTTGTATCCTCATAATGTGCTGTCAATTCTTCCATGAAAATTGCCCAAGTGATAATTTGTTTACGAGAGCAAAGCCATTGATACCATACAAACTGATTTGGTTCCAAATATAAAGTTGCAATATGTACCTTTTGTGTGTTTTGTACATTACTGAGATCGAAAATTACTCCATCTGTAATATTCATTTTGCGGTATCCTTGCCATCAAACTTCCTCATATCGATTTTTGGAAAATGGTGGGTCTTCGATCCAACATTAGATTCTATGAAATCATGATTAACATTTCTTTTGTTCACATCATGAGTTTCCTTTACTACCCTTTCACCATTAGTAAGTATTTCTTGTAGAAAATTTGTCAAATTTGTCTTCAAATATGTCTTCAAATCTATCTTCAAATTGTCCATCTTAGCTTCCACATCATTCATCTTAGCTTCCACACCCTTTATCTTAGATTCCACGCCATTTATCTTAGCTTTTGTGAGAGTGACATTTGTTGCACTTGGCCTTGTAATTTTGATATATCATGTAGCATTTCTTCCTCTTCTTCATGAGTCATGCTAGAGCTTCCAAGTTGCTTACTAGGTGTTTGCATTTTCTTTCCTCGGGGCATCAGTTACCCATAATAATGCTCTACTATTCCATTTGAATTCCTTCAAAATAACTTTTCAAAACAAGCTTAAGCAAAATTTAAACAAATCTACACACCTTTTTTCACTTTGTAGGAGCTCGATATTGCCTCTGATGTATCTCTGTAATATCAGATTCTGAAATTGCGACATGTAGTAGCCCTCTATGTCCTCTTTCCAATGCCACTAGTCTGATCCAAATTGGATTCTCCAAGGAAGAGTTATGCCAAATCTCCTACAGTGACTTGATTATAGACTAGTTCAGTAGAGCGAACTTGTACGACATGCCACGTGTCCCTGTTTTGACCTTTGGCTCTAAAAAATATATACAAGAAACTACAATCTGTCCTCTTTCTATACCTTCTTATGAAATTTCAGTCTGATGCTCAGAGAGAAAGTTATGACGATTTCCCCAAGTCACCTATTTGCAATGTAATTCAAGAGTCTACAACAATACCAAATTCCTCAGGTCATATCTCCGAAAATATAGCGCAAAAAGATCTAAAATTCGGACCCAATGTTCAATGCAATTTCATCTCAAATGGGTTCTTTTTTCGCTTCTGAAATGTCGCAAAAAAAGAAATTATAGCGAAAATTCCACGATGACCTATTTGGAGCAGCGAAACCCTAGAATCCAAAGCTCTAATACCAAATGTTATGAAACCAGCTCACAAAAAGATAGAAAAGTAGATCAACGCCTTAAAATTCAGCCTCTTCGAGGGGGCAACCTCCTTTACATTACACAAATGAATGATTCTTTGATGATTCAAATGACAAAACCTCCTTTCTATATATAGGAGTCTAAGGAGTCACAATATAACCCAGCTGGCCTAACAATAATAATATAAAGGCACAAAAATAACAATAGAGGGATTTTATGGGGTACATTAATAACAATATGGGGACAATAGAGGCACAACAATATTAATAAGGGATACAACTACAATAGTAATGGGGTAATCACTAGTATTATAGGGACCTAACACTCCTCAAACTATCAAGATAGAAGGACATATAAAGAAGAAAAAGGTAATAGTGTTGATTGATTCAGAAAGTACTCATAATTTTAGTCATTTTAAGATAGCCAAGGAATTGAATTGCTTCCTATATCTAGCACCAAAGTGTCAAGTGATGGTTGCAAGTGGAGGAACCATAAATTTCTCCAGAAAGTGCCATAATATCAAGCTATCTAAGGGAGAATATGTATTGAATATCCCATTACTTTCCATTACAATGGGTTTTGTTGATGTTGTACTACAAATCCAATGGATACAATCCTTGGGTAAAATAGCTTTTAATTTTCAAGAATTTTTCATGAAAATTTGTTCGGAAGGAAAGGAAGTTGAATTAAGGGGTATCGCAGGGAAATCAGAAAGTTAATCATCTCTAACGGAATGAGAAAGCTTCTAAATAAAGCACAACGAGGTGTAATTTCACAATTATGTTCACTAGAGGTTTCCACATTGAAATCATCTATTTGTCGAGATCTCCAAAAGTCTTGGACTATCATTCCAAGTTATTTGAGACTCCCAAAGGCCTCCCACCTATTCGTGATCATGATCATGCTATTCATTTGATTCCAGAAAGTGTTCCTCCAAACATCAGGCCTTACAAATATCCCTATGCCCAAAAGAGTGAAATTGAACGTATAGTTGTAGAAATTCTAGAGGCTAGTATAATTCAACCTAGTCAAAGTTCTTTCTCTGCTCCAGTAATATTGGTGCACAAGAAGGATGGATCATGGCGTGTGTGTCTGGATTATAGGGAGCTCAACAAATTCACTATTAAAGATAAATTTCCCATTCCGATCATTGATAAATTATTGGATCAATTTTATGGCTCAATTTACTTCACCAAGTTGGATCTTCGTTCAGGATATCATCAAATCAAAATGAAGATTGAAGATATTCTGAAAACAACATTTAAAACTCATGAGGGTCATTATGAATTTTTGGTCATGCCTTTTGGCCTTACCAATTCATCTTCTACATTTCAAGGTCTGATGAATTCCATTTTTAAACCCCTCCTTAGAAAATTTGTGTTAGTATTTTTTGATGATATACTAATCTACAAGTCTTGGAAGGATCATGTTCAACATGTTGATAGGGTGCTCAAGCTATTGGAGGAGAAACAATTATATGCAAAAATATCCAAATGCTTATTTGGAGTACAAGAGGTGGAATATATGGGTCATATTGTATCTCATGAAGGTGTTAAGGTAGACCCTAGAAAAATTAAAGCCATTAAGGAATGAAAAATCTCTACATCCATAAAGCATCTGCGAGGATTTTTCGGGTTGACAGGGTATTATTGTAAATTTGCTAAGAATTATGGGAGAATAGCAGCACCTCTAACAACATTATTGAAGAAAGATGCATTTTCATGGACTCCAGAAGAAGAAAAGGACTTTGAACATCTTAAAGAGGCAACATGACAATCACTGGTCTTAGCTACGCTATACTTCACAAAAATATTTATTGTGGAATGTGATGCCTTAGGAAATGGAATTGGTGTCGTTTTAATGCAAGAAGAAAGACCCATTTCTTTCGGAATTCATCCAATCAAAGGAAAGTATTTACAAAAAGCTATTTGTGAGAAGAAAATGTTGGCAATACTACATGCACTTAAGAAATGGTGACCCTACCTAATGGGAAGACACTTCAAGGGAAAAACATATCATGATAGTCTTAAATCCTTTTTAGAACAAAGACTATCTTCAGAAGAGAAGCAAAATTGGGTCACAAAGATGTTGGGTTATGACTTTGAAATCATCTACAAAAAAATGGAATAAAAATGTTGTCGCAGATGCACTCTCAAGAAAGGATGAGGATGTGGAAACATTGCTTTGTGCCATTTCTATTATCTAACCAGATTGGCTAAATGAAACAAGGGATGAATAGAAAATGATGAAGAAGTGTGGGAACTCATTCAAAAGTTACAACAAGATCTTAGTACATCTGATACATTTATCTAGAAAAATGATTCGTTATGGTACAAAGACCGCTTATATCTATGTAAGAATTCCTAACTCAAACAAAAGATTCTTATGGAATTGCACACTTCTCCCTTAGGAGGGAAATCAGGATTTTTAAACACTTACCATAGGGTTAAGAAGGAAATTTTTGGGATGGCCTTGAATCGGATATTCAAAAGTTTTTGGGGGAATGTTTAGTTTGCCAAAAAAATAACTTTGAAACAATTAATACCTCGGGTCTATTACAACTTTTATCCATTCCAAGCCAAAATTGGGAGGACGTTTCAATGGAGTTTATCACAGGTTTACCCAAGTCTGAAGGAAAGAGTGTCATCATGGTGCTAGTTGACAGACTTACCGAGTATGCCCACTTTTGTGCATTATCTCATCCATTTAAATCCTGTACAATTTCTATTGCATTTATGGAAACAATTCAAAATCTACATGGAAACCCAAAGATTATTGTAAGTGACAGAGATCCCATTTTCACTAGAAATTTTTGGACTCAATTATTTTCTTGTCTCGGTACTTAGTTAGCTCATAGCTCATCTTATCATCATCAATATGATGGGCAAACTGAGATAGTAAACAAATTTTTGGAAGGATATCTTCGTTTCTTTGTCATTGAAAAACATACACAATGGGTCAAATGGCTGCCTCTGTCTGAATGGTGGTATAATACTTCCTTCCATATTGTAGCAAAAATGACCCCATTTATGGCAATTTATGGATATCACCCACCATCCATCACATCATATTTAAGAGAAAATTCTAAGGTTAAAGCAATGAAAGATCACATCGACCATCAACAACAAGTTCTCCAACTCTTAAAGGATAACCTCACTTTGGCACATAATAGAATGAAACAACATGCAGATCAACATCATAGCGAAAGAAGATTTAATGTAGGTGATTGGGTATTCATACGGCTACAACCATATAAACAAATTTCTCTAAAGCAAGCTAATAAGGATAATAAATTATCACCAAAGTATTATGGTACATCCAAGGTGTTGCAAAAGATTGGTACTATGGCATACAAATTGGAGCTTCCTGCAACTTCCCGAGTGCACCTAGTTTTCCATGTTTCATGTTTAAAGAAGGTTATAGGTGACAAGCTCCCAATTCAAACAATATTTCCAAAACTTGATGAGGAAGGAAAAATAATATTGGAACATAAAGTAGTCATTGAAACAAGAACTCGACAGCTATGAAATTGATCAATTTCAGAGTATCTCATCAAGTGGAAGAACTTACCTGCTGAAGATTCCACATGGGAAGATGATAATTTTATACAGAAGCATCCAAAACTACTCAAGCGTTGAGGACAACACTTTTTTGAAGGAGAGGGGCATGTTAGTTCCTATAATACTACTGATTCCCTAATTACTATTGTCATTGTACCCCTTATTGTTATTATTGTGCCCCTATTGTCCCCATATTGTTATTAGTGTGCCCCATAGAAGCCCACTATTATTATTGTTGTAACCTTATATTATTATTATTATGTCAACTTTGATTTTGAAGTCATTGATCTATCTCTTCTATCTTTTTGTGAGCTAGTTCATAACAATTGGTTAAGAACTCGACAGCTACGAAATCGATCTATTTTAGAGTATCTTATCAAGTGGAAGAACTTACCTGCTAAAGATTCCACATGGGAGGATGAGAATTTTGTACAGAAGCATTCAGAACTACTCAAGTGTTTAGAACAACACTTTTTGAAGGAGAGGGGCATGTTAGGTCCCTATAATACCAGTGATTCCCCAATTAATATTGTCATTGTAGCCCTTATTGTTATTATGTTCCCCTATTGTCCCCATATTGTTATTAGTGTGCCCCATAGAAGCCCACTATTATTATTGTTGTAACCTTATATTATTATTTCTATGTCAGCTTTGATTATATTGTGACCCCTTAGACTCCTATATATAGAAAGGAGGTTTAGTCATTTGTATCATCCAAGAATTGTTCATTTGTGTAATGTAAAGGATGTTTTCCCCTTGAAGATGCTGATTTTGAAGTCGTTGATCTATATTTTCTATCTTTTTGTGAGCTGGTTCATAACAATTGGTTAAGAACTCGACAGCTATGAAATTGATCAATTTCAGAGTATCTCATCAAGTGGAAGAACTTACCTACTGAAGATTCCACATAGGAGGATGAGAATTTTATACAGAAGCATCCAAAACTACTCAAGCATTGAGGACAACACTTTTTTGAACGAGAGGGGCATGTTAGGTCCTTATAATACTAGTGATTCCCCCATTACTATTGTCATTTTATTGTCATTGTAGCCCTTATTGTTATTATTGTGCCCCTATTGTCCCCATACTGTTATTAGTGTGCCCCATAGAAGCCCACTATTATTATTGTTGTAACCTTATATTATTATTGCTATGTCACCTTTGATTATATTGTGACCCCTTAGACTCCCATATAAAAAATGGAGGTTTAGTCATTTGTATCATCCAAGAATTGTTCATTTGTGTAATGTAAAGGATGTTCCCCCTTGGAGAGGCTGACTTTGAAGTCATTGATCTATCTTTTCTATCTTTTTGTGAGTTGGTTCACCACAATTGAATTCTTAGTTACATCAATATTAAGAGTATTTAGATCTATAATACAGGGTTCATTACTATCAGTTGGAAGGCAAGGAAAGAGTTCTGGCTATGTGTCAGGTGGAATAGGTGATGAAAGGGCTTCATTACACCCAATACTTGTTTCCAAAAAGAACATTCCCAACTCTTATCGAGTGAAACTAATTGACTCATTTGTAGCTTCCTAATAAATGATTGTATGCTTCACGTATGGCTCGCTATTGACTTTGATATGGTTTTTCTTACCTTTATAAGGAAACCATAATTGGGACCAATTAGTCGCAAAATATCCCTGGATCTTACTCGACCAGTCTCTACTAAGCAATAACCCATACGCCTCTGGGATGTCAACCACCACTATGTCAATGCATTGATGCACCATAGAATCAGAAGATAGCCTGATTATCACATTGTTTAATTCTCCGACTGCGGGAACTTGAGATTTATCCAACTGAATGATTTTGACATCTATCTTCTTAGGATGGATGTTCAACATCTTACATATTGATAAATACATTAAATTATTTGATGCACTGGAATAAAAGAGACAATTGTGAATGTTGTAGTTAAAGATCTCAAACGTTAGGAGAAACGGGGGAGTTGATCCTATCGAATTTGCATTAATGACATTAACAATGGACTAGATGTTAACCGATATTTGAGACTAGCTTGATGAGCTAACTTTCGAGGATGAAGTGGACCTATTGGTGGAGGGTGGGTAACGAAGGTTTTAACAATTAACTCATGATGGTTGGCTATCTTGGTGAGCTCATACAATGAAATATTGGCTCGCGTCTTCTTCATATCTTCAATGATATTGTACCCCAAGTCTGACTTAGCATTTATTTCTATAGATACTTGAGGGACGAAAGGCGACTACGTAGACTTAGCTTAGGTTTCGAGAATATAGGAGGTGCTGTTACTACCAACCGAAGTATCCTTGGGAGTTTGGTTTGACAAACTCCTGGGGGTGGAGACTGTAGGAATATACAGGGTAAGTTCCTCAGACAGAACACCAAAGGACACCGCTCACAACCAGATCGTAGATCAATACACCAATATTTTTGACGTGGTTAAAACCCTCAAAGAGGGAAACAGTCCACGGCCTGAGCCAATGCGACCACTTCAGGCAATTTATTAATAAAAGAATGAAAATTTACATAAGCTTCTCTCATAGATGGATTACCCTACAAATGACCCTCCATGCGCTTTAAATAGAAATCATGGACCAATCGGGTGTCAAGCCACGGATCAAGTGTCGGTAATACCGAGGAGAGAATGAACCGTCAGATCACTACATATCGTGACCGTCGGATTGTAAGTTACAAAATGTACAAGGTAAGGAAACACACTTTACCTAACTCTATACCTAACTCTATACTAGACCAAGTTGTACTTAACTATTTCCTATGTGTCGGAATATCCTAACATCCCCCCTTAAGAACAACTTGGGATAGGATTGAAGGATTTACAAATATGACACAATAGGAGAAGGAAGGAGGCACTAGAGCCTATCCCCCCTTAGTGACAACTTCCTGAACTCCAACCATAAATCGAAGTTTAGTGAACTTCGCCTCTATGAGAGCCTTTGTAAAGATGTCAGCAACTTGATCATCTGTTGAACAATATTGCACTTCAAGAACATGGTCATGAATGAGCTTTCTGATGAAGTGCATGTGCAGTTCAATGTGTTTGCTGCGCTGATGTTGGACTGGATCTTTGCATAGCTGAATGGCACTTTGATTATCACACCAAAGTGTAGTCGGATGCTGCTGCTAAAAGCCAAAATCTGACAGGATCTGATGAAGCCACAAGGATTCCTTACTAACTTCTACGACACCATGATATTCTACTTCTGCTGAAGAAAGAGAAATGGCACCTTGTTTCTTGCAAGCCCATGTAATAGGTCCTGAACCAAGAGTGAACACATAACCTGCAGTAGACTTCCGATCATCAGGGTCTCCAACCCAATCGGAATTAGTGAAACCAACCAATAGAAGAGATGCTTCGGCACTGTAATGAATCCCAAACTGAACTGTACCTCAAACATAACAAAGTATTCTTTTAGCTGCTTTCCAATGACTTTCACGTGGGTTTTGCATAAACCGAGCAACAAGGCCAACATCAAAGGAAAGGTCAGGACGAGTATGGGTTAGATACAAAAGTTTTCCTACAAGTTGACGGTATAAGGTAGCATCAACTTCAGGAGAAGTACAAGTGACTGAAAGTTTGACTCCAGACTAGAAGGGAGAAGGGGCTGGCTTACAGTCTTCCATGTGAAAATGGCGTAGAATATCACAGGCATACTTGGACTGGGAAAGGGAAATACCCTCCTTGGATTGCAAGACTTGAAGACCGAGAAAATAATGTAAGTGTCCTAAGTCTGTCATTTCAAATTTCTTTTTAACGCTAGACTTCACATGGTTTATAAGGTTGGGATCACTACCGGTAAGGATACGATCATCAACATAAAGAACAAGAATGATAAGAGACTTGCCCACTTTCTTGGTGTAGACAGTATTGTCAGAATGACACCTGGAAAAGCCAGATTCTAAAAGAAAGCTATCCATTTTGGCATACCAAGCTCGAGGAGCTTGCTTGAGACCATAAAGGGATTTCTTAAGCCGACATACAAGGCTGGAGTCGGTTTTTATGAAGCTAATGGGTTGTTCCATGTAGATTTCTTCATGCAAGTCCCCATGCAAGAAGGCAGACTTAACATCCATATGATGGACTTCCCATTTGAACGAGGCAGCAAGAGAAAGAACAAGGCGGATAGAGTTCATTTTGGCAACAGGGGAGAAGGTTTCAGTGTAGTCAATGCCTTCAACCTGTGAAAAACCTTTAGCAACAAGACGAGCTTTATGTTTATCAACTTTCCCATCTGGTCCATACTTGGTTCTGTAAACCCATTTGCATCTAACAAGTTTTCGTCCCTTTGGTAGAGGAACAAGATCCCATGTATCATTTGCCAATAATGAATGATATTCTTCGTTCATAGCTGCTTCCCAATCTGGATGGCCTGAAGCTTCTGCAAAGGTGTCAGGATCATAATTTGCTAGAGCTTCAGCCAGTAAAGAAGAGGCTCTGTCAAACTGAGAACGTGTGCGTCGTTGATCTGTAGGATCACCAGCAAGATCACCTGCTGCATCTCGAGTAGCACGAACCCATTTTGGAAGCTGAGGAGCTGAAGGAGGATCCTGAGATGGTGGGGGAGGATTGTCATCCTCACTTTCATCATCTGAAGAAGAAATATTTTCAAAAGTAGAAGAGATAGGGAGAGGTGGCACATCCGCCGGACTAGGCTCGCAGGCCGATATATTTTCATCAAACTTTACATCTCTTCTAATGATAACATTTTTGGACTTAAATGGAATAAGTCTATAGCCTTTTACATCTTCAGAATATCCAACAAAAGTACATTTTTCACTCTTAGGTTCTAAAGCTTTATGCTTTTCATCTAGAATATGGGCTCACGCTTCACTTCCAAAAACACAAAAGTGACTTACATCTGGTTTGATTGAGCTCCATGCTTCTTCTGGAGTGATATTCTTTAAAGCCTTAGTAGGAGTGCGATTTATTATGTAATTTGCACAGTTAATTGCTTCTGCCCAAAAACTAAGACCAAGTCCTTTAGATTGAAGCATACAATTAGCCATTTCCTTTAAGGTGCTATTCTTCCTTTTAGCTACACCATTTTGTTGTGGAGTATATGGAACAGTATGTTGCATTTGAATTCCATTCTCAGTGAAAAAGTTGATGAATGTTTTTTTAACATATTCTCCGCCATTATCAGATCTTAGCTTAAGAATTTGATGTCCAGATTGTTTTTCAACAAAGGCCTTGAAGGCCAAAAATGTGTTAAATACTTCACTCTTGATTTTTAAGAAGTATACCCAAGTGCATTTGGAGAAATCATCAATGAAAGTTAAGAAATACTTGCAGCCAGAGAATGAAACAACTGGAAGTGGACCACATAAATCACTATGCACAAGCCGTAAAGGGGCTGAGGCGTGCCAAGAGGCACGTTTTTCAAAACTGTCCCGATGATGTTTTCCGAGTACACATCCAGAACAAACACCATCTCTGCAAGATACCATAGGAAGACCTGTCACCATATTTTCTTTACATAGATGCTGAAGGGAGCGATAGTTTAAGTGACCAAATCGCTCATGCCAAAGTTTGCTCACTTCATCGTTATGAGCAACAAATACTGAGGGAAGATTTGATGACCCAAAGTTGTGAAACTTATACAACCTTGTAGAATCATCAGCAATGCCAGTAGCTAAAATCTGTTTAGGATCTCTTAGGTCCTTGATTACAACATCATGAGGTGAAAATTCAATGATTTTACCTTCACCTGAAAGAGTTATCTGATATACAGATAGAAGGTTGCAGGATAAGGTTGGAACACATAATACATCATTAAACTGACCATTGTCTAGATGAACAGTTCCAGTCCCTATAACACTAAGAGATCTATCATCACCAACATATATATTTTTGGTGTTACAATCATTTAAAGAAGAAAACATGGCTTTGTTTTTGGCCATGTGATAAGAAGCTCTAGAATCAATGAGCCACTCATGAGAATGAGAAGAAGAAGATACATTTAGTGCATAGCCAGACCGAGATGCTTGACAACCACATGCAGAAAGTGCCATTCCTGAAGATGAAGTTGAAGTTGAAGATTGCTCCAAATGGATGTTATGTTTCTTCATCGCTGCTTCCAAGGCTTCCATCTTCTTAAAGCATTTAGATTCTAAGTGGCCATCTCGATTACAAAAGTTGCAATGTCTATCAGTCTTCTTCCATTTGTTTTTATTTGTCTTATCATTTTGTTGAAATGATTTTTCATTTTGAGGCTGAGATTGCTTAGGACCCTTGTTTGGTTTAAGACCATTCTTTTTAGGATATGAATTCTTAGGATTCTTTGAATTTGGTTGCTGCTTGGTGGTTAACGCTTTCTTGGAAGAGTTTCCAAGATTAAGAAGACCAAGGTGTAAGAGTTTTTCTTGTTCTCTTATTAAAGAATCACAAAAAGATTCAAAGGAAGGGGACTTGTAGTCTGTTCCTTGAGAAATGAAGGTTTCTCTTGTAGAATGGAAGGTGGAAACAAACACTGAGTAGGCTGGTCCCAACTTAGTAAGAAAGGAATAGATAAGGTTACTATCTTCTTTCTTAACCTTAACACCTTCCAAGAGATATCTAAGGGTCTTGAACTTGGACAAGAAATCTTCAATGCAAGAAAAATTATTAGGGTCTAATGTAAACAACTCATTTTCAAGTTGATGGGCTCTAAGTTCATTTTTAATCCCAAAAACTTTATTGATTTGTTTCATTGCTTCATCAGGAGTATCAAGTTCTGCAATATGGAATCTAAGATCTGGAGAAATAGACATCCCTATCAATCCACGTGCTTGATCTTGCCTATTTTCCCATTTAGCAGCCTTATCTTCATCCTTCGGTTTCTTTTCTTGGCCTGAGGCTATTCTGTAGAGACCTTTACTTCTAAGTAAATCCTCAATGTAGGACAACCATTGGAAGTAGTTGGTGCTGTCAAGGGTAACTTGGTATTGACTTTCCATTTCAACGGAAACTGAAGATAAAGATTCTAAAACTAAGTGTTCCAATGGATAGATCTCAAAAAATTAGGCTGGTTTAAAAAAAACGGCTCTGAAAACGGCTTCCGGATGAAGAAGTTATGGCTTTTTGAAACAAAGTTGTTGAAGATGCCGACGAAGTGCAGGAACGTGCGGAAATGAAAAATCCGCCCTCACAAAAAGGAGATTTGAACCCAAAACCTCTACTCTCTTAAAATAGCTTTGAACCAATTGAGCTATACAAAAAATTTGAGAGAGAGAGGGGGGGGGGGTGATGCTTTGGGTTGCGTGCTTGCTTTGAGAAAGCTCTTTTTCCCTACAAAACAAAAAACACAAAACCCAACACGGACATGCAAAGAAAATGAACCTTACGGCTCGAAGTTAGCTTTAGCCGAAAAACTAAATATTTTAAAAAATGAACCTTGCGGCTCAAAGTTAGCTTTAGCCGGAAACTAAATATTTTCCTCAATGTTTCTGATTTTCCGAGATCACACTAAGGCGCAGGGAAAAGAGCATACGCATGAGAAAAATCCTTCCTTTCTGTTTCTGATTTGCCCAGATCGCATAGAGTCGCAGGGAAAAGAGCATATCCAGAAATGAAAGGTATAGATCCGGTAATAAAAAAGGCTAAATAAACCGAAACCGAAATAAACAGAGAGAAAATAACTGTAAACTACAAATAAACACTGTATACCTCCAAATCTTAAAAATGACGTAGCTAGGGCTACCAGAAACCTTTTCGTGTGAAACGAAAGGGGTTCCTCACTGGAACAGATGCTCCCAACACAATAGAGCAGTCCTCTCGGCCCGAAAGTAGTCAGAAACATTAGATCTGGGAAACAACAGTCGGATGCAGTTCTACCGGCTTCAAATTTGGATCACCAATGGACGCGACCCTCAAATAGCTCTGATACCATGTAGGAATATACAGGGTAAGTTCCTCAGACAGAACACCAAAGGACACCGCTCACAACTAGATCGCAGATCAATACACCAGTATTTTTGACGTGGTTAAAACCCTCAAAGAGGGAAACAGTCCACGGCCTGAGCCAACGCGGCCACTTCAGGCAATTTATAAAAAAAGAATGAAAATTTACATAAGCTTCTCTCATAGACGGATTACCCTACAAATGACCCTCCATGCGCTTTAAATAGAAATCATGGACCAATCGGGTGTTAAGCCACGGATCAAGTGTCGGTAATACCGAGGAGAGAATGGACCGTCGGATCACTACATATCGTGACCGTCGGATTGTAAGTTACAAAATGTATAAGGTAACGAAATACACTTTACCTAACTCTATTCTAGACCAAGTTGTACTTAACTATTTCCTATGTGTCGGAATATCCTAACAGAGACTATGGGTTGATTTGAGTTGTTAAGTGGAAGAATTCTCCTTAACAATTCCTTCTTCTTCTCTACCATTGTAGGATCTCGTACCACCCCCTTACCTCTCAAGTTATAGGTCTTTAGTGACTTAGGGGGAGGGGTGTATCCTATCTTGACTTCTTGGACAGATTGGACTTCCCATCCATAGATAACGTCAAAATCTAGAACAACGGAACTGACACTCTCATTTGGGAGTGTGGCTTCTTCTTCAGGGTCATTGGATTCTTCTCATTACCTCCAATGGTATGCTCATGAAGCATCTTGGAAACCACTAAAGTCATATTGTGTATCCATTGGGGGCATGTTTTTTCTAAATGAGTAGCTTGGTCAAAGTTGTAATAATTTTCCATACCTAGCACATCCAAATTGATGTTCGCATTGATATGTGTACATGTATCAACCTAGAAAAGGGCATGGCATATGTACATGTATCAACTCCTTTTAGGGAAAAACACCTCTCAAGAACCAACAAAATTTATCTCTTCTCAAAAATTAGATGTTCCCTCAAAATAAAGCCAACTTGTTTGACACCTCCTCGTGGTTAGATAATGGAAAATGGGTCAATTGTTCATGGGAATATGTTCCTATAAATTTGTCTCTGGTTGTACAAGAACTTGAAAAGGCTTTGCCTAGGTATGTCCCTTCACTATTTTTAGCACATAATCAAAGATGATGGGTCTTGAGCTATATTCAGTAAAATGAGTTTACAATGCTCCTTGTTTCGCTAATAGGATCCCTCCAAAGCAGTTATGTGGTCTAAGATATGGAATTATGATGGTCTTCGTAAAGTGAATATTTTTTTTGGATGTTAGCTCAGGAAAAAATCCTTACAACTAGAAACCTCTATAAAAATTGAATAAGTGGTCCTCTCATTGTGTTGTGCAAAGAAAATGGAGAAGCTATTTCTCATTTTTTTAAGGTGTAAATTCGAAAAAAAGGTTTGGGACTTTGCTTTAACATGCATTTCTCACAGGTTGGACTGGCCCTCCAATATTTATCAATGTTTTGATTCATGGAAAAAGTTATATGTTGTATCTCTCTCTTACAAAACTCTTCTCATAATAATTTTCTTGGCCCTACACAAATTTCTTTGTCGGAAAATTTGGCTTGCAAGAAATAGGGCAATCTTCCAATATACTTTCTAGGCTATAGGTAGTTGTGATTTGGGCCACTCTTTTATTAGTGGAGTCTTTTAGCTCAACTTTCTCCCCATTCTCTCCCTCTTTAAATCACTTGGGGTTCAAATCTCTTTTAGAGTGAAAAGAGATTTGAGCCCTCTCGAGGATTGGTAGATCCAGAGTTAAGATGGATCTAGGTTGGAGCTAAGAAGAGGATATACACCAGGAACAAAACCTAGAGAAATAAGAAATGAATCTAACCATATCCTGTAATGCATTGGCTAGAATTACCACTCCTCAAACTATCAATATAGAAGGGCATATCAAGAAGAAAAAGGTAATATTTTTGATTGATTCGGGCAGTACCCATAATTTTATTCATTGTAAGATAGCCAAGGAAATGAATTGTTTCCTATATCCAGCACCAGAGAGTCAAGTGATGGTTGCAACTTGAGGAACAAATAATGGATCGAGAAAGTGGCATAATATCAAGCTATCGAGGGGAGAATATGTATTGAATAGCCCAATGTTTTCCATTCCAATGGGTGGTGTTGATGTTGTACTAGGAGTCCATTGCCTACAATCCTTGGGTAATATAGCTTTTAATTCTTAAGAACTTTTCATGAAATTTTGTTCAGAAGGAAAGGAAGTTGAATTAAGGGGTATCGCAGGGAAACCAGGAAAGATAATTAGCTCTAACAGAATGACAAAGATTTTAAAGAAAGAACAATGAGGTGGAATTGCACAATTATGTTCGCTAGAGGTTCCCACATTAGAATGACCTATTTCTCCAGATCTCCAAAAGTCTTGGACAATCATTCAAAAGTATTTCAGAATCCCAAAGGCCTCCCACCTATTCGTGTTCATGATCATTCTATTCATTCAATTCCAAGAAGTGTTCCTCCAAACATCACACCTTAAAGATATCCCTATGCCCAAAAGAGAGAAATTGAATGTATGGTTGCAGAAATGTTAGAGGCTAGTATAATTCAACCTAGTCAAAGTTCTTTCTCTGCTCTAGTAGTATTGGTGCACAAGAAGGATGGATCATGGCGCATGTGTTCGGATTATAGGGAGCTCAACAAGCTCACTATTAAAGATAAATTTCACATTCGTGTCATTGATGAATTATTGGATGAATTGCATGGATCAATTTACTTCACCAAGTTAGATCTTCGTTTATGATATCATCAAATCAGAATGAAGACTGAAGACATTCCGAAAAAAACATTTAGAACTCATGAGGGTCATTATGAATTTTTGGTCATGCCTTTTGGCCTTACCAATGCACCTTCTACATTTCAAGATTTGATGAATTCAATTTTTAAACCCTTCCTTAGAAAATTTGTGTTAGTATTTTTTGATGATATACTAATATATAGCAAGTCTTGGAAGGATCATGTTCAACATGTTGATAGGGTGCTCAAACTATTGGAGGAGTAACAATTATATGCAAAAATATCCAAATGTTCTTTTGGAGTACAAGAGGTGGAATATCTGGGTCATATTATATCTAGCCTTCCTCTCTGCCCTCCAAGATCCTATTTCCTTGCGTTGTTCCTTGTGGATGATTAGCCTATTACCAAGTGGAAAACCAATCCTTCAAAGCTGCGCAATCCCCAAGGATGAATCCTTGACTGCATGCATGATTTTTCTCCATGAGAAAACACATGCAACTGATAGTACATTGTCCTTGAACATTAGTCTCAACTGGGTCCTTCTCAGAATAGACATGCATGAGTTTCTAATGAGGGAATCTTCAGTTAACTAGAGTAGCACTAGTTGAGTGCATTAATGCATCAACTGACTGTTAACTCACTATTAGTTCAAGTTTGGAACTAATTTAACTAGACTTAACTCAATAAACTGAGTTAGCTAATTACAACTCAAATATAACTCAATCTTATCTCCTTAATTTAAGGGATAACTCTTGCATGACTTCAGAAAGACTTCTAACTTGAATTTCTCCAACTAATTAATTTAAAATTAATTAATTAATTATTTCCAAGTAGTTATTAAGACTAAATTCGATTTTAATTCACAATTTAATTCAAGGACAAATTAAATTGGAATATTCTTGTTGCCATATTTCAACACTCCCTCTCAACAAGAAATGGATTATCTACCACCCCGATCCTGTCTCTATGGAACTTGAATTTACACTTTGACAATGCCTTTGTCAAAATGTCAGCATCTTTCTCCTCTGTCGAAATATACTGCAGCAACATGATCCTCCTTGCTACACAGTCTCTGAGATGATGATACCGGATGTCGATGTGCTTGGACCTATCATGAAATATTGGATTCTCATAGAGTTTGATACAACTCTGATTATCATAATAGATCACAGTTGGATTCATCCTCTGATCAAACAAACAAGCTAGGATTTTCCGCATCCAGATGGCCTCACATGTTGCTTGACTTGCAGCCATGTATTTTTCCTCTGCCAAGATGAGTGCAACCGACTTCTGTTTCCTACTGTACCAAGAAACTATCGTTGACCCAAGGTTGAAAATCCCTCCTAATGTGCTCCTCCGATCTGATGGACTCCCTGCCTAATCTGCATCATTGAAGCCCTGTAGCTTCACTCCCTCTGTCCGTCTATACCATAATCCATACTGAGATGTGCCTCTGAGGTATCTCAATACATGCTTTATCGCCTTCCAAAACATCTTGGTAGGTTGAATTATCGCTTGACTCAGCTGATTTACATCATAGCAAAAATCTGGTCCTGTGTTCATTAAGTACATCAGTGAACCCACAAGTTGCCTGTACACAGTAGACTCTACAACTTCTCTTGAAATAGCAACCTCCTTCCTCCAGTTACCTGCTAGAGGAGTCTTCATGGGCTTGCAATTCTCCATGTGGAATCTCCTGAGTATCACATTGGCATACTTGCCCTGAGACACAAACAACTCCCCATCCTTCTGCCACACTTCCATGCTAAGGAAGTAATGCATGAGACCCATGTCTTTAATCTCGAATTCTCTTGCAAGGTCCTCCTTGAAAGACATGAACAAGTGATCATCACTAGTCAATATGAGATCATCAACATAACGTACGATGATCAAAAACTTACCTTTCACCACAAGGTGCTGCAGGTTTGCATCCGCTTCACTCTTTGTGAAGCCCAACCCGGTGAAGTAGTTGTCTATCCTAGTGTACCAAGCATGAGGTGCTGCTTTAGCTCGTACAACACTCTCTTGAGACGGCACACATGAAACTCACGATCGAAGGTCTCAAAACCTTCCGGCTACTCTGTGTACACCTCTTCCTCAATCTAGCGATTGAGGAATACAATCTTCACATCCATATGATGGATCTTCCAACCCATTTGTGTTGATAGTACCAACATAGATTTGATAGATGAGTACCTTGCGACAAGAGCAAAAGTCTCATCATAGTCAATCCCCTTGACCTGTGAAAAGCCACGAGCAACAAATCTTGCCTTATGCTTCTCCACACTACCATCAACAGCTTTCTTTAGCTTGTAAAGCCAACGGAACTCACAACTGACTTGTTCTCCGGTATCATAACCATGTCCCAAACATTGTTACGAACTATGGAGTCATACTCCTCCACCATAGCATCAACCCAAATCAACTGCTGCATTGCTTCCTCAAAGGAATATGGCTCGGTCTCAACACATTCCCCAGTAAGGGCCATGTATCGAGTGTACCTCTTAGGTGACTTCCTCTATCTGCGCTGAGAAGATGGTGCTCCCACATGCTCTCTCGCATCCTCAAACAATATGTCAACTTCTCTTGTGTGCTTCTATCCATCTCTGGAAGACTCTGCTTGAGTGGATGTCTCCACTCCTGGAACGTCTGCATGTGGCTACTCTGCATCAGTCTAAGGCTCCTCCTCCTTAGGAACCAATAGCTCCTTCGCAGCCTGTAGTTGGAGATCCCTCTCAATGGAAACTCGCATGGCCTTTTGCTCATCAAACTTGAGATCACTGCGACCCACTGTCCTCTGACTAGTAGGTAAGTACACCCGATAGTTGTAAGGTGTATCAATGTGCCCCACAAATATCCCCAACTCTACTGTTGGCTCAAGCTTCTTCTGTGCATCCTTTGTCACATGGCAATATACTGATGAGCCAAAGATCCTGAAGTGACCCACATCTGGTCTCTTACCAGAGAGAGCTTCCTCTAGTATCTTCATCCCAAGTATGCAATTCAGGCTTCTATTCTACAAATAGACCATGTGTTGTATGCCTCAACCCACAAGTGAAGTGGTAGGCCTTGGTCATGCAACATTGCCTGTGCTGCCCCTACAATAGTTATGTTCTTCCTCTCGGCCACCCATTCTGCTATGGGTTATGAGGTGCCATCAACTCTCGTCTAATTCCTTCCACTGCAGAGAAGTCCTTAAAATCTTGAGAGACATATTTTCCACCATTATTGCTTCTCAAGGCCTTGATCTTCTTCCCTGACTCTTTCTCGACCAAAGCTTTGAACTCACAAAACTTTGTGAAAGTTTGGTCCTTCTTCTACATGAAATAAATCCAGCATTTACAAGAATAGTCATCAATGAAAATCACATAATACCTTTGCTTCATTGTTTATGCCGTCAAGAATGGTCCAGACAAATCAGTATGAACTCACTCTAAGATAGCCTCTACTCGACTGTCTCGATCATGAAAGGAAGACTTGGTGTACTTTCCAAAGGTACAACCTTTGCATGTGTCAACTTGCTCAAGTTTACCTTTGGGAAGTCCTATAGATATCTGTTGCATTATCTTCAAAGCCCCATGATGAAAATGGCCTAACCGCCTATGCCACAACTCACCAATGTCTTGGCTTTGCACCAATTCTGCTTTCGTACTCAATGTTGCACAATCATCTACCTCTGGTTTATAAAGATTCTTCACCCGAATCCCTATCCTCTTGGTCTGACCTGTGGCTATGTTTCTTAGGATTGCCTTTCCTTTACTGAAGACAACATCGTAGCCTTTTTCGTCCAACATTGTGACTGATACCAATTTCTTCTTTAGTCCAAGCACATACATCACGTCTGTCAAGGTGAGAGGAGCTCCATGCTCCCTCTGAAAAGAAACCGTGCCCACTCCTGAAACACTATATCTTCCGTCGTCACCCATCTCTATGTGCATCTTGAGGTCCTTCTCCTCCAAGGCACTGAATAAATTTTTATCATCAGTCATGTGGAATGAGGCCCCACTGTCAAGATACCAAACACAACCCATCATTGATGACACAATGCATGCGATGAGGGTAAAGTCCATTTTGAACTGAGAGGCTAATGCCTCACCTTCCAATCCTTCCGAGGATCCCTTCTTGGACTTCTTCGATGGGCAATCAGTTGCATAATGTCCCATGTTATGACGATTAAGCATCTTACTTTAGACATGTCACCCTTCTTCCCTCCATGAGAATAATTTGATTTGAAATGGGAAGCCTTCCCCTTCCCTTTCCTTGCCTTACTTGCTAAGGCCATATTTTCTTCATCATCATTCTTGGATGAAGAACCATCTCGTGTGCTCCTCCTGATCTCCTCCTCCATAATATTTGACCACAATCGTTCCCAATCCGACAGTTTCTCCCTTCCATTCACAGAGTCCTGGTAACTATTCCAACTCTTTGGAAGTCCAAGGAGAGCGAGGCTCACCATATCATCATTGAGAGTAGTGATTCCCACACTGCCAAGCTTACCTCTGTAGGTGGTGAGCTTGTTCAGATATGTGGAAATAGTATCACCCTTCTCCATCTTGATTCTTTGAAGCTTATCCTTGAGCGCCAATTTCCTCTAGTCGCTACTATTCTGGTAGAGGTCCTTCAATATCTTCCACATTGAAAATGGAGTATCCTTCCCATGGAGACTCGAAACAATATGGTCTTGAACTCCCTCAAGGATTATCCGTCTCTCCTTCGCCACACTTCTTCCACTTAGCCAACTCTCGTGCATTAGTTGAAGCTGGCTTTGGGATATCTTGATCAATGAATTCCTTCAATCCATTGTCTTCTAATACAACCTCCATTCTATCTTTCCATGCTATGTAATTCGAGCTACCTTCCAAGGCATACTCGAGTCTCAAGCCATAGAACACCATTGGCCAACCTTGAAGTATGATATGAATTCAATTTGCACCTGCAACCCTGAACTTCAAACTTCGAATTCTCCTCTCAGTATACTGTTCACAGCTCTGATACCATGTAGAAAATCTACGATAGGTTAACCCGATAATGCAATATAAATCAAAGTAGAATACTATAACCTACTACTATCAATTTGCGGAAGCTTAAAGATTGAGTTGAAAAATATAACCAGAAGAAGAAGAATCAATGGCACAATACTCATGAAAATACTTTGGGGAAAGCCTCAGATAAAAACCCCACACTATTGTATTATCATACATGGTGGAAATACATAGCCATTATACAAAGCCTTAGCTCTCATAGCTAGCCAGCTCTCAGTACAATCCTCACAGATGCTCACAGGTAATCTTGGCTTCTCTTCAGCCTTCCTCTCTGCCCTCCGAGCTCCTATTTCCTTGTGTTGTTCCTTGTGGATGATTAGCCTACTACCAAGTGGAAAACCAAACCTTCAAAACTGTGCAATCCTCAAGGATGAATCCTTAACTGCATGCATGAGTTTTCTCCACGAGAAAACACATGCAACTGATAGTACACTGTCCTTGAACATTAATCTCAGCTGGGTCTTTATCATAATAGACATGCATGAGTTTCTGATGAGGGAATATTCAGTTAACTGGAGTAGCACTAGTTGAGTGCATTAATGCATCAACTGATTGTTAACTCACTATTATTTCCTCAAACAAGTTGGAACTAATTTAATTGGACTTAACTCAGTAAACTAAAGATGAATTTTCATGGACTCCAGAAGCAAAAAAGGCCTTTGAACATCTTAAAGAGGCAATGTTTCAAGCACCGGTCTTAGCTACATCGGGATTCACAAAAACTTTATTGTGGATTGTGATGCCTCAGGAAATGGAATTGGTGTTGTTTTAATGCAAGAAGAAAGACCCATTTCTTTCGAAATTCATCCAATCAAAGGAAAGTATTTACACAAATCTATTTACGAGAAGGAAATGTTGGCAATAATACATGCAATTAAGAAATGGTGACCCTACCAAATGGGAAGACACTTCAAGGTAAAAATGGATCATGACAGTCTTAAATACATTTTAGAACAAAGATTATCTTCAGAAGAGCAACAAAAATGGGTCACAAACATTTTGGGTTATGACTTTGAAATCGTCTACAAAAAAGGGAAGCAAAATGTTGTGGCAGATGCACTCTCAGAAAAGGATGAGGATGTGGAAGCATTTTTTTGTGTCATTTCTATTATCCAATGAGGTTGAATAAACGAAGCAAGGGATGAATGGAAGAATGGTGAAGAAGTGTTGAAACTCATTCAAAAGTTACAACAAGATCCCAGTACATCTGATACATTTAGCTAGAAAAATAATTCGTTATGGTACAAAGATCTCTTATATGTATGTAAGAATTCCCAACTCAAACAAAGGATTCTTATGGAATTGCACACTCTCCCTTGGGAGGGCACTCAGGATTTTTAAAAACTCACCACAGGGTTAAGAAGGAATTTTTTTGGGATGACCTTAAATTGGATATTCAAAAGTTTGTGGGGGAATGTTTGGTTTTCACACAAAAGAAAGCTGAAACAATTAAGACCCCAGGTATATTAAAACCTTTATCTGTTACAAGCCAACATTGGGAGGAGGTTTCAATGGATTTTATCACGGGTTTACCCAAGTTCGAAGGAAAGAGTGTCATCATGGTGATAGCTAAAATACTTACCAAGTATGCACACTTTTGTGCATTATCTCATCCATTTAAAGCCAATATGATTTCTACTGCATTTATGGAAATAATTCAAAAGCTACATGGAAGCCCAAAAATTATTGTAAGCGACAGAGGTCCAATTTTCACTAGAATTGTTTGGACAAAATTATTTTCTTGTCTCAGTACTCAGTTAGCTCATATCTCATCTTATCATCCTCAATATGATGGGTAAACTAAGATAGTAAACAAATGTTTGGAAGGATATCTTCATTTCTTTGTCTTTGATAAACAGACATAGTGGGTCAAATGGTTGCCTCTCGCTGAATGGTTGTATAACACTTCCTTCCATACTTCAGCAAAAATGACCCCATCTATGGCACTTTATGGATATCATCCACCATCCATCACATCATATTTAAGAGAAAATTATAAGGTTCAAGCAGCGGAATATCACATCGAGCATCAACATCAATTTCTCCAACTCTTAAAGGATAACCTCAATTTGGCACAAAATAGAATGAAACAACAGGTAGTTCAATATCACAGTGAAAGAAGTTTTGGTGTAGGTGACTAGGTATTCCTATGGCTACAACCATATAAACAAATGACCCTCAAGCAATGTAAGAAGGATAATAAATTATCACCAAAGTATTATGGTCCATACAAGGTGTTGCAAAAGATTTGTACTATGGAATACAAATTGGAGCTTCCCAAGTGCACCCAATTTTCCATGTTTCATGTTTAAAGAAGGTTATAGGTGACAAGCTCCTAGTTCAAATAATATTTCCATAACTTGACGAGGAAGGAAAAAGCATATTGGAACCTAAAGCAGTCACAGAAATAAGAACTCGACAACTACGAAATCGATCAATTTCAGAGTATCTCATCAAGTGGAAGAACTTACTTACTAAAGATTCCACATGGGAGGATGAGAATTTTATACAAAAGCATCTATAACTACTCAAACATTGAGGACAACACTTTTTTGAAGAAAAGGGCCATGTTAGGTCCCTATAATACTAATGATTCCCCCATTAATATTGTCATTGTAGTCATTATGGTTATTAGTGTGCCCCTATTGTCCCCATATTGTTATTAGTGTGCCCCATAGAGGCCCACTATTATTATTGTTGTACCCTTATATTATTATTTTTATGTCAGATTTGATTATAATGTGACCCCTTAGAATCCTATATATAGAAAGGAGTTTTAGTCATTTGTATCATCCAAGAATTGTTCATTTGTGTAATGTAAAGGAGGTTGCCCCCTCGAGCTTACTCGACCAGTCTCTACTAAGAAATAATCCATATGCCTCTAGGATGTCAACCAACACTATGTCAGTGCATTGATGCACCCTAGAATCAGAAGATAACCTGATTATCACATTGTTTAATTCTCCGACTGCGGGAACTTGAGATTTATCCAACTGAATGATTTTAACATCTATCTTCTTAGGTTGGATGTTCAACTTTTTACAGACTGATAAATACATTACATTAGTTGATGCACCGAAATCAACAAGACAATTCTGCACGTTGTAGTTAAATATCTCAAATGTAAGGAGAAATGGGGGGTTGATCCTATCGAATTGTCATTCACGACATTAACAATGGACTGGATCTTAACCGAGATTTGGGACTAGCTTGGTGAGCTAACTTTCGAGGATGAAGTGGACCTATTGGTGGAGGGTGAGGTAGCGAATGTTTTAACAATTAACTCATGTTGGTTGGCTATCTTGGCGAGCTCATACAATGAAATATTGTCTTGCATCTTCTTCATATCTTCAATGATATTGTACCCCAGGTCTGACTTAGCATTGCCTTCTATAGATGCTTGAGGGATGGAAGGGGATTGTGTAGACTTAGCTGAGGTTTCGAGAATATAGGAGGTTCCCTTACTACCAACCAAAGTATCTTTGGGAGTTTGGCTTGATAAATTCCCGGGGGTGGAGACTAAGGGTTGATTTGAGTTGTTCAGTGGAAGAATTCTCCTTAACAATTCCTTCTACTTCTCTTCCAACGTAGGATATCATACCACACCCTTACCTCCCAAGTTATAGGTCTTTGGTGGCATAGGGGGAGAGGTGTATCCTATGTTGACTTCTTGGAAAGATTGGACTTCCCCTCCATAGATAACCTCAAAATATAGAACAGTTGAACCGACACTCTCATCTGGCGGTGTGGCTTCTTCTTCGGGGTCATTGGATTCTTCCTCATTAACTCCAATGGTATGCTCATCAGGCATCTTGGCAACTACTACAGTCATATTGTGTATCCATTGGGGGCACATTTTTTCTGAATGAGCAACTTGGTCAAAGGTGAAATCATTTTCCATACCTAGCACTTCTACATTGAAGTTCGCATTGATATATGTACATGTATCAACTCCTTCTAGGGAAAACCACCTCTCAAGAACCAAAAAAAATTATCTTTCCTAAAGATTTGGATGTTCCCTAAAAATTAAGCTAACTTGTTTCACACCTCCTCATGGTCAGATAATGGATAATGGGTCAATTTTTCATGGGAATATGTTCCTATAAATTTGTCTCCGGTTGTACAAGAACTTGAAAAGGTTTTTCCTAGGTATGTCCCTTCCCTATTTTTAGCATGTAATAAAAGATGATGGGTCTTGAGCTATATTCAGTAAAACGAGTTTACAATGCTCCTTGTTTCCCTAATAGGATCCCTCCTAAAGTAGTTATGTGGTCTAAGATATGGAGTTATGATTGTCTTCGTAAAGTGAATATTTTTTTTGGATGTTAGCTAAGGAAAAAATCCTTACAACTAGAAACCTCTATAAACATTGAATAAGTGGTCCTCTCATTGTGTTGTGCAAAGAAAATAGAGAAACTATTTCTCCTTTTGTAAGGTGTAAATTCGCAAAATATGTTTGGGACTTTGCTTTAACAGGCATTTCCCATAGGTTGGACTGACCCTCCTATATTTCTCAATTTTTTTATTCATGGAAAAAGTGATATATTACATCTCTATCTAACAAAACTCTTCTCATAATTATTTTCTTGGCCCTACACAAATTTCTTTGTTGGAAAATTTAGCTTGCAAGAAACAGGGAAATCTTCCAATATACCTTTCTAAGCTACAGGTAGTTGTGATTTGGGCCACTACTTTATTAGTGGAGTCTTTTAACTCAACTTCCTCCCCATTCTATCCCTCCTTAAATCATTTGGGTTCAAATCTCTTTTAGAATGAAAAGAGATTTGAGCCCTCTTGGGGCTTGGTATATCTACAGTTAAGATGGATCTAGGCTGATTTAATAATTAATAATTAGTAATTGTAAAAATTAATTTTATTATTTTATTTTATTTTTATATTTATGTAATTTGATGGAGTCAAAATGTTTACATAGCAAGGCATGCCATTACAACATTTATTCCATACTTGGCTAGAGAGTGCCCCTCGGCACAATAATAAAAAGAATTAATATATAATTTAAACATATATACATTTAAAAAAAACATGGAACATGATTCTTAACCATGGAGATTTGCTCCCACTTTACCATGGAGTTTCTTAATATGTAAATAGGTTTGTTATAATATTATGGGCCAATAACATGACTTATTAAAACCATAAGGAACTTTATATGATACTTGTTCATATGACCTTATTTTAAATTAATCAATTTAATGAAAAGAGCAAAATGGATATAACTACTTTAGAAATAAATCTTAACTTTTGATTTGTGTATACTAATATAAATATTGTAGAATATTGTTTGAAGAAGTTAGGAGTTTGATGGTCGAAGAGATATTCAAACTTCAAGAGACTATGACTATAATTATTCGACTTCAATTAAATGTTACATGAAATTTCATTCCAACTACTTGCACTCGCCAATTCATTTTATAGCCTGTATACTCGATTCTATAATGCTTGTCCATGTATGAAGAGGATATATGCCACTAAATTTGTTAGTATCATTATTCTAGTCATCTTTAAGGAACGCTTTGATGCCCTATGTGATGGGCCCATGTTCCCATGGCATGTTGTGCAAAACAAGTTACGCTTTACCTCCTTTTATGAGATATAAATCCAATAGGGTCTACACGAGTAGTCTATATATATATATATCTATCTATATATATATATATATAGATATATATATATATATATATATATATATATATATATATATATATATATATATATATCTATATATATATATATATATATATATCTATATATATATATATATGCTTTGGAAGCTACTATCCCACATTTGTAATCTCAGAATACGCTTTGCTATTTTATATACAATATCATTTACACTCTTTGTCCATGCATTGTGCAATTATGTTAGCCCCTTGTGGGCTCCTCCTCTTGGTGCCTTGTATGGGAACTTGCTTTGGTGGACTTTAGTTTTTGATTGGTGGAATTTGGTGCCCGAGTTGTGACTTAGAATACTTGACTTGGAGATTGGGCCTTTGGAAGCTACTATCCCACATTTGTAATCTCAGAATACGCTTTGCTATTTTATATACAATATCATTTACACTCTTTGTCCATGCATTGTGCAATTATGTTAGCCCCTTGTGGGCTCCTCCTCTTGGTGCCTTGTATGGGAACTTGCTTTGGTGGACTTTAGTTTTTGATTGGTGGAATTTGGTGCCCGAGTTGTGACTTAGAATACTTGACTTGGAGATTGGGCCTTCGAGCCCAATAATTTTACAAAAAAATATTTTTTTAGATTTTCATAAGAAGGCGAGAGCAGAAAATTGCTCTTAAAAAACCAAATTCCCCCCAAATTCATCTTTTTTATAAACAAGAATCATAAAAATGTGTTATCTGAAACCATGGGACCTAATGAAATTGTTGTCTTCAATGGAAAGATTTAGCTATAACATATTGGATCCAACTAGGGACAACATTTTGCATGTAAAACCTTGGAATAATTTGCCAGTAGCCTTGTTGGGCATGGAGTCAAGATCTAAAGATCCACCTGAACATTTTGTCCTTGGAAAACTAAATGCTCAGCCTTTGAGATAATTTACATACAGGCTATTACCTATATATAGGGATGAATCTAGTTAAGTGAAATCAACCTTCAAGTGGAACCAAGTTAACATCTAAGTGTTGGACCCTGTGTCATCTCCCTAAAATTCAAAAATAAAAATAGGCATGTAGCGCATGAATTCTTCAGAAAAATAAAAATAAAAAATAAAAATAAATAAATATATAAATATATATATAAATATATATATATATATATATATATATATATATATATATATATATATATATATATAATTTAATACATGCCCCCAAAACTAATATATGTTACTAACGGAAGAAGGCTTCCATGTAGTCTACTATTGGGTCATAAAATACATGAGGGAAGAAACTAACCGCTTCATTTTCTTGACTAATCTCCTGACATATGCATTCTTGGATAGGGCAACCACAATTACTTCTTGGTTCTTTAAATTTGGGCTCTTCTTAAAGGGATTGCTGCTATTTATCATCTTCCCACTCTCCCGTGAGAAAATTCTTTTGAAAATATGCAACAAACTCATCCTCCTTTGAATCATATGAGTCATAAATTGGATCGTCTTCTGCAAACTCCAACCCTTCATCTCAATCATATGAATCAAAATAGAAGCACCAATAAAATATGCAAGAGAAGACCCATGAAGGTTGGTTTGTAGCTTAATGATCTCTCCTTCTTCACTGTTGAATAAAAATTGTTGATGCAACTTTGAAATTTTACCAGTGTAATGCTTTATTGATCAGCCTTAAGTAGGATCAACAAACCTTCTGCTTGTGGGGTTGTTGAAGAATAATCTTTTTTAAAATTTCCAACATCCTTTTCACAAAAATATTATTTCTAGGACCCATAAACTTGTTTATAATTAATTTGTTTATGCTCTCATATATTAACAAGATTGAATCGAAACTTTTGAAGTTCACTTTTGCCAGTTTCTTCAACAATTTCATCACTAGTCTTGAAACATTTCCTAGAATTAAAATACTCACAATAGTCTTAAAAAAGAAATCGATGTGCGTATGAAGTTCTACAAAAAGAGTTGAACACTGAATGAAACTGTTTCAAATAGGAAATGCGTAAAAAAGGTAAATACCTATACCAACCCTAGCTTCCTGGTCTAAAGAAGACATGAACAACATTTTCCCATTTTCATGAATAATACCCTGCTGCTCCATGCATTTGTGAAAATCTTTGAGGTGTTGGGATGGAATTTCATTTGCACTTCCATTGAATCTTGGTAAATAAGAATTCCACTCATGAAATATAGGCACACGATGAGTATAACCAACTATGCAAGAAAAGTCTAGTGGAGCAAATTTATTAGCCATAAATGCGGGTAGTGCCATCTTTAAAACTCAAAAGCCTAAGAGTACCCAAAGTGAAGCTAATATGTGAAGATATTACAACCTATCACTAGTTTTTGTCACCTTCAAAAACCAAACAAAATTATTTCAACCTAGAGAAGATATTCAACTCTGTCCCCAGCAATGATGCCAATTTGATGTTGTAACCCTTGAGATAATTCCCGGCTGCAAAGAAACTAGTGGCTAGGACATCTAGAGATTTATAAGGACTTTTAAAATAAATGGCAGAGAGTGGGACCATGAGAGCTGTAATGAATAGTCTAGTTCAAAAACCTAGCATTCAAAACTAGGTTGGCCAAAACTCTTGAGGATTGCATAACTTTAATTAATGAGTGGCTAGAAGAAATATGAAGAAGGATAAAGCTTTATAGCTCACGAAGTCAATAATTTTAACTTAAACACTGCTAAAGGAATGATGAAGAAGAAACGAAAACAAAGGAGGCTTCAACATAGTAGAGTGTCCATTAAGACTTTTTAAACCAGAATGAATACCAATTTAAAGTAAATTCATAATCAAAACTCAACAATTTTGCTACTACATTACACTCATACCAATGGAAAAAGACATAATATCAAAAATAAAATAAAAAAACATAAAATTACAATTTACCAGAGAAATAGAATCAAAATAATTCCAATTCTTCTATTTGAAATTTCTCCATTACAAAATCTCTTGGCATACCAACTCTAAACCCCTTTTCAAAAGCTATGTTCCGTTTTTTTACTTCTTCCCTAACCCTAACTGTTCCCCGATTAGTTATGGAACGACTCCCTGAAATTGTTATAAAATTGTTTTCATCTTTCATTTTTAAACTTACAATACACATTTTCTTTTAAATAAAAGTTCACATAACCAAACATAAAATATTAAAGAGTTTTAATATTATGTATGCATACTTATGTAATATTAAAATGACACACCATTTACAAGATTTTACAGAGTTTCAATATTATGTATGCACACATATATAATATTAAAATGACACTCCATTTACAAGATTTTACAATGTTGTTGGAGCCGCCATAAATAGAATTCAAATATCAACGGTAGATGTGGGCCTCTGGCTGTTTGTCGTATGTGATGTGGAGCTGAGATGGATGATGTGTAGACCTCGATGGCAGTTGGATGATGCGTGGGTCCCCAGTTGTCGTGGAATAGCACCTGTGAGTTTTGAAAACCATAAAACACTTTGCTCCAGGTCCTTATGGTGGTGTCTAGAAAAGTGGAGTGAGGGGGTACAATCAATGTCAGTCGTTGATGAAGTGTACGGGTGGTATTGCAATTCATCTTGTGCCACCCCTGCCCTCCATTAAACTTCGATCACGTAATCCAATCACAATTTTTTGATCTGGGGGGAATACCATGGGCCATTGATTTCATGGTGAAGAGACGTTCATTTGTGTGTGGTGGTTTTCGTCAACTTCAGTCACATGCGTGTGATGTCAACTATGATTTCAATCAAACCACTTACTTTTCTCGGGGGTTTCTCACACTGATATGAGGTTTTCCAATGAGAGATGGTGGGGGAAGATCGTGGCCATAGATCTCCTGGTAAGCTGTTTGGAGAAACAACTTCTCGGGGATTCCTCGACACATAAGCTCCGTACAGTGGCATATATATCCTTCTGGTCACCTTTAAACAACGGTTTGATGCCAAATGGGATGACCTATGTTCCCTTGGCATGCTGTTCAGAACAGTTACGCTTGGTCTCCTTTTATACGCCAGCGGGGTATATATATATATATATATATATATATATATATAGATATATGCTTTGTAAGCTAATATCCCACAAAGAATAACTTTATATATATATATATATGCTTTCCTATTTTATATACCATTTGGAAGCTAATATCCCACGTTTGTAAACAAAGAATAACTTTCCTATTTTATATACCATACCATTGCACCCTTTTTCGATGTGCTCACGCGCTTCTCCCTGCCCTTTCTTGGTTCCTCGTTTGTCATTACATTGTAATCTTTTAAACATTTTAATATTTTGGAGTGTTCAACCTACCTGCAGCTATATCAAAGAAATTGCACCTTTGAAGACATGAATTGGTGTTTAGTTTGTAATGAAATGGGATAACTTTGGGCACTAGTTTAATAAACTAGGCGATTCTTGCTGTCGACTCCAGTGAAAGCTCCTTAGCATTGGTTATTTTGGAGTGTTCAACCTGCCTGCAGCTATATCAAAGCAATTGCACCTTTGAAGACATGAATTGGTGTTTAGTTCGTAATGAATTGGGATAAATTTGGGCACTAGTTTAATAAACTAGGCCAGTCTTGCTGTCGACTCCAGTGAAAGCTCCTTAGCATTGGTTATTTTTTTAGGATCATCTGATGGTATTTCATTTCATTGTTATCCTGTTGGTATTTCATTTCATTTCTATTCAAATGTTTCTTCTGTTATCAGTTTGCTAATATAACATGTAATGTTCAACTGGCTGCAAATGTAATATAGTATGGAATTGGTTTAGAATGCTTGTGAAGGTGGAGGATGCAAATGTAATATAGTATGGAATTGGTTTAGAATGCTTGTGAAGGTGGGGGATGATATCTTCTCTCATGAGAAATAGACAAGACCTCATGGACTGTGTTGTGTTTTGGGAGTGGAGATTTTCATTTGCCATTTAAATGGTAAATTTCATAAGTATTTTGGAATTCACAAATAGTGAATCAAACAATTAACTTAATTTAGCTTTAATTTTCAATATAAAGTTTAAACAATTAATTAGGTTTTATATTTAGAGTTCACAATATCTATAATTCAACTTAAATTCAAAATCTAGTCAAGCATGTGAGAGTATGTGTTCAACTTGGAATTGACATGTCTGTTTCAAAATAAAAAAATAATTAAAAAAAAAAAAAAAAAAAAAAAAATGATATAATATAATAAAAATGTTTGGTTTGTTTAATTGAAAGTCTTATAAAACATCAATAGTGTCATTCTCTTTGGCCATACCAAGGAGAAGTGAAAATATTGATATACCATGATCTTGATTTATGATATTGTAACAAAACCTATTGTTCCATTTTTTTTAAATATATATATGTTTAACTTATATATTAATTTTTAATATTATTTATCAATAGTAATAATAGTTTAAAATAAAATTATAATTAAGCGCATAGGCATGTCTATTTTGGAATAGGTCTTCCACAATTTTAATATAATTATCAATAAATATTAGGTGAATGGTAGAGCTTTAACCATGAGAAAATATTCTAGAATATTATATTAGTATATATATATTATATTATGTCCATTTTTCCTTTTTAATTAAATTGATTATTTAAAAAAAAGGTCATATGAACAAGTGTCATATAAAACGATTTATGATTTTTTTGGGCATATCATATTAATAAGTCATGTTATTGGCCCATAATACTATAACAAACCTATTTACATATTAAGAAACTCTATGGTAAAGTGGGAGCAAATCTCCATAGTTAATAATCATGTTCCATGTTTTTCTTAAATATATATGTTTAAATTATATATTAATTCTTTTTATTATTGTGTCGAGAGACACTCTCTAGCCAAGTATGAAAGAATGTTATAATGTCATGTTTGTTATGTAAACATTTTGACTCCATCAAATTACATAAAAATAAAAATAAAATAAAATAATAAAATCAATACTTACAATTATTAATTATTAATTATTAAACCAACCTAGATCCATCTTGAATCTAAATCTATCAAGAACAGAGAGGGATCAAATCTCTTGATGTGCAAACCTTTCCTCAAGTTTTCCACTCAAAAAAGAGGTTTATGCCTTGAGACATTTGATCCTTGTTAATGCTTGATAGATTCAAAGTTAAGGTGGATCTAGGATAGTTTAGTATAGTTGTGTCGAGAGGTGCTTCCTAGCCCAATGTGGAAGAGGTGTTCGAATGTCCTATTCTATCCTGTTATGCCAACATTTTGACTTTCTAAAATCACATTTAAAATAATAATAATAATAAAACTGAGCTAAAATAGTCAATTTATGTTTGGTATTTTTTGGGCTCTAAGTTTTGACAACTCATGGTTTTTTCAATAACATTCTTATATATATATATATATATATATATATATATATATATATATATATATATATATACACACACACACATACATAATATATTATAAACCAACCTAGATCCATCTTAACTCTGGATCTACCAAGCCCCGAGAGGGCTCAAATCTATTTTCACTCTAAAACATATTTTAACCCCAAGTGTTTTGATGTCTCTCTAACGCTTGGTAGATCGGGAGTTAACATGGATATTGGCTAGTAATAATTGTGTTGAGAGGCACTCTCTAGCATAGTATGGAAGAGGTGTTATAATAATTTTGTTTTAAGGCTTGATGAAACCCATTATGTAATGCAAAAATACCAGCTTAGATCCATATTATCTCCAGACTTGATCCCTATGAGTGCTTGGTAGATCCATATTTAAGATGATCTATGTCTCCTTAAAATAAAGTTATAATGAGTTTTTTTATTTAACAATGTGAAATGTATCATGTAGTAATGTTAGTATCTGTAAGTGTTTTGATTCTTATTATGAATTGATGGTTATTAAAATTTACCAACAATTTAATTTATATGTCTATGCTAGTTATAAAAAGAATGAATACTAGTTATATATATATATATATATATATATACAAATTTAAGAAAATATGTAGTAAGGTTCTTGACCATGAAGATTCTTACTTAGTAAATGAGCTTTGTTATAATACCACCTGTCAATACCATGGCTTACAATTACTACATGCCTAAAAAACCATAACTCATGCTAATATCACACATGTTCATATTAGAATTCTTTTTTATTTAATCAATTTAAATAAAATGGAAGAAATGGAATAACTACGTTTGAGATCAATCTCAACCATTTATCTCTCACCACCACTAAGAATATTATAGAATATTCCATGGATGTTAAATCCCTACCATCCACCTAATAATTATTGATAATTAAATTAAAAGTATGGAATCTCTATTCCAAAATAGGCATGTCTATCGACACAATAATTTTTATAAATCGTAATTGAGAAATTTGTATTAAAAGTATCCATGAAATATGCAACAACATTACATCATAATTATAAAATTTGGCCTATAATTTTCATTGGTATTTACAAGTTCACATAAAGCCAACCAATTGAAAAAGTTTCATCTATAAATGATGTTTGAGCCAAAAGCATGTTCTTCGTGCTTTTAGGTCTTCTATGTCTTTCTAGGATAAAGAATAAATTTGGTCATGTATCATAGTACCATTTGGACTCATTGGAATGAAGATAAATATTTATTTTGTCAAGAAAAATCCATGGATAAGCCCAAGACCAAGTCTGCCCAAGAGAAAGACCAGGTAAACCTAAAAGGAGAGAATTCGACCCTCAAGAAATGCTATATAAAGAAGTGCAATTTAACTCATTTGGACACACATCTCAAGCAATTTCGATCTAAAATAGCAAAGGAGAAGAAGAGTAGTTGGACATCGAAGAGGAAGAGCATAAGTCAAAATTTTGTCAAAGAAACTTTCTCTTGTCTCGATAGAGTTTTTGAAGCTTCCAGTTGCAGGAGGTCGAAATTATGCAACAATTGCAGGGGGGCGAAATTATGTTGCAAGGGTCGAAGTTGCAAGTGTAGCAATATCAAAGTTATGGAAGTTGTATCAAGTAAGATCTTGTTGGGGGCTAGATTGGGGCTTGGAGGGTTCATTGGTTTGGGTCTTGGAATTCTCTTTTGTAAGAAGATTCTAACAAAGAGGAGAAGAATTTTCTGGGTTTTCCCCTTGGAGGGGTTTTTCCCTTGCTTGGAGCTTATATCTTGTGTACTATGTCTCTTTGTGAGCCTTATTGTTTTGATAATTGCTTGATGAACAAAACTAAATAGGTTATAAAGAATCAACTAACATCACAAGTAATTATCATTTTAAGGAAAATAAGTTATAATCTATAAGTCCCCATATTTTCCAACATGGTATTAAAGCTAAGGTGCAATAAGGAGATTGAAGATCACATCCTAAGAAAGGGTTTCAAGGTTCTTTAAAATATCACTACATCTATCAAGAATTGTCTATTGAATATCTTCTCGAAGCTCGCAACGGAAGTAGAATATGGAAGTTTGTTCGCCACTTTATCTAACACATTCAAGGATATATGAAGATGAAATCATTACAAAACAACTCTTTAACACATCTGATATAGCTCAAGTTCACATGCACAAGTTACAAAACTTTTTTTCACCTATCCATTTGATGTCAAATCGAGAACACAAATTGAAAAGCCATTAATCTCATACATAAAAACATATAACAAAATTTAATAAGCAACCAATTACAACATATGGAAAATTTAGGCCTAACTAACTCCTATAAACAAAGATAAGATAAACATAAGTATTTTGAAACTAACTCCAAAATATTCAATTTAATTTTTAATTTCAAAATATTCAATTTTAATTTCTAAGTGTAATTTTGTAGACTATTCTTAATCCAAAAAAACATTAGCTTTTAATACTATCATTATTTTTTTATTTAAGCCCATTTGTATCGGTATTTATTTACATGGGATGGAGAAACAACCTTTTTGCAAAAAAGAAATTTTACTTAGATTTCTGCAAAATGACATTTGTGTCTTTGTATTTTTTATTTAAATAGGCAAAAACATTGCACTATCTTCCTTGGTTGTTTACTGATATTTCTGGTTATTGTTTCTATAGAAAAAATATTTTTTATAAAAAATAAGAAAACAATTAGAGGACTTTGACATTTGCTCCACATCACATTAGACCAGGGAACAAGGATAAACAAAAGAAAAGGGGTTGTGGTGATTGTGAGTTTTCATAATTTGAATAAAATTTTATTATCTATGTGACAACACCACCCAAGGTTTTGGTATGAGCCACATTGTGAAAAGGATGTAAATATTTTACAATATTTGAAATAACAAGAAAAAGGGGACTGAGTCTTGGTACACGGATTCTGGAGTTGGGCATAGAGAATTGCTGCTAGGGATGATACAGTTTCTTGTGCAAAAAAGAAACATGAACTTGAGGACATGCATTAAAGGATGGTTGGTGAATGAAGTAAAGGGATTGGTTCCTGAAATTTAATGGGTTGAGGAAAGTACTCATGCCCATGCTTGATTGAGAAAATACAACAAGCAAAAGAGGACAAAATTTATAGAGGGACTACAATAGTAAGGGTGAAGTAATAATGGAGGGGTAGTAAGGTTTCCATAAAAGAAAGATAGGCATTTAGAAAATAGGACACAGATAGAGGGATATGTGGGATTCGCGAATAGGGGGGAGAAGGAAAGGAGTATTCACAACCAGGAAGAGTATTACAGAGTGGGAAGAAGCATAATATTCACTCTTGTTCAAGAATTAGACCAAGGACAGAAGAGGGGGGAATCATCAAAACAAATTCCAGCAAACACCGATGAAGAGAAGAGAAGATAAGTCGATCGATTCTCTCTCCCTGGAGGTTGTGGGTTGAGTGCTAGCCTCTGGAGCCCTATAATAGCTTTGGTTTCCTAGAGGTTGTGGGTTGAGATATGATTCATTGAACCCTTTAACAACTTGAGTCCCTGGTAGATGTGGGTTGAGACACGAGGTCTCTAGAGCCCTGTAACAACTTGGGTCCCTGGAAGCTGTGGATGGAATGAAATATTTGGAGACCTATAATAACTTGGTATTCCCTCTAAGATGTGGGTTGAGATAACTACTCTGGGGCCATGTAACAACTTGGGAGGAGACCATCCTGAATCCCAGACAAAGACAAGTTCAATCATAATTCCTGGTTACTGCCTCGACAGGTACAAAGGTTTTTGGACTCCTTGGGAGGGGGTTAAACATTGTATGTGCACGAGGTGGTGAGGTTGAGCACCTCCAGACTCCCCATGTAGGAAGGAATAAAGCAAAAAAAAAGTGGGTATTGAGGGAGGAGGTACTCTGGAATCCCTAGAACATCTAGCAGCTAGAATATGGTCCCAACAACAAAAATCCCCCTAGACTCTGGAATATGGCTCAAGCATGATAACTGTGAGTAACAATGGCTACAAAAATCTATGGATGGGTGGAGAGTCCTAGTCCCAGGCTCAGTTTTGTTATAGATGAAAAGATAAGTATTGTATGATTAATGTTTGTAATTAATGGGTTATGTTGCATTCTCATTGTAATATATATGGATAAACAAGGCTTACAATATGTGTTGTGGTGTATATATATGTGATACAATTGTGAAGGGATATTTCCCTAATTTGTATATTGATTATGGCTTATGAATATGCATGGGTACATGTTGTGGTGCTTACATAAAAAGTAAATAATTTAATATCCTAAATAATGGTAATCATATAGTGTCTAGAGTTCAAAGTGGAGAAGAGTCTCGTGACAATGTTGCCTAAGTTATACAATAGGGGCAAACTTTCACCCTCAAAAAAAATGCTTAACGGTATCATAGATACTTTAATAAATGAATTTAGAAAGCTCAATGATCTATTCAAATTCCAAACCATGATCAGTTAGAAGAATTGGGTTTTGAGACGTTGTGTATTAATGCAAAAATTTATAAGAAAGACCCTTTGTAGGCTAGAGTCCGTCGATGTTTACATTAGGGTATCTATTAATAACTATTGTGCCGACAAGTGAACAATATATAAAAGATCAAGGGAGTGTCCCAGGGCCGATCATGCCTTGTTTTTGTACTTCCATAGGATTTATCTTGGCTTGTGAAAAAACGTCCATCCCACCATAGGGAATTTGGCAATCACGGCCATGAGCCCATGCCAATAGCCAAATGCTCCGGCTACCCATGAGTAGTCACAAGGAGCTACTGAGGTAGTTCGTGAGGATTCTGGAACACTTGGCGTGTGTTAAGTATGGTGTAAGCCCCTCGAAAGCTCACACCAGGCTTCTGATAGAGAAGAGATGCAGGAGCACCTGCACTGCCATGTGAGGAATTCCCTACTTGAAGGTAGGGAAGGCCCGTGGGGTGGGAACCCCTCAATGTATCTATCACCCAAGCTCAGAAGGGGTAACATTGTGGAACATCTTAGTATGACTTCGATGGAGTGGTGAGGTCCTAATGTAGATCTAGAAGTTGAATGGATCCCTAAGACCAGGCCACAGTCGAGACGATTAGCTTGAGGAAGTTCACATAGTAGTATACTTGATCTCTGGAAAGAGTGAAGAAATCTCCACTGAATGATTTTCATGGTTTAGAGAAAAAGACCCATGACTGAGCTATTCTTGAGTAACAAGGAAAGGCGTTTATTGTGGAGAAAAGGGGGCAAACCCCAAACTTAAAGAAAGGATTGGATAAGGCTTATCCTCTTGTAGTTGGGACCATAGGTAGGAAAGCTTCTGATTGGAGCAGTTGAATTCTCCTCTTGTGCGAATGGACATCCGACGTGGATTATTTTCGGGTCCCATGCATCCAAGAGGATAACCTAGAGATCGGAGGATAGACTAATTCTTAGATAATAGAATAAGAAAATCGGTGTCGATCCCAACTTATTCAGAGGTTGGATGTTGGGTTGTATATGTAGTGGAAGGATGTGCAGGTGATTTTACATTGTGAAGTAAGAGATGTGTATGCCTTGACCATCCGCACATTCTTTGAATTGGTAGGCCCATCATAGACTGCCGCATGGCAGCATGCAATTGGTGATCACCATTCTCTATGCGCGAGAAAGGTAAGGACAAAAATTCCCATAAACAGATCGAAAAAAAATAAAAAAAAATAAAAAAAAATTGAGGGTGCGACCCTCCTAATTCTATTTCCATGAATGGATATTGGGGATCAAATTTGCCAGTAATGTCTCCTCTTCCTTAGTGAGGTAAGGGGGTTTGTTACAATCTATTCATCCATGTGTTTCCCATTTCTCATGGAGTTTTATGTATCTGAGAAACTATTGACTGTGTTTTCCTTTAAGAAAAATATAGACTAGAAGACCCCTCTTGGAACACTTCATTTTGCTTCTCAGAGTGTAAGATTTTTTTTTTTAATTGATTGTCGAATAATTTAGGACTTTTTTCGAGAGTGTACATTATTTTTTTAAATTGGTTTGGCAAATGGTTCAAGAATAGGCTCACATAATTGCTTGTTGTCATTATGTTACATATTTAACTTATTTGAAATCAATAGATGTGTAGTTTAAGATTTGAATCAAATCATATCCTATTAAACAAGTTGTTACATAAATATATCTTGACAAGTCACTTTTAGATGATAATTTGAAGGAAATCCATATGAGTTTAATTATTTTATTTGTGTTTCCTATGCATGCAGATTAAAAAGAGTTTTGACATAAGTAATGAGAAGATTAAGAAACTTGATACTCAACTAACTCAATATAAAGAAGACTATATTTGGCTTTGTCCAAGAGGCTATCAAAATACGATACTTCTTGCAGAGTCGGAATTATTTTCTTGAGTCGCACATCAATTATTGATATCAAGAGTATATATGTTGTGTGACACTATAAATTCTTTTGAAATTTCAGTAATTGATTCTCAAAAACCACATCTTCTGTCTATTTTTTTTTATACCCATACCTAGCAATCCATTTCTACATTTTTTACATTCATATCAATGCAACTAAATAAGAAGAATTCTCTAGTTACATTTGTATTCAAATCGAAACACTTGACATATATGGATACATGGGCATAGTGAATGGCAAGGAAGTTTTTTACTAAATGTGCAAATATTTCTGCAACTCCTTATGCTAGTTCTGTGTATAAAAACTCTTTCCCTAGAACTTTGGGCACACCTAGTGCCGAAGCCAGGTTCAACATGAAATCAACTGTCACATTCTTCTCCATCTCATAGGCATAAGTGTTTGCATGGACATGATGACACACATACATTACAAGTAACAATACTGCAACAAAAACTAATGGAATGTGCCCTCTTGGGGAAACTTGTACAAAACTGCTGAAAATAATAGTATGTCCATTACGCCATATACAATGATAAAAATTATAACAATAAATAGATGATTATTCTATATTATAAGAATTACCAATTTCAGCAAGGATGAAGTGACAATCATGACTTTAACAACCGTTATGCTTGCATCCAATTTACATAAGGAATTATTAACAGGTGGAAACAAAACCTCTTGCAACGAGTGATTATTTTCCGAGTAAAAGTTCCAATTAGACCTTTTTCATTTTGTATGGTCATATAATCTCTGAACAAAGGCTAGGTTTCCTATCTAAAAGTAAAATTAAACTAAGAAAAAATATAATTAATCTAATAAAAAATATGTAATAAATTCTAATAATTTACAAAATATGAACACAGTCTGCTACAATGATTTAACCAATCTAAACAACAACAATTAAAGGATTTAAATGAGCATAATACCACGTGAAATATCATGTGATTTAAAATCATAACTGGAATTGAACCTAAAAAACAGAACAAATAATTTTTGGTTGAATATTTAAATAAAAGATTTGAAAATGTTTTCAGGTTTTCATCTAATTCAAACATATTTTTTGGTATTTTCTTAAATATGTATGCATGCACAATATAAAGTAAATAAATAACAATTTATATCTTGTAAACGAGAGAAAATATGCTTATATTTGAATATCGCATTGCGATGATCAACTAGTAAAAATAAATTAATAATTTTTTGATCCTTGATGATAAAAGGATGTAGACTGTGACATTGTCATAAGAAATATTAAACATAATTATCAAATATTCATTCATAATCAAATAGCACAGGTCATAGAGTAATATCATATGCATTTATTAAGTAATCAAAATGATGTGCTGACATAAATATCATAGCTCATCACACATTAACACTGAAAATGGTCTTAAAAAATGTTGATACTTCAAAATTTATTAAAAAAATTCAAGTTTTTAATCTTCACTGATTCTTGATCCTTTGTGCCAAAGCACAAGGGTTTATAAATACCAAAAAATATTAAGATAAGTCTTGAAACAAGAAAAGAAACAGATTTTCTAAAAATAAATACTTAATTCTAAAAATAAAAATTATATCTTTCTGCAATTGATATGGAAGAGAAGCATACATCCTTTCCTCATCTTCAAAATCTTCATAATTGAGACTAAGGAGTAGGTGAGGTGCATGCTCTTCAATATGAGTTGCCCATTGTGGATATATCTGGTATACTATAAAGAAATAAATGGAAGGAAACTGATTGATGTTAATCTGGCAGTTGGAAATCAATAATTGAATCTTTTTCTTCTTATTTTGATATTTGACCTCAAATTTGGCAATAAGCTTGATTTGTTCAAAAGGCAATTGCAGAATTCTTTGGAAATTTTGTTATTTCCAAACCTCAATATTTCTAAATTTTTACCTGGTCCTTGGCAACAGATCTTCTGTAGACTGTTTTAATTCTCCTGGAACTACTTCCTTTAATGACTTGACACCTCATAGGAAAAATTCTTCTATAAAGTTAGTTCCTTTTTCCAAAATTGTTAAACATTGCTCATATGCTAATTGTATCCATGATTTGACTTCTTTTTCATCTTTCTCCCTGCAATTTAAGTATGCAAGCATCAATCTTTTATCTGTCTTAGAAAATTTTGGAATTTCATTAGATTGAAATTATTTTTCCCAATCAAGAATAAACAAAAAATTTCTTTTAATTAATTTGTATTCTTCTACCAATGAATCAATTCTTTCATTTAAATTTGTAATTTATTGATAAAATCTTGAGATTTTATCCATCTTTTTATAGAAGTTTGATTGATTTTTCCTTAAAATTAGATAAATTTGTAAATCTTGTTCCTTAAAAAATTCTAGACTCTATGTTGCTTCTTGATTCTAATTGAGTTGATTCTTAAGAGATTTAATTTTCTCTTTCAAGGTTGTGACCATAATCTCAGAATTGTTTTCTTCTTCTTGCTTCCAGATGCAGGTTTGATCTTCATATAATTTTCTCAATTCTTGAATTTCCTGTTCATGTTTTGCATTTGCTTCTTTCAATTCTTTCTGAATTTTTTTTGTATATGTTCCCTTTCTACAACAAATCCTTGAACTAAAGTGGTAGAATTCCTCTGCCAATTTTCTTCATTGAACAATTCATTTTTCTTCAATTTTTCCTCCAACACTTTAACTTTTTGCAAACTATTATCATATGAAATTGCAATCTCATTCAAATGATATTGATTGTAATTAACAAAGACTCCTAAAGCTCAAGAGAATTCTTGAGATTTTTATTTTACATCTCCCTGAGCTTTCCAAATGAATTCAGATACAGTCTCCATAGTATCCTATTTCATTTTATTTGTTATTCTGACAACTAATTTTCTTTGAGTATTAAAATAATAATCTGTTAAAGAAGGGATTGTATTTGGAACTTCCTGTAACTCATAAATCAATTTAAACAAAAATGATTCCAACTCAATCTTAGTAGAAATGGGTGTTACTGATGATTGGGGAGATGTGATAGATATAGTATCCATTTTGTTATATGATTCCATTTTGTCCTCATTTTCCTTTGTGATGGTTTCACTAGATACTTATTTCTCTTTTTCCTTATCTACTTCCATTTCTTTAACTTCTGTAGTTTCTAGTTTCTTTTGCTCTGTTTCCTCAAGAGACTTAATCACAATAATCTCCTATTCAATTGTTTTTTCTTTTTCAGGAGTCTTTTTTTTTCCTACACTTTCCTACTTCTCTTACAAAATTTTTATTGTTGTGACTTCAGCTTCTTTACCTATGACAAAAAAAATATTGTTTTTTCAATTTCTACCCCTTGTTCGAATGAAATGTTGAGATGGAGAGCCTTTTACTTTAGGAAATTTTCGAACATATTTTCCCTAAACTCTTACAATTGATGTCTTGTTTAACTATTTAAGAATTTTCCTCTCTCAAAAGCCTACTGAAAATCATCAATGTCTATTAAAATCTCATTGAAAGGGGGTTTTGATGAATATTTTTTTTTGTATAACTGATTGTTATATAAAGATTGTTGATGATTCCACTAGGATCGTTGTCATAATGAGGCAAATGAAATAACCGAATGTCCTAAATCTCTTTTTCTTATTTCAATCTATGCCCTTTATCTCAGATATTGATGTTGCCAAACTTGATTGGAAAATTAGGCCAAATTTTCTTTTGCAGCTTACTCAACTTTTTGGCTTGCCCATTCAAAACAACTTGATTAGCCACTTCTCTCAAAGCAAGTATTTTTAGGATATATCGAGGCAGAAGGTGGGGACCAACTTCACTTCCAAAAACTATGACATAGGAAAATAATTCCTCAACAAACCAGTCACCTATTGATTCTAGGACTTCTCTCAAACTTTGACTTATTTTGGGAGGTATTGTTCCAAATAGGATTTCATGGAAAGGAATCAAAACATAATGGAAAATATCATTAAAATGGTATTTAAAATTAGATTCCAATAGAATATGAGCATAATTTTGAATGGGTGGCTACTAATCAGACGGGTAGTTCCATTTCATGACTGGGAATGGAACTGAGGCAATAACAATATCTATCAAATAGGAAAACATACAGAGAATATGTTTGAACTTGGAGGGAGATGACACTGACAGTTTTAATGAATCTGTGATATTATGTGACAAGATGTCAACCAAGTTTTGGCATTTCCCCTGATTCAAAATGATATGGATTATTGGGATCCAATTAATTTTACAATGCTCGGGATCTTGTTCCCCATATAATATAATTATCCTTTTAATAAGAAATCTAACAGAATTCTTAAAAATAACTATGGGATACTCCTTTTTTCTTTGAGCTTGAAACCTTGCTATTATTGTCTCAACTAGCCTTCAATTATTGTGTCATAATTCTCTTGACATTTTTTCAATACAGTGCTTCGAAACTTATTAAGGAAGTCAACATTAAGGTGGATTTCTCAGGGACTTAGCTTGTATATGGCCGATAAGACTTCAACTTTCAAGGAGGCTATGACAATTTCTTGATGGTCTGATATTAATCGAGTTTTAATATTAGTGTGAGAGAAAATCCATGAAACCATGTCATAATAGGGAAAAATTCTAACCCTAACTGCTACTTTATGTAACTTTGTTGCTCTGATTGCTTCAAATTGATTGTTCTTTGTTTTGTAGCTCTTGTGTTTTTTAACCATTCTCTTTGCTAAAAGAAATCAAATATCTCCTCCAAGCCCATCGTACCTGCTTTTTGTGATTTTTAAGTTGAATCTGAGATGAAGAATGCATTCAAGTTGACTTGCTCTCGTAGTGGATCATCCATCTCCTTAATCTTTTCCCAATTTTGCTCCATTTTTTTTCTTTTCTGGTGGAGATTTTCCCTTTTTTCCCGTTTTATGACATGTGAACAGTAATAGAACACATATAAGTTTTCCTTATTTAAAATTTGAAATTGAATTCATGAATTTCTAAAATAACATCTTGCATACACATAATTTTTCGAAACTGGTACAGTGTTCCCTTAATTCAATTTTTCTTTCAGTAAGACTTAAGAAAAGAGCATGCATGCATAACACTCTAAAATCTTAAAATTTAGTTTAGAAATACGAGAAATGGCAATTGAACGTGTTCATTAATTTCTTGTAAGCAGGAAAATTATTTTTCTTTTCGTGAATCAAGAAAGCATTAGATATTTTATTATTTATTTAAAAAATAATCAATTTAACATGAAATAGAAAAAAATTGAAAATTTATATAAAAAAGAGGACTACACACAAACTAAGAAAAATACTATTTTATTCTAATGATCGTTTTGTTGGGAGGTCGAGCAGTCGGGCATTTTTTTGTTATAAGATTAATTTATTCTATCCCAGCCCAGTCGGGTCTTGTCTTTAGATCGGGTAATCGGGCAGTTGGGCAAACTATTTATAAAAAATTTAGTAGTTAGTCAGACTTGCTAGTAGGGTAGTCGGAAGGTCAGCTAATCAAGAGGTTATAATTTTATTTATAAAAACCTTTATGAATCTGACCTCCGACTTAAGCTTTCAAAAAAAAGAAAATTTTATTTAAGGGCTTTTGTTTTTATTCATTTTCCTATGTACAAAACAAAAGAGAGTTTTTGTAAACCTGCCAAGAATGGTGACACACTAGAAGAATTAGTTATCTCTCTCAAGTTTAAGTTAATAATTTAAAATAAAATGAAGTTTTTAGAAATTTCTTATAAATTATGATCTATCACCGAGATAGTTGATAATGTGTCAATGATACCAACGGTCACATACCTCCTTGACCCAATATTAACATTAGCCACATAGCTCCTTGACCCAGTATAAATAAACACCTATTATTCTCTCATCTCTAAATTTTCACATTGATTTAATTCATATTCAATAGTGGCCACATGCATAAGTATTCAATCATTCTCATAAACAAAGATAGCACATGCAACAATACACATAAGCTAAGAGATTCAACAACATAAAGAGGAAGGAGCCAACATACAATGCATCCCATGTAATGGAATCAACCCAAAGTAACTGAAAGAATGTCACTCGGAAAATCGAGCACCACCGCCCAACCTAGAACTGACTTCCTCCAGTTCATCCCCAAGCCAAATGTTCTTGCCATGGATCCATTGCCATCTGTTGATCTCTTCAATGGGTATTTAATACCCTCTTTCATGATATGGTTTCCTTTAGCAACGCCTCGCTTTTATGGATCTTTTTATCCATTTTCCTAGGCTTTTCCCAAAAAATATCGCCTTTCTCTCCCACGAGGCTTTTCCTCATAAAAGATTGCCTTTCTCCCCCGCAAGGATTTTATGTTTTTATTAAAATTAACATATTTCTCGAGCTAACTAACTTAATATATATTTATCTCTAAATCCATTAAGCGTATCAAGAATTGGATCTAGAAGTCTTCTCATCAAAGAATTATCCATTCCCATTCACCAATGGGATTTCAATTGGCAAGAATCTCATCTCCTTTTGTCTCATTTTCAAAGTGATTAATTTGTCTTTATTTATTTAATAATAAAGTATTTACTTTCATTTTTACACATCAGACCTAGATTTTCTTAGCTTAGGTCAACAGAGTGTTACATACAATGAAGGGGTGATACATACTCCTCCCCTTAAATTTGCGCAGTCCTCGGTGTATTACTGCATGTTACAATATATTTCCTCATTCATGAGTAATTGCTTCTGACATTACAAATTCCCATGGCCTTGCCACCTGAATCAGATCTTCTAATACATTGGTTACAAAGGACTTTTACCAACAATATCCTTCCATTGCTACCTATAACATTTGTTTCAATCAATTTTGTGAGAGATTTCAGATGCAGGAACTTAACTTTGTTTACCATAGTTAATGTCATAACATGAAATAAAATACTATTATTTGAGTAACTACAGGTTATGTTACCCACCATTTAACCATCATTCCTCATGTTCATTGTATTTAAATAATAGGGAGAAATGCATGTTCTTCCAATGACTTTGTGTTTTTTCTGAACACATGCTTCTTGCAATATCCCTGCATTGGTAAGAACAAGTCAGACTAACACATTTGACTAATCAACATGTATAAAATATCATATCAAGTTAGCTCAAACATAACCATCAAAATTATAACCCATATGTAACCATCATAAATCAGAATCATATGTCATATGTATACTAAGACTGAAACAAAATATAGATACTTATCCTTAGTTCACAATACTAATCCTTAGCTTCCACCTTTGTCTTGCCTTTGTACACACTCTACATCGGTTGCCACACTAGGCAATCACATAGTGCCTTCTCTTGAACCATGTGCACCGACACATAGTGTGCATTACACATACACAAATATACATTTCATATATCATTGTGCAATACATGCATCCATACCAATACCATATGTACCGCTTGTACACAGTACCACCTGTACACGTGTACCCAATACCAAATGTCCATAGCATCACCTGCATGACATATACTTCATCCACATGTTTTCAACCATGTTAGTATTATCCCAAAAATTGCTTCATTTATTCATAATACATTTAGGCAAGTCCAATCAAACTGTGCTCAGTTTGTCGATTAGAGAATAAGGAATTTCATGGACCTGTTCAACTTCTGTAACCAGTGAATAATTTTATGTCAAAGTATTCAAGTGCTTTTATTTAGAAAATCCTTTTCATGTATCTTGTGGTTGCAAGAAAATTTCAGCAAAATAGTACCATAGAGGTAATCATGCATACTACAACTTTATCATACCAATAACTTTGAGTTTTGGGATTTAATCTGTCACTAGACAAGGTTTTAATAACAACAGAATATGACCTCTGCTTAATCATAAAGCATACTATTAACTATGATAGTTAGTCCAATATGGACTTCAATGTTATATTTGAAGTCTAATAACAACCTTAACTTTGTCCTTAGCCACGAAAATAATCTTTTAGTACTCAAAAGTAATCCACACATAAACTGGTTATGTCATATGATTTCCTATTTGCTCTTTTTAACACTACTTGCAACTCTTTGTTGGCCATGAATAATTGAGTGTAAATTTAAAACCAATCGAACAATTAGTATAAAAGTACATACACCTCCTATACATGAGTCATGAATGAAGTTTCCAATGTTTTCACACTCCCCGGTGTCTTACTTTCTAGGGTACTCTGTATACCAGGGTATGAACTTGAGTCATTAACATGTGGATACCCCACCTCAACACTAGATCACGACCTAGTAGAATAAAATTCATTTCTTGGAAACCAAATCAATTGTTAAATTCCTTAAGTAATATTTTTTATGCAATGATTGTTATGTTGTCATATTCAAAACCAGACAACACTATCATTGTAATCTGAAAGGTAGACTTCTCCCATATTGCTTGATAGAAATAGTGGTACAAAACAAGCATTCCAGATTGTACAATTGTCAATTGATTTGAATAAATTGCTAGATATAATTTTATCGAAACTAATTTTCTTTTACAAAATATCGCTTACCAGTATCATTTAGCCATCTAGTATGATTAAAGCATCTTATTGAGTTAACAACGAGTTGTTGTATGGTTTAATATTCTCTCTCTTATAGAACCTTTTATATGTCACCCCTTTGGTGCATGTATTATTTTATTACTAGCATAAGATCCTTAGATCATCATAAGTTGTATTAATGCGAAACCTTTTGGGTTTATCAAGAATTTGTTTATTAATTTGGACAATCATGTTCCGAATCTAGTGTATAATTCTTGTTATTCATTAGGCTGCTCTGAATTGCTCTTATTTCTTCAATTACATTGAGCACCCCCATATCTAATATGTTTGTCATTTCTATTTTCATAAAGCATGTATACTTTGTTTATATATAGTAGAAGCATACATATCATTTTTATCTTATCACTTCCCTCAAGACGTACATTTGTAAGATCTACAATCATTCTACTAGAAGCATTTTCTTCACGTTGCATATTTGAAAGGTTCTTATTTGTGAGACATTAACAGAACCCCATCTTTATCTAGATGGATATGCACATCAATGTGAAGTTTGAGGTTGCATACTTTGAATTGCAATAATTTACATATTGGAATTTGAGTGAACTTGAGCTTGTATTTAATATTGTCTTACTACTACTAATCAAGAAGCACTAGGAGCTGCTTTTATACTCCTACTATGTACTTATACCAGATGTATAGTTGGGTGCTAATCCCATTGACCTTCTTATTAAGTCATACATTACCATGCATACAGTGAGTTGTATTACATGTGTGCATACACTTCACAGTTCTAACCCTAGTTCAATCTAGATGCCTCTTACATCTCTTAGTTATAATTATTGAGATATTGCTTTACTCAAAAGAAACCTATAGGTTCCAAACTATGCATGTCTAATTAAATATGCATGTTGCTACTGAATATCTGAATAATGACCTAGTAAGGTCTTGTTCCTTTTAGTAGTGTATATTTGAAGTGTTTTCCCCTCAAGGGTGAATTTAAACAATTCAACCAGTGGCAAAACCACATCCAAAAATGAACTACATAATTTCATATAGATGCACAAAATATTAATTTGAAAGACAATTTTAAAAATATATAGTCTCATACCATATACAGAGACTTGTCTTAACGCTATTCCATGGGAAACTTCATGGATAGATACCATTTAAATAAAACCTTCAGAATTTGTTCCAGGATGGAACCCACTTAGTTAACCATCAACTTCTTTTGATGTTGATAGGATGTCATGAACTTATTTCCTAGTTATTTATATAGTTCCACTTATATACTTTTATTTTTTTATTTTTCCTCATATTGGTCATGATCTATGGAATAAAAATACTTGACACTTTATCTATCTTTTGTTTGTGAGTTACCTTATGAGAGTGTAACGTAACCTCCTATATGTATTATCCTTTCTTAGGATGTCTATAAGCGTAAACTTTATTGCATTAAGTTATGTCCTTGACTGGACCATCCTTATCGACATTAGTTGGAATTTTATTAAGCTATGTCCTTGTATAGCACTCATCCAACTCGTAATTTAGTGTTAATATGAGTAGAATAATATGATGACCATATCGCTAAAATCCATCATCCCACTTTTGATGTAATAACATCCTTTACAATTATTACAAATTTGTTCATTCCTACAGCTCTACTATGAACATTTAAAACTAGGTCTATCATGTGTAAGTATCTTAAACCAGTTTTAAATCATGGTATAGAACTTTTGTGCCCTCACAAAAGCATTCAACAATAGCTTAAGTTTTGGTGAAACTTCCACAACATATAATGCCATAAAAATTTAATCTTCACATCACTCAATAAGTAGGCACAATAAAATATAACCAATTGATAGTTAACCATTTCTACTTATTAAAAATAATCAACATGTTAATTGTTTGTTATTTGCTTGCATTACTCTCTACTCCACCCAACAATGCAAGGTTTTATGTTATTGAACCATATTGCAGAATTATTTGTTCTCATATAGCTTTTCTAGGTTTCTCCTCCCCACAATGCTACTATAGCTATTTACCATGGTGTATGAAATACCATACTTGACATGAGAAATTCAAGTTAAAGTGCAAGGATTAATTCCAACCTTGCCTATTCCTCAAACTTGACTATAACTAACTAAAATTTGGTTTCGTATGTGTAAAGCATATTAAATTAATTTTTAACCATGATAAATAGTGGAAATTTTCTCCATTAATATCATATTCTGGTCTCTTGCCCTAATTACACATTATTACCTTTTTGCGAACAACTCAACTTTCAAACCATCTTGATCCATTTAGTGCAATTTTACAACTTCTTCATTCAAATGGGCCTTCAAATTGACACATGGTAACTCTCCCTCTCTGACATATTTGGTCATTCCCCAAATTTCATTTTACCAATATATATATAAACCCTAGGCATGTTTTTGGCTTTCAAGTCTCCCATATTGGCACTACATAGGGTTTTCATATCATACAAATCAAAGAAACATGAGTCAAACCGTTTAACAGAATCAATATTTGACCACATTAAGGATCTCAAATTGTATGATAAGTAAAAACATAATAAACTTAATGTATAAAATATTTTTTGGAAGAAATCACATTGAATATTTTGGTCGACGCATTTTGAACCAAGTGTGGTTCATCTTTAGGACAAGATGAAGAAACAGATCTAGGAAGTAAGTTAAATAGAAAGACAAGCCATCCTAACGGCTAAAAGAAAATGGCTATATTTGACTAGGGGAGGAGAAGGGAAATATTTTATATTATTTAAATAATTTTTATTTATTTTATTTTTATTATATATATATATATACACACACACACAAACACATTAAATATCTACTTATTAATTTATCTAAATGGCTATATTAATTTAAATATCTACTCATAAGTTAGATCTCTTTTTCCAACATCTTAATAATTAGTCTAACTCCATAAAGTTTACTATGGAGCGTGAAGTCGATGGTTGCCTTCCTTTCCTTGATGTCGTCATTTCTAGGAAAGCAGATGGATCTTTCTCCCATGAGGTGTATCGAAAAAAGACTCATACTAAGCAGTATATTCATGCTAATTCCCACCATTTTCCTACTCAGAAGGTAGGTGTTCTCAGCACATTATCCACTCGTACTCTAAGAATTTCTGATGAAGACCACCTTTCTAAAGAAAAGTCCCATCTCCTTAATGTTTTTGTCCAGAATGGTTATAGTAGGCAGCAGGGTGTCAAAGCTTTCCTCAAAGCGAGTAAGGGTCCTAAGGTCAAGAAAGACCCCATTGATCATAGTTCAAGAGTTCACCTCCCCTTCATCCAAGGGACGACAGACAATATTGCGAGAATCCTGAAAAAGCATAATATTCCCTCGACCTTTAGACCCCTCAGCACCATTAGAAGTGCCCTAAAATCTGTTAAAGACCATGTGCACCCTATGGATATGGAAGGTGTTTATATCATCCCTTGTTCTTGTGGAACCTCATACATTGGAGAAATTGTTCGTTCTATTTACCAAAGGATTAAGTAACACGCTACTGATGTCAAACACGGGAGGACCAAATATTCATCTTTAGTTGAACATGCAAATAAGACCAAGCATCATATATGCATTGAGGAGGCTAGGGTTATCGCAAAGATTTCTCATTTTTATCACCGTAAGTTTAGGGAATCCATTGAAATTGAGAGGTCTTCCAGTAATATTGATAGATATGAGGGCTGGAAAATTAGTAGTTGTTGGATTCCCACCCTCTTTTCTTAGTTTTTCTCTATCATTGTCTAGGCCTTTTGTCTTAGTTTTTATTTGTGTACTAATCCCCCTTTTTCCAAAAAAAACTATTCATTAGGTAGAGAGGAATACCCTCATTTATTTATTTTATTTATTAGTTTTTATTAGTATTATTATTTTGTTAATAAGAATATTTTCGGAAAAAACCACATTGAAAATATTTTGTCAATGCGTTTCAAACCAGCTAGTGTGGTCCATCTTTAGGACAAGATGAACCACACTGGCTGGTTTGAAATGTGTCGACAAATATTTTCAATGTGATTTTTTCTGAAAATCTTCTTATTAACAAGTTATGGATCATATAAGCTTGAATTCGAGTATTATTATTTACTTATCTATTTTTTCCCCAAATTAAAAATTTGGTATCATCCTTTTTATTTAGTCCTTTTCGGATCCTTAAAAAAAAAAATCCCAAATCAAATATAGCTTTTTAGATAAATATTATTAATTAAAACCCTAGTCAAATATAGTCGTTTATATATATATATCTATATATATATATAGATATATATATATCTATATATATATATATATATATATATATATATATATATATATATATATATATATATATATATATATATATATATATATATAGATATATATAAAATAAAATAAAATAAAATAAATAAATTTAAATAATATAAAATATTTCCTTTTTCCTCCCTTAGTCAAATACAGTTGTTTTCTTCTAGCTGTTAGGATGGCCTGTCTTCCTATTTAACCTACTTCCTAGATCTGTTTCTTCATCTTATCCTGAAGATGAACCACACTTGTTGGTTTGAAATGCATCGACCAAAATCTTCACTGTAATATTTTATACATTAATATATGGATCACAAAAGCTTGAGTTCGAATAACATAATAAACTTTCGACCTGAACTAGATTAACCACAACCCCCACATCTACCTAAAATAGACATCATTTAAAATGAAATTCTAGCCATGAGTAACCTTACATGTCGTGAATTCCTAACCCATGCAATTCATCATGACCGCAGGTATGCAATACCCAAACCACAAATATACTACACTATGATCGACGATTTGCTATTTTCAGTCTTCATATGGAAAATCTTGAGATCTGGATTTATTTCTTACCCGCTTTCACCTAACCTCCACATAATCATAAGGGTTACCTCATTGCTAACCATTCCTCCAATTGCAGGCTAACAGAATAGACCGACATGTAGCCGAGCTATGTCGTCACTTAAAATGGTCAAAAACACTTTATATCCATTCAAACAGAAAAGAAGTCACTTTCATATGATACAAAGATTGTAGGTGAGTCATAATGACAAAATATCGCAACACGAAGTCAGTAAGAAAATCGCCTGACAAACAATCTCCAAGTACCCAAGAAGAGCAGTTTACATAATCAGAAACTAAAACATACTCTCTGAAAGTTCGCAAGATCGCAGAGTTTGACTTCATTACAGCCAATGAGACCAAATAGCACCCGAGAGTCAGACCATAGAAATTAGGCACGAAACGAACACGACTTATACCAATATTCATAACAATTACACTATCATGGGCAATGTCCACATTACCCATGGAGCTTGGCATACGCCCAATAGGAGAACCAGTAACAGACTTGCCTGATGACAGATGTTGAGAGTGCTCAATGAAGGAACCACAAAAACCCCTCCCTCGAGAGGATTTCTTGAATCTCGAGTCTCCACCACGGTTAGGTATCTATCTAGAACCTCTCTCACCCATGGACGCACTTACGTAACCAAGGTACTTGACCCATTAGTCGACATATTAGCACGGAGACAAGAAAGATCTCAGAGGACCTGTTAGGCTTAGAATCTGTAGCGTCAACGAATAAATCAGATTCACAACATATGAAAAACTAATAAAAGAAGGTGGTGCAGTGACCAGGGAATGAAATCCTAAACTCAAACACCCTATCACTTCCCATCTTCCTCTTCCAATTCTCAGGCAGGAAGACAACCTATGAGAGGATAGTCAGCTTTGGCTTTGGTGCATAGAAGCCACCCATTGAAGGAATTGAAAGCATAGGATGAGAAGATATGAGGGTTAACACCGAAGAAGGAGTATGGGGTGTACTTATTTCGAGGATTATAAATCGATCGAACAGACACCGAGTACACTGACCTTTCGCCCTCTGCAACTGTTACAGAATTTCGACCTCCTATAACTAGAAGCTTAACAAACCCTATCGAGACAAGAGAATGTTTCTTTGACAAAATTTTGGCCTCTTCCTCTTCAACATCCCAACTACTCTTCTTCTCCTTCGCTATGCAGATCTAACTTGCTTGAGATGTGTGTCAAAATGACTTAAATTGTACTTCTTTATATAGCCTTTCTTGAGGGTCAAATTCTCTACTTTTAGGCTGACTTGATCTTGCTCTTGGGCGGACATGGTCTTGGGCTTATCCATGGCTTTTCCTTGACAAAATAAATATTTCTCTTTATTCAAATGAGTCCAAACAGTACTATGATACATGACAAAATTTATCCTTTATCCTAGAAAGACCTAGAAGACCTAAAAGCACAAAGAACATGATTTTGACTCAAACATGGTTTATAGATGAAATTTTTTCAATTGGTAAGCTCTGTGTGAACTTGTAAAGACCAATGAGCATTATAGGAAAAATTTTATAATTATGATGTAATATTGTTGCATGTATCATGGATACTTTTCATGCAAATTTCTCAATTACGGTTTAGAAAAATTATTGTGTCGATAGACATATCTAATTTGGAATAGAGTTTCTAAAATTTTAATTTAATTATCAATAATTATTAGGTGGATGTTAGGGATTTAACATCCATTGAATATTCTATAATATTCTTAGTGGTGGTGAGAGATAAATGGTTGATATTTATCTCAAAAGTAGTTATGCCCTTTCTGCCATTTTAATTAAATTGATTGACTAAAAAAGAATTGTAATATGAACACGTGCCATATTAAAAAGAGTTATGGTTTTTAAGGCATGTAGTAATAGTAAGTCATTGTATTATAACAAATCTCATTTACTATGTAATAATCTTCATGGTCAAGAACATTATTACATATTTTCTTAAACGTGTGTGTATATATATAACTCGTATTGATTCGTTTTATAACTAGCATAGACATATAAATTAAATGGTTGGTAAATTTTGTTAAGCATCAATTCATAATAAGAATCAAAACACTTACACTTACTAACATTTACTACATGATACATCTCGTTAAATAAAAAAAAAATTAAAAAAAAAAACTCACTAAATTATAACTTTATTGTAAGCATAGAGGGATCAAGTTTGGAGTTAAGATGAATCTAAGCACAGTTTCATCCATGAGTGCATGTTGTGCCCCCTGTTGTACCTGTTCCTGTTGCACTCATTCTCTCGTCTATGCAGCACATTTTCTTCCTTAAGTTGCTGCTTCAGCACATTCAACTCCTTATCTATTCTGTTCTCTGCCTTCATGCGATCTTCACGTCGTGTCATCACCTCATAGCCCGAGTCTCCAATGTTTCTTTCATCACAAGTGGATCTGCTTGAGCTTGCAACTTTGTTCCGCCTCTGTGTTTTCAAAAACCTCCCTCTTACGTTCGTTACATCTGGTATGTTGCCTTCAGCTATTGTTCATGGTCCTACTTGCTATGATGTTGATGTCGTCATATCTTGATGTCCTTGTCTACGAACAAATTGATGTCTTCATGGGTAGGTAAGTTCATAGACACTTGATCGATTACATCCCCAAGTGTACTCTGAGTGGTGTCTTCAACTCTGCTCTCCTAGAAACGATTGTACATGTACTTATGAGACGTAGATTAACAATTGCGATACTTGGAGACATGGAAACACTCATGGCAAGCAATCTGTTAGTTGAAAACCAAAACAAACTTGAGAACTGACTTGCAACATACCTGTGCGACTAATCATGAAGGTCGTGCAATTTCCACAAAGAGGTCAGGAGACTGACTACCAAAATTGTCCAAGGCACAGTTTAGGATGTTAGGAGGCTGTCTAACTAGTGGAACCACGTAATGCACAGTCCAGCCTAGCCTGCTAAGGACTAAAACTATGCAATGTGCAATTTCAGTCAGTAGTGACATGCAACCTGCAATTGCATTGCGGAGTTTCTGGGGCCAACAGGACAATAACTCCAAGAAATGTTCAATGCAAGCATGGAGGTCAGTGCCTGGCTAGACTTGCACAATTTCTAGAGGGAAGGTAGAGTCTTCGCTTCCGGAAATGTGCAGTGATAGCCGGGAAAGGCACGGTTCGGACCAAGGTAGCCTAGTCCGACCGATGGGTGACTGAAACATGAGAAGTTTGAATGCATGGTGAGATGAGTGCAAACGAGAGTGAATGATCGTTCATGTAAACAACAAGTTTAGGATTCGAAAAATGGGAAAGCATGCATGTGTGTGAAGCGATTCGTCACAACAATGACCCTCTGTGCAAGACAATCTCATGCATGCGACAACAGTGATATGCAAATGAAAACTGAAACGATGCTAGTACAAGCTAGTATGCATTCAAACGACAGCAAGTTCTCACTAAAATCAAGTAGACAACATTCACATGATGCGAAAGACAAAAAGCGCCAAAAACATAGCGTCCGTCATGAGCAACAGGCTTACCCCAAGTCAGTTGAGTTAAATGTGTCGACGAATCCTAGATGCAATGTGGGATTCCAAAGCTACAAGTCGATGTGAGGAATGAGCTCTGCAGCGTCTAGTTGATGAGTTTTGATAAGATCAAGGTTGTGAGGTGCGTGCCACAAATCTAGGAAAAACGACACTTGGTGGGAGGTTTCTAAGATGATCCTCGCATGTAATTCTTTTAAAAGTACCTTCTGTTGGTGTTTTAACTTGCTCAATTCAAAAAGAGTAATATTGGCCATAGTCTTTTTCATATCTTCTATGATATTATACTCCATTTCATCCGAAATGATTAGCGTTTTAGATGGAGTAGATGTGTCTGTTTGGACTGGGCTAGTTTGAGTCGCTTTAGGTGATGTTTTCTTGGTTGCGACTTTATCCTTAGTCATCGAGCTTGCGCTCTTTGGCTTAGGTGCAGGTTGAGGAGGATCAAGTTGATTTCTGCTACGAGTACTAACCGGGAATGCCTCTTTATCTTCTTCATTTGGGAGGATGAAATCCCACATACCTTGTAACTCTACAACTTCTTCTTCATCGATATGTTCTTCGGTAGTGTTTTCCTCTTCTTCTTCTTCTGACTCAACATTTGATATAGCGTTAGGGGGTTTGGAATCAGTTGAAGGATTTCTTTTAAAAGGCCTGTATGGATTTTTAGAAGAAGTTTCTGCCACTTGTTTCTTGATGTCGACCATTTCGTTAGACATGGTCTTCAAAACTTTTTGTAATCCTTCTAAATCAAATGGATCTTTCGGTTGTTTTTTCTTGGGATCTTCTTTGAAAGACACCTTCTTAGACTTTTGTTCTTCTATCATGTTTTTCTTTTCTAGGGCCATAATACATTTCTCTACTGCTATTGCTTCTTTCATGTTTTCAACTAAGGTTGTTTTGTTAGCCCTATCAACAAAAATTGCTAAGTTTGATGGTAAAGAAGTAATGTACCATTCACTTCGCACTTCTTCACTAGGCTGAGAAGCAGTAGGAATTTTGTTTAAGATTTTATTGAAACGTAAATTGAAATCTTTGATAGGTTCTCATGACTCGGCCCTAAGGTTAGACAAGTCATTGATCAGTGTCGTTGTAGACCTGTCATCACCAAACTTGGTCCGAATTTGTTCTTGGAAGATGTCCCAACTAGTAATAGATCGAGATGGTAATGAAAAATACCATGATCCAGCTGTTCCTTGCAAAGTATAAGGGAAAAGTCGAACAACAGCATCCTCATTAACAACTTCATTGAAATTTATAGATAACATAAAGTTATTTATATGTTCTTCCGCTAGCATGCCTGCCTCAGGGTTAAACTTAGGCAGCCATTTTTCAAGATGGGCCGGTAACTGACTCAAGGGTGTAGGCATTAAGACTGCCCCTGGGTTATTCCATGGAATTTGGGCCATTGCTGAACTACTAACAGAGGAAAATGCAGAAGATGATCCCTGTGGTTGAGAAGATGAGGATATTATGACTCCAGATGGTTGAGAAGGAGTTGAGGAAGTTGCAATAGGCTGATGGACGATGATCTAAAGTGGAGTAGTGGATGGTTGACTTCGCAGTGAAGAGGTTGAGATGGATGATGATGATGAAAGAGTCTCGCTATAGGGTCCTTTAGGAGACTTCCTCGCTCTCTTCCTGGTAGGTAGAGGTAATTCAGTTGGTTGAACACCAAACTTTTCTCTCTTTAACCTCGTAAGAGGATGAGCAAGGTTATATTGCGAAGTCACGCTGCCTTGAGATTTATTAGACTTTTGAGGAGATATAGAAAATCGCTGAAGTTTGTGAATCAAAGATTCAACTTTAGGAAGTTCAATAGTAGATTGTTCTGAAATATCAAGGTTTGTAGTAGCGATTGTTGCTCTAGTGACTTCTAACTTTGGATTTAAGGTTTCTGAATGCAATGGAGAAGTCGGAGGAGATGGTGAGGGCGATTTACTCTCAGAATGGTATTTAGATTTGGATTTGCTTGCCATTCACGGTTCGGGGCCCTCCTTCTAGCGGAAAATATGTTGTGGCCCCGAAAATCGGGTCTACAACAAGGGGTATACCCGCCCGGTCCCGACCTTGGTTGGCAGCTCCTTTTCCGTTTGGTATAGCGGGTCCGACGGGGGATATGGGACCAGTTTCCCAATTTAAGTGTGTGTGTGAGAAAGATTGATATTTTTGTTTCTAACAGTTTCTTAATGGAATACTTCTACTCTAATTCTAATCTAATAATAAGGAAATTATTGTTCTAATAAGCAGAAATATCTAAATCTATACTAACCCGGGGTGTAATCTTTCTTCTATGCGATCTCAAATGATTTCAAACAACAACTGGTAATAAATACCATTCAGTTGTTATGAGAAAAGAATTGAATAAAGATGAACCATTTCGTATAAAAAGTTAGACGAAATAGTTGTGAAAAACATATCGCATAATAAGCTATTCATACACTAAGCATAAATAAATAGCTATCACCGTACAAAAGTGCCAAATGATAACTCAAGAATTCATACATTAATATATAAATAACTGAACATGAAAATCACTCTAACACAAGGCAGAAATAGTTAAGAGATAGAAATACCATTTATAACTAGTCCTACTCATGAGCTTCAAGCGATAACGATTTATCTCTTCTTGATCAAATATCCACTAAGAGTACAAAAGTGCAACATCAGTAGCAGATATCAAATGCAAACATCAATAAATCTTGTTCCATTCATTCATCAAAACCTCCTCAGAGGGTACAGAAGTGCATGTTCTGGGGATCTGTTTTTGATAAATTTCAGGACCCCTCTCTAAATGCATGAGAGGGGTTTAAATACTACTAATTAAATCTAAAAATAAATTATTAAAAAAATATAGGATGCGGTTTAAATGACCGTTCTCTTTTCAGGAAAATAAAACAATTAAAACTGAAATTGAATCTAAAATTAAACTACTTCTGTATTTGGTCCTTGAAATCGCATGCATGCAGCATCTGTTTGAGAAGAGTCAGCTGGCCGACTTCTGATTTTAGCTGAGCTGAGAAAACAGAATCGACAAGAGCTGGTGCCATTTTTTCGGCCGAATTGATGATACACTTAAGAGTCATCCACTGGCTATGTGGCTTTACCAAGTATGCCCAGTAATAATCCCAGTTCAACTTGGTTAACCCTTGGATTGCTTGTGCCTTTTCTTGGGCCCTCTGTTTCCAATCTGCCTGTAGTGTTGTTTTCTTGCAATTTTCGGAGCTTGCAGGTGACTGGGCAATTAGCAGCTTTCTTTTTCGAGAAATTTTTCTCAGCAAAAACTGCCTCCGCTTCTTGATACAGATTTCCTTGATGCGTTTTTCGCCTTTTGCGCTTTTTCCTTCCAGCAGATATAAAGTTCAAAATTTGTAAAAATAATATTTCCGTAAGCTCTTGACCCTGAGTCTTAAAGATTTGTTTCTGATATCAACGTTGTCCAGTATCCACTTGACCATGTCCGCATATGGGAGAATTTTGGGTCTTGCTGCTATCCTGTGTAAGAATGAGCAGGCTAACTCTGTGATGGATGCCTCAGATGAACTGTTTGAGCCCGCGGTAGCAACAACTTCCATTACTCTGGGATTCTCTTCTTCAAGCAGATTATACATGCCTTCCCATGTAGCAATTCCCGCGTCTCTGTTACATGCCGTGTCTGTATACAAGGGCGCCATTTCCTTTTCTTCTGAGCTCGGGGCTTTGCTTTTCTTTCCCATTTTATCCTGCGTATTGCTTTGTATTGGCCTCTGTTCTCCGTTCCTGCAATTCACAAGTGAAAATGAATGACAAGGAAGGGTGATGGGAAAGTTTTTTAAATGCTGAAGACACATCAAATATACCACCTTACGTGAGATGATTTTTCGATAAGCACGAACCCATATTCCATTAATAACTGGCAACTACCTCATTTATTAGCATTAAAGCGCATAACCAGGTCTCATATTATGGAAAATACTTTTCTTGAATAACGCGCCTGAAAGATCTGTGATGAAGCGATTTTGTGATTTGCTTCGCAATATCGCAAATCATAGCATCGCGAAATGATAACATCGCAAAATCGTATCATCGCAGAATCGTTGTATCGCGAGATCGCAATATCGCAATATCGCAGATCGTAGGAACGTTATATATGATAAACTTTGTTAACCTATTTTCTGTGAAATGCGATCTTGCGATTGGCGTCATCGCATATCAGCAAATTAAAGTGTTTCAATGTAAATTGTGTTGTATGTGATGCAATATCTCATTATCGCACATAGCAATCTCGCAATGTTTAAAATTCATCTCATAAGGAGGTATCCCGTTATCTTTTTCTAATGCGATATTCCTATGGAAAGATTTGTGTCTTACCTTATCATAAAACTTAGATTTTTGGATTTTTCAAGGGGGGCTTCCTAAGCTTATGATGGTAATTTTATTCGAAAAAGGAAATTTCAACACTACTTTTATTTTTAAATTTTTTGCTAAGGGTCCCCACTTATTTAGTATTAGGAATTACACTAAATAAGAAGGGGGGTTGTTGTTGGCCACAACAATTGGCGATTCACTTGGAAGAACCAATTATCTCTGCTGCTTTTTGAATTTTCAAAACTTCCAAAACAGAAAATTTTCCAGAAATTTAAACTTTATTAAGAAAGATAAAGTACATTATACTTTAACCTATTAATGACATTTTGTTTCAACTATTTTCAACTTTGATTATTTGCTGCCTCAAGCTAGTCCTTGTATTTACATCAGTCATTACTTAGCTTGTAAAGATAAAACAAAGTCTTCTCTGTAAGCCAGTTTTAAATATGCTCATTTTTCGTAGGTAGAGCCTCTGCTGCCAGCAAGCGTTTATAGCCTCGACGGGGTTACCTATTACCCAACAATGATCCTGTATCCTACTTAAAGAAACCTACAATTCCCAAAGAAGAATCCACATACACACTTTCTGTTTTCATTTTCTTTATATTCTTAAAGAGCAATGTCTTGGTTTGGTAGCCAATTCATGACACAGTCATTCACTGATTTATAACTTTGTTGAACAAGCTGGCTCGTGATGAGACCCCTTGTCTTTTGATTTTAACAATCTCGAGTCATTGCCCTATTGTGGTATGCAGTATTGGCAAAGTCAGCAAGTTATAACATCTATGATCATGATAAGCCGGCTCGTGATGAGACCTCTCACTCTTTAAGATAAAGTGTATCCTTGGATTGTTCCTCTGAAAGTTGTGATTTCCTTAGTAGGGGGGAAGTCGTTGTTTCCTTAAGATAGCTCTGGACAACAATAATAGAGTTTTTGGAAATAGCCATTCTACAGAGAATCTTTATTTTGTTATTGATACCTTTCATTGTACTGATATAAAACAATTTCTCACTAAAGGTTGTTTTCATCAAATTTTATGAAGTTGAAACTAGTATCATATCTAGGCTAGAGTTTTTAACTGTATCTTTCAATAATAAATATCAATTTTCCAAAAGATTTTCTATTTATACAAGTGAAAGATCAAAATTTGAAAGAGAATTAGTGTCTTTTTCATAAATGCCTATTGTAACCATTCAAAAATGGTTTTATTATGAAAAGAAAAACAACTACTCTACAAAATAGAAGAATGTTCTTCTATGGAAAATATTTCTTAAGAATCTGACCATTAACAGGTAGAGAATCTCTTTTTCCTGTTAAATCTTGTAACATGAAGGTAGATGGACCTATGACTTCTATGATCTGAAAAGGACCAAGCCACATTCTTTGAAATTTTGTATGTTTTCCTTTTTCCTCATGAGCCTTGTCCCATTTTAAAACTAGATCTCCCATCTGAAAATCTTTTCTGGATATCATATTGGAATCAAAAGAGGCCTTTACCAATGCTTGATGATGAGCGTGAGTAATCTTAGCCCATTCTCGTTGTTCTTCTAATTTAATTAATTCCAGCCGCCTAAGTAGTAAAGAGGAAGTTGGTGCTTCATCAATGTATTGAACCAAGGCTAAAGAGGGAATTGCTAGATGTGTTGGAAGAACAACAACTTTTCCCATAAACTAAATTAAAGAGAGAAGTGTCGATAATGGCTTTCTGCGTTATTCGATCTGCCCATAAAGCGTATATTAAAGACTTATGCCAATTTTTTTGATTTTGGTCAATGGTTCGCTTAATGATTCTAATTAAGTTCTTATTTGTAGATTTAGCTAACCCATTCCCTTGTGGATAATAATTGGCCGAGTATTTAAGCTTGAAACCCCTTTTGAGTGCAAATTCAGTCATTGCATTTCCAGAAAAGTATGATGCATTATCAAACATTAAAGCGGAAGGCAATCCAAACCTGGTGATTGTGAACTGATCTATGAATTCAATGATGTTTTCAGCGTTAGTCGTCTTGAGTGGAATTGCTTCTACCCATTTGGTAAAGTAATCTGTCACTGTCAGGATGTATCTATGCTGTTTAGAAGAGTGAGGAACGATCTCACCTATTATGTCCAATCCCCACTAATCAAAAGACTATTCAATGGTAACTGGTTGTAGTTGCAAGGCTGGTTTCTTTTGTCTCCCCGCAGCGATTTGACAGACTCGGTATTTCCTTACGTAGTTGTGTGCGTCCTTGAATAATTTGGGCTAGTAATAGCCTGCGCATAAAATTTTGTGGGCAGTTGCATCTCTAGCGTAGTGTCCGCCTGCTGGCCCATCGTGTAGTTCCTACAAGACTTTTTTAGCTTCAGATTTCTCAAGACATCTAAGGAGAACAAAATCATAATTTATTCTAAAAAGAACGTCATTCACAAGTTGATATTGTTTGGATTTTAATCTCAGGGCTCTTTTCTTGGTATGATCAAGATTTGGAGGAGCATATCCATTCTTTAAATAATAATTAATGTCAGCGTATAATGACTCAGCATCGTTTAGGCTTACCTCGTACACTTGTACCTCTTCAAATGGATTTTCGGGCATTAGCGATGCTCCTGCCAGCATTTTGCAAAAGCCTTGACCTTTTACAATATTTGCTGGTTTGATTTCTACGTCGTATTCCTATAAGGCAGTAACCCAATTTTCCCTTTTCTCACCCACTTCCTTCTGTACTAGAAGATTTCTTACCACTGGAAACAGTACTATGATCTTGGTATGTGTTTTGAGTAAAAAAGGTCTGAAATATTTAATTCCTTTAGATACAACATAAGCTTGTTTCTCCACATTTGAATAATTCAACTCAGCTCCTTGTAAATTGGAACTGAAAAAAGCAATTGGGGCTTCCGCCTTTTCTTGATTTGCTTGAGTGAGTATCACAGCATATGATCTATCTGAGGCAAATGTATACAAAATAAAAGGATCGGAAAAATTTGGAGTTGCTAAAGATGGAGCATTGATAATTGCTTGTTTGATCAAATTGAATGCCTCATGTTCATCTTGGCCCCATTTAAAGTTTGCGTTCTTTTTAATCATGGCTTGTAAAGGAGACATGATTCTTGAAAAATCTGGAAAAAATCTCTTTACAAAGTTAATCTGGCCAAGGAAATATTGCATGGCTTTCTTGTTGTGAGGTACGGGTACTACGGAAATTTCCTTGATTCTGTCAGGATCAATGTGAATTCCAGATTTTGACACTATGAATCCTAGAAGCTTTCCTTCACTTAATGCGAAAAATGATTTTTTCGGGTTAAGCGAAATCCCATACCTTAAACAACGTTGGAAGATTTGTTTTAAATCCCTGAGATGGTTGTTTCATTTCTTGGAATAAACAGTAATGTCATCCAAATATATTACCACTGACTTATTAACTAATCCTTTGAATGTGATGTCCATGGCTCTCTGAAATGTGGCACCCGCGTTTATCAAACCAAATGGCATCTTTTGATATGCGTATGTGCCCCACTTAGTTCTGAATGTCATTTTTAATTGATCGTCGGGATGCACCAACACTTGATTGTATCCTGAGAATCCATTCAAGAATGGCATTAATTCTGAGCCCGCAACTGCCTGCATTATTTGTTCCATGGGAGGTAAAGGAAAATTATCCTTTTGGCAGGCCTTGTTAAGGTTTCGAAAGTCAATGCATATTCTAATATCTCCATTTTTCTTTCTAACAGGTACCATATTGGAGACCCATTTAGAATGTCTAACGGGAAAGATTATTTTGGCTTTTAATAACTTGTTGAGTTCAGTTTTGATCTGATTTTCTAAATTTGGATGGATCTTTCTCAACTTTTGTTGGACAGGTTTTTCATTATCAATCATTGGGATAGTATGTTGGATGATGGAGGTGTCGTATGTTTTGAGTTCATCGTAATTCCAAGAAAATACACTTTTGTACTGTTGGGTCCCTATAATCCCTATAATCACTTTTGTACTTTTGTACTTTTGTACTATTGCAGCACCTCTAACAACATTATTGAAGAAAGATTCATTTTCATGGACTCCGGAAGCAACAAAGGCCTTTGAACATCTTAAAGAGGCAATGTACCAAGCACCGGTCTTAGCTACACCAGACTTCACAAAAACCTTTATTGTGGAATGTGATGCTTCAGGAAATGGAATTGGTGCTATTCTAATGCAAGATGAAAGACCCATTGCTTTTGAAAGTCGTCCAATCAAGGGAAAGTTTTTAAGCAAAGCTATTTATGAGAAGGAAATGTTGGCAATACTCCATGCACTTAAGAAATGGCGACCCTACCTAATGGGAAGACACTTCAAGGTAAAAACGGATCATGATAGCCTTAAATAATTTTTAGAACAAAGATTATCCTCTGAAGAGCAACAAAAGTGGGTCACAAAGATGTTGGGTTATGACTTTGAAATCATCTACAAAAAAGGGAAGCAAAATGTGGTGGCAGATGCACTCTCAAGAAAGGATGAGGATGTGGAAGCATTGTTGTGTGCCATTTCTATTATCCAACCAGATTGGATAAACGAAGCAAGGGAGGAATGGAAGAATGACGAAGAAGTGTGGGCACTTATTCGAAAGCTACAACAAGGTTCCAGTACTTCTGATACATTTAGCTGGCAAAATGATTAGTTATGGTACAAAGATCGCTTATACCTCTGTAAGAATTCCCAGCTAAAACAAAAGATTCTTATGGAATTGCACACTTCTCCCTTAGGAGGGCACTCAGGATTTTTAAAAACTTACCACAGGGTTAAGAAGGAATTATTTTGGGATGGCCTTAAATCAGATATTCAAAATTTTGTGGCGAAATGTTTGGTTTGCCAACAAAATAAAGTTGAAACAGTTAAGACACCAGGTCTATTACAACCTTTATCCATTCCAAGCCAACATTGGGAGGAGGTTTCAATGGATTTTATCACAGGTTTACCCAAGTCTGAGGGAAAGAGTGTCATCATGGTGGTAGTTGACAAACTTACCAAGTACGCACACTTTTGTGCATTATCACATCCATTTAAATCCAGTACAGTTTCTACTGCATTTATGGAAACAGTTCAAAAGCTACATGGAAACCCAAAGATTATTGTAAGTGACAGAGATCCCATTTTCACTGGAAATTTTTGGACAGAATTATTTTCTTGTCTTGGTACTCAGTTAGCTCATAGCTCATCTTATCATCCTCAATCTGATGGGAAAACTGAGATAGTAAACAAATGTTTGGAAGGATATCTTCGTTGCTTTGTATCTGATAAACAGACACAATGGGTCAAATGGTTGCCTCTGGCTGAATGGTGGTATAACACTTCCTTCCATACATCAACAAAAATGACCCCATTTATGGCACTTTATGGGTATCAACCACCATCCATCACATCATATTTAAGAGAAAATTCTAAGGTTCAGGCAGTGGAACATCACATCGAACATCAACAACAAGTCCTCCAACTCTTAAAGGATAACCTCGTGTTGGCACAAAATAGAATGAAACAACAGGCAGATCAACATCGCAGTGAAAGAAGTTTTGATGTGGGTGATTGGGTATTCCTACGGCTACAACCATATAATCAAATGTCCCTAAAGCAAGCTAAGAAGGAGAATAAATTATCACCAAAGTATTATGGTCCGTACAAGGTGTTGCAAAAGATTGGTACTATGGCATACAAATTGGAGCTTCCTGCAGCTTCTCGATTGCACCCAGTTTTCCATGTTTCATGTTTAAAGAAGGTTATAGGTGACAAGCTCCCAATTCAAACAATATTGCCAGAACTTGACGAGGAAGGAAAAATTATATTGGAACTGGAAGCAGTCACAGAAGCAAGAACTCGACAGCTACGAAATCGATCAATTTCAGAGTATCTTATCAAGTGGAAGAACTTATCCGCTGAAGATTCCACATGGGAGGATGAGAATTTTATGCAGAAGTATCCAGAACTACTCAAGCGTTGAGGACAACACTTTTTTTGAAGGAGAGGGGCATGTTGGGTCCCTATAATACTAGTGATTACCCCATTACTATTGTAGTTATACCCCTTATTTATATTGTTGTGACCCTATTACCCCCATATTGTTATTTCTGTGCCCCATAGAATCCCTCTATTGTTATTTTTGTGGCTTTATATTATTATTGTTAGGTCGGCTGGATTATATTGTGACTCCTTAGACTCGTATATATAGAAAGGAGGTTTTGTCATTTGTATCATCGAAGAATTGTTCATTTATGTAATGTAAAGGAGGTTGCCCCCTCGAAGAGGCTGAATTCTAAGGCGTTGATCTATCTTTTCTATCTTTTATTGAGATGGTTTCATAACATGTACTGTTTCAAGAGACGGATATAAGCTAATTTTTCTTCATGGGCTAGGCCAAGGCCTAGGTTGATATTCTGCGGTTTGGCATCAGTTCCTAGATTTACTAATTCATAATTCAAAGTTGAACTTTGGAGTTTTGAATTGGTAGATCTCTTGAATCGATCTTTTAAATCATAAAGGTCTTCTAATTTGACTACTGATTTAGGTATAGCATTGTTAGTACTATCCTGTTGCAATTTTTGGTCATGTTGATCTTCGTCAATTATTTGATTGGTGTAGGATCCTTCAGATGTGAGAAAACTCACGATATCAGGATCGTCGTTGAAAATCCTCAAATTGGTAATGTTATCAGGAATAGATGGTCTAAAAATTAACTCAATTTAAAATCTGTCAGGGCTAAAATCTTCTGAAGGAATGAGCTTGGAAGCTATGTTGGCTAAGAGGTCTACGCTAGCATTCTGGAGTCTAGGAATTGATGAAATATTAAATGCTATAAAATGTTCAGTCAGATCTTGAACTAAAGATTGGTAATGCTTTAAATGACCTGATAAACAGTGTATAGTATTGTGAACCTGTCTTATTACAATTTCAGAATCTCTGAATACTTGCAGGTATTTGACATCTAATCCGATTACTTTGTATAACCCTTGGACTAGAGCCTCGTATTCTGTGGTATTGTTGGTGCACTCAAATTCGATTCTGCAAGCTAGCATGGTTTTATCTCCCTTTGGGCTTACTAACATGCATCCTGCTCCTGCTCCTTCATTAGACTTAGAACCATCAAAAAATAGTTTCCAAAACAAAGATTTATTTACAGGACTATCTATAAAATTAATGCATTTAGAACTATCTGTTTGAGAAAAATTTTCTACTTGAGATAAAATAGAATGTTCTAACTAAGGTGAAGTATGAGCATTAAAATTTCCCAGGAAAGAATCTACTGAATAGTTGCTAGTAATGTTAGAATTGTATGCTACTGGTTCGTTTTCTCCCTCAAGTTCCATTACTATATATTTCTGATGTCGTCCGTGCCCAACTTTTATTTGATTTGGTTTACCATTATAAGGCAGCCTCATATGCGACCAGTCAGTTGCAAAGTATCCATGAAGTTTTTTTGACCAGTCTCTGCTAAGAATTAAGCCATAAAATTCAGTAATATCAGCAACTAAAATGTCGATAACTTGACATACCTTTGGGTTGGATGACAGCCTTATGGTAACCTGATTTAACTCGCCAATCACTTCGACTTGCGATCGATATAATTGGACTATGCGTACAACAGATTTCTATGGTTGAACATTCAATTTTGCACATATTGATCTTAGTAAAATATTCGATGAAGCTCCAGAATTGACTAATAAATTATGCACGTTTTTATTGAAAATTTCATAAGTAAGGAGAAATGAGGGAGTATGTGATCTCGATCTTCCTCCAATTAATGCGATATCGTTTGGATCAAATTTATTCATCGTACTAGTTGGAGGACTTCCCATATCATGGGAAGCTTGAGAGATTACAGCAGCTGGTAAAGGTGCAACTGGCACAGCTTCTAATTCTTTCAAAAGTACTTTCTGCTGGTTTTTTAACTTGCTCAATTCAAAAAGAGTAATATTGGCCCTAGTCTTTTTCATATCTTCTATGATATTATACTCCATTTCATTCGAAATGATTAGCGTTTTAGATGGAGTAGATGTGTCTGTTTGGACTGGGCTGGTTTGAGTCGCTTTAGGTGATGTTTTCTTGGCTGTGACTTTATCCTTAGTCATCAAGCTTGCGCTCTTTGGCTTAGGTGCAGGTTGAGGAGGATCAACTTGATTTCTGCTGCAAGTACTAACCGGGAATGCCTCTTGATCTTCTTCATTTGGGAGGATGAAATCACACATACCTTGTAACTCTACAACTTCTTCTTCATCAGTATGTTCTTCGGTAGTGTTTTCCTCTTCTTCTTCTTCTGACTCAACATTTGATATAGCATTAGGGGGTTTGGAATCAGTTGAAGGATTTCTTTTAAAAGGCCTCTATGGCTTTTTAGAAGAAGTTTCTGCCACTTGTTTCCTGATGTCGACCATTTCCTTAGACATGGTCTTCAAAACTTTTTGTAATCCTTCTAAATCAAATGGATCTTTTGGTTGTTTTTTCTTGGGATCTTCTTTGAAAGACACCTTCTTAGACTTTCGTTCTTCTATCACATTTTTCTTTTCTAGGGCCATAATACGTTTCTCTACTGCTATTGCTTCTTTCATGTTTTCAACTAAGGTTGTTTTGTTAGCCCTATCAACAAAAATTGCTAAGTTTGATGGTAAAGCAGTAATGTACCATTCACTTCGCACTTCTTCACTAGGCTAAGAAGCAGTAGGAATTTTGTTTAAGATTTTATTGAAACGTAAATTGAAATCTTTGATAGGTTATCTTGACTCGTCCCTAAGGTTAGAAAATTCATTGACCAGTGTCGTTGTAGACCTGTCATCACCAAACTTGGTCAGAAATTGTTCTTGGAAGATGTCCCAACTAGTAATAGATCCAGATGGTAATGAAAAATACCATGATCCAGCTGTTCCTTGCAAAGTATAAGGGAAAAGTGAAACAACAACATCCTCATTAACAACTCCATTGAGATTTATAGATAACATAAAGTTATTTATATGTTCTTCCGCTAGCATGCCTGCCTCAGGGTTAAACTTAGGTAGCCATTTTTCAGGATGGGCCGGTAACTGACTCAAGGGTGCAGGCATTAAGACTGCCCCTGGGTTATTCCATGGAGTTTGGGCCATTGCTGAACTACTAACAGAGGAAAGTGCAGAAGATGATCCCTGTGGTTGAGAAGATGAGGATATTATGACTCCAGATGGTTGAGAAGGAGTTGAGGAAGTTGCAATAGGCTGATGGACGATGATCTAAAGTGGAGGAGTGGATGGTTGACTTCGCGGTGAAGAGGTTGAGATGGATGATGATGATGAAAGAGTCTCGCTATTGGATCCTTTAGGAGACTTCCTTGCTCTCTTCCTGGTAAGTAGAGGTAATTCGGTTGGTTGAACACCAAACTTTTCACTCTTTAACCTGGTAATAGGATGAGCAGGGTTATATTGCGAAGTCACGTTGCCTTGAGATTTATCAGACCTTTGAGGAGATATAGAAAATTGCTGAAGTTTGTGAATCAAAGATTCAACTTCAGGAGGTTCAATAGTAGATTGTTCTGAAATATCAGGGTTTGTAGCAGCAGTTGTTGCAACAGTGACCTCTAACTCTAGATTTAAGGTTTCTGAATGCAATGGAGAAGTCGGAGGAGATGGTGAGGGCGATTTACTCTCAGAATGGTATTTAGATTTGGATTTTCTTACCATTCACAGTTCGGGGCCCTCCTTCTAGTGCCAAATATGTTGTGGCCCCGAAAATCGGGTCTACAACAAGGGGGATACCCGCCCGGTCTGGACCTTGGTTGGCAGCTCCTTTTCCATTTGGTATAGTGGGTCCGACGGGGGATATGGGACCAGTTTCCTAATTTAAGTATGTGTGTGAGAAAGATTGATATTTCTGTTTCTAATAGTTTCTAAATGGAATACTTCTACTCTAATTCTAATCTAATAATAAGGAAATTATTATTCTAATAAGAAGAAATATCTAAATCTATACTAACCCGGGGTGTAATCTTTCTTCTATGTGATCTAAAATGATTTCAAACAACAACTGGTAATAAAGATCATTCAGCTGTTATGAGAAAAGAATTGAATAAAGATGAACCATTTCGTATAAAAAGTTAGACGAAATAGTTGTGAAAAACACATCGCATAATAAGCTATTCATACACTAAGCATAAATAAATAGCTATCACGATACAAAAGTGCCAAATGATAACTCAGGAATTCATACATTAATATATAAATAACTGAACATGAAAATCACTCTAACACAAGGCAGAAATAGTTAAGAGATAGAAATACCATTTATAACTAGTCCTACTCATGAGCTTCAAACGATAACGATTTATCTCTTCTTGATCAAATATCCACTAAGAGTACAAAAGTGCAACATCAGTAGCAGATATCAAATGTAAACGTCAATAAATCCTGTTCCATTCATTCATCGAAACCTCCTTAGAGGGTACAGAAGTGCATGTTCTGGGGATAAGTTTTTGATAAATTTCAGGACCCCTCTCTAAATGCATGAGAGGGTTTTAAATACTACTAATTAAATCTAAAAATAAATTATTACAAAAATATAGGATGCGGTTTAAATGACCGTCCTCTTTTCAGGAAAATAAAACAAAATTAAAACAAAAATCGAATCTAAAATTAAACTACTTTTGTATTTGGTCCTTGAAATCGCATGCATGCAGCATCTGTTTGAGAAGAGTCGGCTGGCCGACTTGCGATTTTAGTTGAGCTGAGAAAACAGAATCGACAAGAGCTGGCGCCATTTTTTCAGCCGAATTGATGATACACTTAAGAGTCATCCACTGGTTATGTGGCTTTACCAAGTATGCCCAGTAATAATCCCAGTTCAACTTGGTTAACCCTTGGATTGCTTGTGCCTTTTCTTGGGCCTTCTGTTTCCAATCTTCCTGTAGTGTTGTTTTCCTGAAATTTTCGGAGCTTGCAAGTGACTGGGCAATTAGCAGCTTTCTTTTTCGAGAAATTTTTCTCAGCAAAAACTGCCTCTGTTTCTTGATCCGGATTTCCTTGATGCGTTTTTCGCCTTTTGTGCTTTTTCCTTCCAGCTGATATAAAGTTCAAAATTTGTAAAAATAATATTTCCGTAAGCTCTTGACCCTGAGTCTTAAACTGTCTGTTTCTGATATCAACGTTGTCCAGTATCCACTTGACCATGTCCGTGTATGGGAGAATTTTGGGTCTTGCTGCTATCCGGTGTAAGAATGAGCAGGCTAACTCTGTGATGGATGCCTCAGATGAACTGTTTGAGCCCGCAATATCAGCAACTTCCATTACTCTGGGATTCTCTTCTTCAAGCAGATTATACATGCCTTCCCTCATAGCAATTCTCGCATCTCTGTTCCATGCAGTGTCTGTATACAAGGGCGCCATTTCCTTTTCTTCTGAGCTCCGGGCTTTGCTTTTCTTTCCCATTTTATCCTGCATATTTCTTTGTATTGGCCTCCGTTCTCCGTTCCTGCAATTCACAAGTGAAAATGAATGACAAGGAAGGGCGATGGGAAAGTTTTTTTTTTAAATGCTGAAGACACATCAAATATACCACCTTACATGAATAATGCGCCTGAAAGATGTCCGATGAAGCGATTTTGCGATTTGCTTCGCAATATCGCAGATCGCAGCATCACAAAATGATAACATCGCAAAATCGTATCATCGCAGAATCATTGTATCGCGAGATCACAATATCGTAATATTGCAATATCGCAGATCGCAGGAACGTTATATATGATAAACTTTGTTAACCTGTTTTCTGCAAAATGCGATCTTGCGATCGACGTCATCGCATATCAGCAAATTAAAGTGTTTCAATGTAAATTGTGTTGTATGCGGTGCGATATCTCATTATCGCACATCGCAATCTCGCAATGCCTAAAATTCAGCTCATAAGGAGGTATCTCGTTATCTTTTTCCAATGCGATATTCCTATGGAAAGATTTGTGTCTTACCTTATCATAAAACTTAGATTTTTGGATTTTTCAAGGGGGGCTTCCTAAGCTTATGATGGTAATTTTATTCGAAAAAGGAAATTTAAACACTACTTTGATTTTTAAATTTTTTTCTAAGGGTCCCCACTTATTTAGTATTAGGAATTACACTAAATAAGAAGGGGGGTTGTTGCTGGCCACAAAATTGGCGATTCACTTGGAAGAACCAGTTATCTCTGCTGCTTTTTGAATTTTCAAAACTTCCAAAACAGAAAATTTTCCAAAAATTTAAACTTTATTATAGAAAGATAAAGTACATTATACTTTAACCTATCAATGACACTTTGTTTCAACTATTTTCAACTTTGATTATTTGGTGCCTCAAGCTAGTCCTTGTATTTACACCAGTCATTACTTGGCTTGTAAAGATAAAACAAAGTCTTCTCTGTAAACCAGTTTTAAATATGCTCATTTTTTGTAGGTAGAGCCTCTACTGCCAGCAGGTGTTTATAGCCTCGACAGGGTTACCTGTTACCCAGCAATGATCCTGTATCCTACTTAAAGAAACCTATAATTCCCAAAGAAGAATCCACATCCACACTTTCTGTTTTCATTTTCTTTTTTATTCTTAAAGAGCAATGTCTTGGTTTGGTAGCCAATTCATGACATAGTCATTCACTGATTTATAACTTTGTTGAACAAGCTGGTTCATGATGAGACCCCTTGTCTTTTGATTTTTACAATCTCGAGTCATTGCCTTGTTGTGGTATGCAATATTGGAAAAGTCTGCAAGTTATAACATCTATGATCATGATAAGCCGGCTCGTGATGAGACCTCTCACTCTTTAAGATAAATGTATCCTTGGATTGTTCCTCTGAAAGTTGTGATTTCCTTAGTAGGGAGGAAGTCATTGTTTCCTTAAGATAGCTCTGGACGACAATAATAGAGTTTTTTGAAATAGTTGTTCTACAGAGAATCTTTATTTTGTTATTGATACCTTTCATTGTATTGATATAAAAAAATTTCTCACTAAAGGTTGTTTTCATCAAATTTTATGAAGTTGAAACTAGTATCATATCTAGGCTAGAGTTTTTAACTGTATCTTTCAATAATAAAGATCAATTTTCCAAAATATTTGCTATTTATACAAGTGAAAGATCAAAATTTGAAAGAGAATTGGTGTCTTTTTCGTAAATGCCTATTGTAACCATTCACAAATGGTTTTATTATGAAAAGAAAAACAACTACTCTACAAAATAGAAGAATGTTCTTCTATGGAAAATATTTCTTAAGAATCTGACCATTAACAGTTAGAGAATCTCTTTTTCATGTTAAATCTTGTAACATGAAGGTAGATGGACCTATGACTTCTATGATCTAAAAAGGACCAAGCCACATTCTTTGAAATTTTGTATGTTTTCCTTTTTCCTCATGAGCCTTGTCCCATTTTAAAACTAGATCTCTCATTTGAAAATTTTTTCTGGATATCATATTGGAATCACAAGAGGCCTTTACCAATGCTTGATGATGAGCGTGAGTAATCTTAGTCCGTTCTCGTTGTTCTTCTAATATAATTAATTCCAGCTACCTAAGTTGTAAAGAGGAAGCTGGTGCTTCATCAATGTATTGAACCAAGGCTAAAGAGGGAATTGCCAGATGTGTTGGAAGAGCAACTTCTTTCCCATAAAATAAATTAAAGGGAGAAGTGCCGATAGAGGCTTTCTACGTTATTCGATCTGCCCATAAAGCATATATTAAAGACTTATGCCAATTTTTTTCATTTTGGTCAATGGTTCGCTTAATGATTCTACTTAAGTTCTTATTTGTAGATTCAGCTAACCCATTCCCTTGTGGATAATAATTGGCCGAGTATTTAAGCTTGAAACGTGCAAATTCAGTCATTGCATTTCTAGAAAAGTATGATGCATTATCAAACATTAAAGTGGAAGGCAATCCAAACCTGGTGATTACAAACTGATCTATGAATTCAATGATGTTTTCACCGTTAGCCGCCTTGAGTGGAACTGCTTCTACCTATTTGGTAAAGTAATCTATCGTTGTCAGGATGTATCTATGTTGTTTAGAAGAGTGAGGAACGATCTCACCTATTATTTCCAATCCCCACTGATCTAAAGACTGTTCAATGGTAACTTGTTGCAATTGCAAGGTTGGCTTCTTTTGTCTCCCAGCAGCGATTTGACAGACTTGGCATTTCCTTACGTAATTGTGTGTGTCTTTGAATAATGTGGACCAGTAATAGCCTACGCATAAAATTTTGTGGGCAGTTTCATCTCCAGCGTAGTGTCTACCTGCTAGCCCATTGTGGAGTTCCTACAAGACTTTTTCAGCTTCAGATTTCTCAAGACATCTAAGGAAAATAGAATCATAATTTATTCTAAAAAGAACGTCATTCACAAGTTGATATTGTTTGGCTTTTAATCTCAGGGCTCTTTTCTTGGTATGATCAAGATTTGGAGGAGCATATCCATTCTTTAACTAATAAATAATATCACCGTATAATGACTCAGCATCGTTTAGGCTTACCTCGTACACTTGTACCTCTTCAGATGGATTTTCGAGCATTAGCGATGCTCCTGCCAGAATTTTGCAAAAGCCTTGACCTTTTACAATATTTGCTGGTTTGATTTCTACGTCGTATTCCTGTAAGGCGGTAACCCAATTTGCCCTTTTCTCACCCACATCCTTCTGTACTAGAAGATTTCTTACCATTGGAAACGGTACTATGATCTTGGTATGTGTTTTGAGTAAAAAAGGTCTGAAATATTTAATTTCTTTAAAAACAGCATAAGCTTGTTTCTCCACATTTGAATAATTCAACTCAGCTCCTTGTAAATTGGAACTGAAAAAAGCGATTGGGGCTTCTGCCTTTTCTTGATTTGCTTGAGTGAGTATCGCAGCATATGATCTATCTGAGGCAAATGTATACAAAATAAAAGGATCGAAAAAATTTGGAGTTGCTAAATATGGAGCATTGATAATTACTTGTTTGATCAAATTGAATGCATCATGTTCATCTTGGCCCCATTTAAATTTTGCATTCTTTTTTATCATGGCTTGTAAAGGAGACATGATTCTTCAAAAATCTGGAACAAATCTCTTTAGAAAGTTAATCTGGCCAAGGAAAGATTGCATGGCTTTCTTGTTGTGAGGTAGGGGTACTACGGAAATTTCCTTGATTTTGTCAGGATCAATGTGAATTCTAGATTTTGACACTATGAATCCTAGAAGCTTTCCTTCACTTAATGTGAACAAGGATTTTTTCGGGTTAAGCGAAATCCCATACCTTAAACAACGTTGGAAGATTTGTTTTAAATCCCTGATATGGTTGTTTCGTTTCTTGGAATAAACAGTAATATCATCCAAATAGATTACCACTGACTTATTAACTAATCCTTTTAATGCGATATCCATGGCTCTCTGAAATGTGGCACCCGCGTTTATCAAACCAAATGGCATCTTTTGATATGGGTATGTGCCCCACTTAGTTCTGAATGTCGTTTTTAATTGATCGTCGGGATGCACCAACACTTGATTGTATCCTGAGAATCCATCCAAGAATGACATTAATTCTGAGCCTGCAACTGCCTACAGTATTTGTTCCATGGGAGGTAAAGGAAAATTATCCTTTTGGCAGGCCTTGTTAAGGTTTCGAAAGTCAATGCAGATTCTAATATGTCCATTTTTCTTTCTAACAGGTACCATATTGGAGACCCATTTAGAATGTTGGGTCCCTATAATACTAGTAATTACCCCATTACTATTGTAGTTGCATCCCTTATTAATATTGTTGTGCCCCTATTATCCCCATATTGTTATTACTGTGCCCCATAGAATCCCTCTATTTTTATTTTTGTGGCCTTATATTATTATTGTTAGGTCGGCTGGGTTATATTGTGACTCCTTGGACTCCTATATATAGAAAGGAGGTTTTGTCATTTGAATAATCCAAGAATTGTTCATTTATGTAATGTAAATGAGGTTTCCCCCTCGAAGAGGCTGAATTCTAAGGCGTTTATCTATCTTTTCTATCTTTTCTTGAGTTGGTTTCATAACATTTGGTATCAGAGCTTTGGATTCTAGGGTTTCGATGCTCCAAACAGGTCATCGTGGCATTTTCGCTATAACGTTTTTTCTACGACGTTTCAGAAGTTACAAAAAAAACGCATTTGAGAAGAAATTGTGCTGAACCTAGGGTCCGAATTGTAGAGCTTTTTGCGCTATACTTGTGGAGATATGATCTGAGCAAGTTGGTCTTTTTGCAGACTCTTGAATTACATTCCAAACAGGTGACCTGGGAAAAATAATCATAACTTTCTCTCTGGAGATCAGATTGAAATTTCGTAAGAAGGTATAGAAAGAGGACAGATTGTAGTTTCTTGTATACATTTTTCAGATCCAAAGGTCGAAACAGTGACTCGTGGCACGTCGTACAAGTTCGTTCTACTGAACTAGTCTATAATCAAGTCACTGTGGGAGATTTCGCATAACTCTTCCTTGGAGAATCCAATTTGGGTCAGACTTGTGGCATTGGAAAGAGGGCACAGAGCGCTACTGCATATCACAAATTCAGAACTAAATGATTGGAAAGTACAGAGATGCATCAGAGGCAATATCAAGCTCTTACAAAGTGAAAAAAGGTGTGTAGAGCTTCTTAAATTTTTGCTTAAGCTTGGTTTGAAAATTTATTTTGAAGGAATTCAAAGGGCATAGTAGAGCATTATTATCAGTAACTGATGCCCCGAGGAAAGAAAATGCAAACACCTAGTAAGGAACCTGAAAGCTCTAGCATGACTCATGAAGAAGAGGAAGAAATGCTACATGATATATCAAAATTACAAAAACAAGTGCAACAAATGTCACTGTCACAAAAGCTAATAGAAGCTAAGATAAATGGCATGGAAGTTAATATGAATGGCATGGAAGCTAAGATGAATGGCATGGAAGCTAAGATGGACAACTTGAAGATATATTTGAACACAAATTTGAAGACAGGCATGGCAGATTTGAAGACAAATTTGACAAATTTTCTATAAGAAATACTTACCAATGGTGAAAAGGTAGTAAAGGAAACTCATGATGCGAATAAAAGAAATGTTAATCATGATTTCTTAGACTCTAATGTGGTATCGAAAACTCACCATATTCCAAAAATCGATATGAGGAAGTTTGATGGCAAGGATCCCGCAACATGGATATTACAAATGGAGCAATTTTCGATCTCAATAATGTGCAAAACACACAAAAGGTACGTATGGAAACTTTATATTTGGAACCAAATCAGTTTGTATGGTATCAATGGCTTTGCTCTCGTAAACAATTTATCACTTGGGCAATTTTTACGGAAGAATTGATAGCACATTATGAGGATACAAAAAGCAACACTTTTTTTAGCCAATTGATAAGTCTCAAACAAAAGGTTTCAATAATGGAGCACATTGAGGAGTTCCAAAAATTGAACATAAGGGTAAAAGATATTCTAGAGGAGCATAGGATTGATGTGTTCATAGGGTCTTTAAAGGATAATATCCAACATGATGTTCGCCTTTGGGAACCTGATTCATTAGAGAAGGCATTCAGGTTAGCAAGAAAAATGGAAAGCAAAATTATGGCAACCAAGAAGCATACCACTCTCAACTATAAAGATGGAAGTGTGGTTTCTCCTAGTCTTCCACAACCTATAAGGTTGACACCACAACAATTGGAAGAAAAAAGAGCAAAAGGGCTTTGTTACAGTTGTGATAGCAAATACACTAAAGGTCATAAGTGTGCTGAGAAGAAATTATTTTACATAGATTGTGAAGAGGAAGAAGAAAAGGAGCAAGAAAGGTCAAAAGAAGAGGATATACTCCAGGAACAAAGCCTAGATAAAGAAGAAATGAATCCGACCATATCTTGTAATGCATTGGCGGGAATTACCACTCCTCAAACCATCAAGATAGAAGGACAAATCAAGAAGAAAAAGGTAATAGTGTTGATTGATTCAGGAAGTACCCACAATTTTATTCATTGTAAGGTAGCAAAAGAATTGAATTGCTTCTTATACCCAGCACCAGAGTGTCAAGTGATGGTTGCAAATGGAGGAACAATAAATTGCTCTGGAAAGTGCCATAATATCAAGCTATCCATGGGAGAAAATGTATTGACTAGCCCAATGCTTTCCATTCCAATGGGAGGTGCTGATGTTGTACTAGGAGTCCAATGGCTACAATCCTTGGGTACAATAGCTTTTAATTTTCAAGAACTTTTCATGAAATTTTCCGTGGAAGGAAAGGAAGTTGAATTAAGGGGTATTGCAGGGAAACCAGGAAAGATAATCAGCTCTAATGGTATGACAAAGCTTCTAAAAAAGGAACAAAGGGGTGTAATTGCACAATTATGTTCGCTAGATGTTTCCACATTGCAATCATCTATTTCTCCAGATCTCCAAAAAGTCTTGGACAATCATTCCAAGGTATTTGAGACTCCCAAAGGTCTCCCACCTATTCGTGATCATGATCATGCTATTCATTTGATTCCAGGAAGTGTTCCTCCAAACATCAGGCCGTACAGATATCCTTATGCCCAAAAGAGTGAAATTGAACGTATGGTTGCAGAAATGCTAGAGGCTGGTATAATTCAACCGAGTCAAAGTTCTTTCTCTGCTCCAGTAGTATTGGTGCACAAGAAGGATGGATCATGGCGCATGTGTCCGGATTATAGGGAGCTCAACAAGCTCACTATTAAAGATAAGTTTCCCATTCCTGTCATTGATGAATTATTGGATGAATTGCATGGATCAATTTACTTCACCAAGTTGGATCTTCGTTCAGGATATCATCAAATCAGAATGAAGATTGAAGACATTCTGAAAATAGCATTTAGAACTCATGAGGGTCATTATGAATTTTTGGTCATGCCTTTTGGCCTTACCAATGCACCTTCAACATTTCAAGGTTTGATGAATTCCATTTTCAAACCATTCCTTAGAAAATTTGTGTTAGTATTTTTTGATGATATACTAATCTACAGCAAGTCTTGGAAGGATCATGTTGAACATGTTGACAGGGTGCTACAACTATTGGAGGAGAAACAATTATATGCAAAAAGATCCAAATGTTTCTTTGGAGTACAAGAGGTGGAATATCTGGGTCATATTGTATCTCATGAAGGAGTTAAGGTAGACCCTAGAAAAATTAAAGCCATTAAGGAATGGAAAATCCCCACATCCATAAAGCATTTGAGAGGATTTCTCGGGTTGACAGGGTATTATCGCAAGTTTGTTAAGAATTATGGGAGAATAGCAGCACCTCTAACAACATTATTGAAGAAAGATGCATTTTCATGGACTCCATAAGCAACAAAGGCCTTCGAACATCTTAAAGAGGCAATGTGCCAAGCACCGGTCTTAGCTACACCAGACTTCACAAAAACCTTTATTGTGGAATGTGATGCTTCAGGAAATGGAATTGGTGTTGTTTTAATGCAAGATGAAAGACCCATTGCTTTTGAAAGTCGTCCAATCAAGGGAAAGTTTTTACACAAAGCTATTTATGAGAAGGAAATGTTGGCAATACTCCATGCACTTAAGAAATGGCGACCCTACCTAATGGGAAGACACTTCAAGGTAAAAACTGATCATGATAGCCTTAAATACTTTTTAGAACAAAGATTATCCTCTGAAGAGCAACAAAAGTGGGTCACAAAGATGTTGGGTTATGACTTTGAAATCATCTACAAAAAAGGGAAGCAAAAAGTGGTGGCAGGTGCACTCTCAAGAAAGGATGAGGATGTGGAAGCATTGTTGTGTGCCATTTCTATTATCCAACCAGATTGGATAAACGAAGCAAGGGAGGAATGGAAGAATGACAAGAAGTATGGGCACTTATTCGAAAGTTACAACAATATTCCAGTACATCTGATACATTTAGTTGGAAAATTGATTCTTTATGGTACAAAGATCGCTTATACCTCTGTAAGAATTCCCAACTAAAACAAAAGATTCTTATGGAATTGCACACTTCTCCCTTAGTAGGGCACTCAGGATTTTTAAAAAATTACCACATGGTTAAGAAGGAATTTTTTTGGGATGGCCTTAAATCAGATATTCAAAAATTTGTCGCAAAATGTTTGGTTTGCTAACAAAATAAAGTTGAAACAATTAAGACACTGGGTCTATTACAACCTTTATCCATTCCAAGTCAACGTTGGGAGGAGGTTTCAATGGATTTTATCATAGGTTTACTCAAGTCTAAGGGAAAGAGTGTCATCATGGTGGTAGTTGACAGACTTAACAAGTACGCACACTTTTGTGCATTATCACATACATTTAAAGCCAGTATGGTTTCTACTGCATTTATGGAAACAATTCAAAAGCTACATGGAAACCCAAAGATTATTGTAAGTGACAGAGATCCCATTTTCACTGGACATTTTTGGACAGAATTATTTTCTTGTCTTGGTACTCAGTTAGCTCATATCTCATCTTATCATCCTCAATCTAATGGGCAAACTAAGATAGTAAACAAATGTTTGGAAGGATATCTTTGTTGCTTTGTATCTGATAAACAGACACAATGGGTCAAATGGTTGCCTCTGGCTGAATGGTGGTATAACACTTCCTTCCATTTAGCAACAAAAATGACCCCATTTATGGCACTTTATGGATATCAGCCACCATCCATCACATCATATTTAAGAGAAAATTCTAAAGTTCAAGCAGTGGAACATCACATCGAACATCAACAACAAGTCCTCCAACTCTTAAAGGATAACCTCGTGTTGGCACAAAATAGAATGAAACAACAGGCAGATCAACATTGCAGTGAAATAAGTTTTGATGTAGGTGATTGGGTATTCCTACGGCTATAACCATATAAGAAAATGTCCCTCAAGCAATCTAAGAAGGATAATAAATTATCACCAAATTATTATGGTTCGTACAAGGTGTTGCAAAAGATTGGTACTATGGCATACAAATTGGAGCTTCCTACAACTTCTAGATTGCACCCAGTTTTCCATGTTTCATGTTTAAAGAAGGTTATAGGCGAAAAGCTCCCAGTTCAAACAATATTGCCAGAACTTGACGAGGAAGAAAAAATTATATTCGAACCGGAAGCAGTCACAGAAACAAGAACTCAACAGCTATGAAATCGATCAATTTCAGAGTATCTTATCAAGTGGAAGAACTTATCCGCTGAAGATTCCACATGGGAGGATGAGAATTTTATACAGAAGCATCCAGAACTACTCAAGTGTTGAGGACAACACTTTTTTTGAAGGAGAGGGGCATGTTGGTTCCCTATAATACTAGTAATTACCCCATTACTATTGTAGTTGCATCCCTTATTAATATTGTTGTGCCCCTATTATCCCCATATTGTTATTACTATGCCTCATAGAATCCCTCTATTGTTATTTTTGAGGCCTTATATTATTATTGTTAGGTCGGCTGGGTTATATTGTGACTCCTTAGACTCCTATATATAGAAAGGAGATTTTGTCATTTGAATCATCCAAGAATTGTTCATTTATGTAATGTAAAGGAGGTTGCCCCCTCGAAGAGGCTGAATTCTAAGGCGTTGATCTATCTTTTCTATCTTTTCTTGAGCTGGTTTCATAACATAGAATTTCTAATGGGAAAGATTATTTTGGCTTTCAATAACTTGTTGAGTTCAATTTTGATCTGATTTTCTAAATTTGGATACATCTTTCTCAACTTTTGTTGGATAGGTTTTTCATTATCAATCATTGGGATAGTATGTTGGATGATGGAGGTGTCGTGTGTTTTGAGTTCATCGTAATTCCAAGCAAATACACTTTTGTACTATTTCAAGAGACGGATATAGGCTAATTTTTCTTCAGGGGCTAGGCCAAGGCCTAGGTTGATATTCTGCGGTTTGGCATCAGTTCCTAGATTTACTAATTCATAATTCAAAGTTGAACTATGGAGTTTTGAATTGGTAGATCTTTTGAATCGATCTTTTAAATCATAAAGGTTTTCTAATTTGACTAATGATTTAGGTATAACATTGTTAGTACTATCCTGTTGCAATTGTTGGTCATGTTGGTCTTCGTCAATTATTTGATTGATGTAGGATCCTTCAGATGCAAGAAAACTCACGATATCAGGATCGTCGTTGAAAATACTCTAATTGGTAATGTTATCAGGAATAGATGGTCTAAAAATTAACTTAATTGAAAATTGGTCAGGGCTAAAATCTTCTGAAGGAATGAGCTTGGAAGCTATGTTGGCTAAGAGGTCTGCGCTAGCATTCTGGAGTCTAGGAATTGATGAAATATTAAATGCTATAAAATGTTCAGTCAGATCTTGATCTAAAGATTGGTAATGCTTTAAATGACCTGATAAACAGTGTATAGTATTGTGTACCTGTCTTATTACAATTTCAGAATCTCTGAATACTTGCAGGTATTTGACGTCTAATCTGATTGCTTTGTATAACCCTTGGACTAGAGCCTCGTATTCTATGGTATTGTTGGTGCACTCAAATTCGAGTCTGCAAGTTAGCATGGTTTTATCTCCCTCTGGGCTTACTAAAACGCATCCTTCTCCTGCTCCTTCGTTAGACTTAGAGCCATCAAAAAATAGTTTCCAAAACAAAGATTTATTTACAGGACTATCTATAAAATTAATGCATTTAGAACTATCTGTTTGAGAAACATTTTCTACTTGAGATAAAACAGAACTTTCTAATTAAGGTGAAGTATGAGCATTAAAATTTCCTAGGAAAGAATCTACTGAATAGTTGCCAGTAATGTTAGAATTGTATGGTACTGGTTCATTTTCTCCCTCAAGTTTCGTTACTATGTATTTCTGATGTCGTTCGCGCTCAACTTTTATTTGATTTGGTTTACCATTATAAGGTAGCCACATATGCGACCAGTCAATTGCAAAGTATCCATGAAGTTTTTCTGACCAGTCTTTGCTAAGAATTAAGCCATAAAATTCAGGAATATCAGCAACTAAAATGTCGATAACTTGACATACCTTTGGGTTGGATGACAGCCTTATGGTAACCTAATTTAACTCGCCAATCACTTCGACTTGCGATTGATCTAATTGGACTATGTGTACAGTGGAATTTTGTGGTTGAACATTCAATTCTGCACATATTGATCTTGGTAAAATATTCGATGAAGCTCCAGAATTGACTAAGCAATTATGCACGTTTTATTGAAAATTTCATAAGCAAGGAGAAATGGGGGAGTATGCGATCTCGATCTTCCTCCAATTAATGCGATATCATTTGGATCAACTTTATTCATCGTACTAGTTGGAGGTCTTCCCATATCATGGGAAGCTTGAGAGATTACAGCAGCTGGTAAAGGTGCAACTGTCATAGCATGTAATTCTTTCAAAAGTACTTTCTGCTGGTGTTTTAACTTGCACAATTCAAAAATAGTAATATTGGCCATAGTCTTTTTCATATCTTCTACGATATTATACTCCATTTCATCCGAAAAAATTAGTGTTTTAGATGGAGTAGATGTGTTTGTTTGGACTGGACTGGTTTGAGTCGCTTTAGGTGATGTTTTCTTGGCTGTGACTTTATCCTTAGTCATCAAGCTTGCGCTCTTTGGCTTAGGTGCAGGTTGAGGAGGATCAAGTTAATTTCTGCTGTGAGTACTAACCAGGAATGCCTCTTGATCTTCTTCATTTGGGAGGATGAAATCCCACATACCTTGTAACTCTACAACTTCTTCTTCATCGGTATGTTGTTCGGTAGTGTTTTCCTGTTCTTCTTCTTCTGACTCGGCATTTGATATAGCGTTAGGGGGTTTGGAATCAGTTGAAGGATTTCATTTAAAATGGTTGTATGGCTTTTTACAAGAAGTTTTTTCCACTTGTTTCTTGATGTCGACCATTTCGTTAGACATGGTCTTCAAAACTTTTTGTAATCCTTCTAAATCAAATGGATCTTTCGGTTGTTTTTTCTTGGGATCTTCTTTGAAAGACACCTTCTTATACTTTCGTTCTTCTATCGCGTTTTTCTCTTCTAGGGACATAATACGTTTCTCTACTGCTATTGCTTCTTTCATGTTTTCAACTAAGGTTGTTTTGTTAGCCCTATCACCAAAAATTGCTAACTTTGATGGTAAAGCAGGAATGTACCATTCACTTCGCACTTCTTCACTAGGCTGATAAGCAGTAGGAATTTTGTTTAACATTTTATTGAAATGTAAATTGAAATCTTTGATAGGTTCTCTTGACTCAGCCCTAAGGTTAGACAAGTCATTGATCAGTGTCGATGTAGACCAGTCATCACCAAACTTGGTCAGAAATTGTTCTTGGAAGATGTCCCAACTAGTAATAGATCCAGATGGTAATGAAAAATACCATGATCAGGTTGTTCCTTGCAAAGTATAATGGAAAAGTCGAACAACAGCATCCTCATTAACAACTCCATTGAGATTTATAGATAACATAAAGTTATTTATATGTTCTTCCGCTAGCATGCCTGCCTCAGGGTTAAACTTAGGCAGCCATTTTTCAGGATGGGCCGGTAACTAACTCAAGGGTGTAGGCATTAAGACTGCCCCTGGGTTATTCCATGGAGTTTGGGCCATTGCTGAACTAATAATAGAGGAAAGTGCAGAAGATGATCCCTGTGGTTGAGAAGATGAGGATATTATGACTCCAGATGGTTGAGAAGGAGTTGAGGAAGTTGCAATAGGCTGATGGACGATGATCTAAAGTGGAGGAGTGGATGGTTGACTTCGCGGTGAATAGGTTGAAATGGATGATGATGATGAAAGAGTCTCGCTATCGGATCCTTTAGGAGACTTCCTTGCTCTCTTCCTGGTAGGTAGAGGTAATTCGGTTGGTTGAACACCAAACTTTTCACTATTTAACCTCGTAAGAGGATGAGCAGGGTTATATTGCGAAGTCATGCTGCCTTGAGATTTATTAGACTTTTGAGGAGATATAGAAAATCGCTGAAGTTTGTGAATCAAAGATTCAACTTTAGGAAGTTCAATAGTAGATTGTTATGAAATATCAAGGTTTGTAGTAGCGATTGTTGCTCTAGTGACTTCTAACTTTGGATTTAAGGTTTCTGAATGCAATGGAGAAGTCGGAGGAGATGGTGAGGGCGATTTACTCTTAGAATGGTATTTAGATTTGGATTTTCTTGCCATTCACGGTTCGGGGCCCTCCTTCTAGCGGAAACTATGTTGTGGCCCCGAAAATTGGGTCTACAACAAGGGGTATACCCGCCCGGTCTCGACCTTGGTTGGCAGCTCCTTTTCCGTTTGGTATAGCGGGTCCGACTAGGGATATGGGACCAATTTCCCAATTTAAGTGTGTGTGTGAGAAAGATTGATATTTCTGTTTCTAACAGTTTCTAAATGGAATACTTCTACTCTAATTCTAATCTAATAATAAGGAAATTATTATTCTAATAAGTAGAAATATCTAAATCTATACTAACCCAGGGTGTAATCTTTCCTCTATGCGATCTAAAATGATTTCAAACAACAACTGGTAATAAAGATCATTCAGCTGTTATGAGAAAAGAATTGAATAAAGATGAACCATTTCGTATAAAAAGTTAGATGAAATAGTTGTGAAAAACATATCGCATAATAAGCTATTCATACACTAAGCATAAATAAATAGCTATCACCGTACAAAAGTGCCAAATGATAACTCAGGCATTCATACATTAATATATAAATAACTGAACATGAAAATCACTCTAACACAAGGCAGAAATAGTTAAGAGATAGAAATACCATTTATAACTAGTCCTACTCATGAGCTTCAAGCGATAACGATTTATCTCTTCTTGATCAAATATCCACTAAGAGTACAAAAGTGCAACATCAGTAGTAGATATCAAATGCAAACATCAATAAATCCTGTTCCATTCATTCATCAAAACCTCCTCAGAGGGTACAGAAGTGCATGTTCTGGGGATAAGTTTTTGATAAATTTCAGGACCCCTCTCTAAATGCATGAGAGGGGTTTAAATACTACTCATTAAATCTAAAAATAAATTATTACAAAAATATAGGATTCGGTTTAAATGACCGTCCTCTTTTCAGGAAAATAAAACAAAATTAAAACTAAAATTGAATCTAAATTTAAACTACTTCTGTACTTGGTCCTTGAAATCGCATGCATGCAACATCTGTTTGAGAAGAGTCGGCTAGCCGACTTCCGATTTTAGCTGAGCTGAGAAAACATAATCGACAAGAGCTGGCGCCATTTTTTCGGACGAATTGATGATACACTTAAGAGTCATCCACTGGCTATGTGGCTTTCCCAAGTATTCCCAGTAATAATCCCAGTTCAACTTGGTTAACCCTTGGATTGCTTTTGCCTTTTCTTGGGCCTTTTGTTTCCAATCTGCCTGTAGTGTTGTTTTTTTGCAATTTTCGGAGCTTGTAGGTGACCAGGCAATTAGCAGCTTTCTTTTCGAGAAATTTTTCTGAGCGAAAACTGCCTCCATTTCTTGATCCGGATTTCCTTGATGCGTTTTTTGCCTTTTGCACTTTTTCCTTCCAGCAGATATAAAGTTCAAAATTTGTAAAAATAATATTTCCATAAGCTCTTGACCCTGAGTCTTAAACTGTCTGTTTCTGATATCAACATTGTCTAGTATCCACTTGACCATGTCCGTGTATGGGAGAATTTTGTGTCTTGCTGCTATCCTGTGTAAGAATGAGCAGGCTAACTCTGTGATGGATGCCTCAGATGAACTGTTTGAGCCCGTGGTAGCAGCAACTTCCATTACTCTGGGATTCTCTTCTTCAAGCAGATTATACATGCCTTGCCACGTAGCAATTCCCACATATTTGTTCCATGCCGTGTCTGTATACAAGGGCGCCATTTCCTTTTCTTCTGAGCTTGGGGCTTTGCTTTTCTTTCCCATTTTATCCTGTGTATTGCTTTGTATTGGCCTCTCTTCTCCGTTCTTGCAATTCACAAGTAAAAATGAATGACAAGGAAGGGTGATGGGAAAGTTTTTTAAATGCTGAAGACACATCAAATATACCACCTTACGTGAGATGATTTTTCGATAAGCATGAACCCATATTCCATTAATAACTGGAAACTACCTCATTTATTAGCATTAAAGTGCATAACCAGGTCTCATCTTATGGAAAATAATTTTCTTGAATAACGCGCCCGAAAGATCTCCGATGAAGCGATTTTGCGATTTGCTTCGCAATATCGCAGATCGCAGCATCACGAAATGATAACATCGCAAAATCGTATCATTGTAGAATCGTTGTATTGCGAGATCACAATATCGCAGATCGCAGGAACGTTATATATGATAAACTTTGTTAACCTGTTTTCTGCGAAATGCGATCTTGCGATCAGCGTCATCGCATATCGGAAAATTAAAGTGTTTCAATGTAAATTGTTCTATATGCGATGCGGTATCTCCTTATCGCACATCGCAATCTCGCAATGTTTAAAATTCAGCTCATAAGGAGGTATCCCGTTATCTTTTTCCGATGCGATATTCCTAAGGAAATATTTGTGTCTTACATTATCATAAAACTTAGATTTTTTTATTTTTCAAGGGGGTCTTCCTAAGCTTATGATGGTAATTTTATTTGAAAAAGGAAATTTAAACACTACTTTGATTTTTAAATTTTTTGCTAAGGGCCCCACTTATTTAGTATTAGGAATTACACTAAATAAGAAGCGGGGTTGTTACTGGCCACAACAAGATCTCAAATTGTATTATAAGTAAAAACATAATAACCTTTCAACCTCAACTAGATTAACCACATCCTCCACATCTACCTAAAATAGCCAACATTTAAAATGAAAATCTAGCCATGAGTTAACCTTACCTGCAGTGAATTCCCAACCCACACAATTCATCATGACCACTGATATACAATACCTGAACCACAAATATACTACACTATGACCGACGAGTTCCTATGTTCATTCTTCATATGGAAAATTTTGATATCCAGATTTATTTCTCACTCACCATCACCTAACCTTGACATAATCGTAAGGGTTACCTCATTTCCAAGCATTCCTCCAATCGTAGGCTCACAGAATGGCCCGACATGTATTTGAGCTATATCCTAACTTAAAATGGTCAAAACCACTTTATATCCATTCAAACAGAAAAGAAGGCACTTGAATATGATACAAAGATTGAATCTCACAACGAAAAGTCAGTCAAAAAATTACCTTGACGAACGATCTCCAGGTACCCAAGAAGAGTAGTTTGCATAATCCGAAACTAAAACATAGACTCTCTAAAAGTGCACAAGATCATAGATTTTCACTTCATTGCAACCAACAAGACCAAATAACACCTGAGAGCGAGACCATAGAAATTAGGCACGAAACGAATGCGACTTCTTCCAATATTCATAGCAATTACACTATCATGGGCAATGTCCACATTACTCGTGGAGCTTGGCATACACCCAACAGGAGAACTGGTAACAGACCCACCGGATGACGAATGTTGAGACTGCTCATCTAAGGAACCACGAGAACCCCTAGCTCGAGAGGATTTCTAGAATATCGGGTCTCCACCACGGTTAGGTCCCTGTCTAGAACCTCTCCCACCCATGGACGCACTTACGTAACCAGGGTACTTGAGCCATCAGTTGACATACTAGCATGGGAGACAAGAAATATCTTGGATGACTTGATAGGCTTAGAACCTATAATGTCAGTGAATAAATGAGACTTGCGACGCATGAAAGAGTAATAAAAGAAGGTGGTGCAGTGACCAAGGTAAGAACTCCTAAACTCAAACACATGTCACTTCCCTTCTTCCTCTTTCAATTTTCAGGTAGGCAGACAACCTATGAGAGGATAGTCAGTGTTGGCTTTGGTGCGTAGAAGACACCCATTGAAGGATTTGAAAGTATAATACAAGAAGAGATGAGGCTTAAAACCAAAGAAGGGGTATGGGGCATATTTATTTTGAGGATTATAAATAGATCAAACAGACACCACGTACACTGACCTTTCACGCACGCATTAGATGAGATTTACATGCATTTCCTACTGCGACTTGTCCAAGTGTAAATAAGGATAAACACCATCCAACTTAAATTCTTTTATGGGCACGACCATCATCCACTGAATGCTTTTATGAGCATGTTCCTAAGGATAACCATTATCCAACAGGTATTCTCCTTATGGAAACATATCTAGCTCGATGGATAAGGTAAACAGATAGGGTGATATTGAAGATCAAAAAGGGAAACATCAATCTTGCCAATCCAATTACATATGGTCTCCATACTCTAAAACTACAACAGAAAGGAAAGATATAGCTATGAGTACATTTTCATTTGGATAAACATTATCCAACTGATTGCTTTTATGGCAACTCAATCATTAAATGCTCATGAATGTTTCTAGATCAGTGGATAAGGTAAGCAGGAAAAACAACTTTGTGGTTTGAAAGGGAACAATCCTCCATAAGGTGATTCTCTCCATCCATCCAATTGGAAAGGTGTCGTTGTGCTTTAAATCACACACTTTCCAAAATCTTCCCTATCCACAGAGCTCATTGGCAAGGATTTGAAAAACTTTGGAAGCACTAACTCCATTCAAACAAAAGGTGGAAAGAACAATCAATTTGTAATATCATTTTGTCTCTCTGGCGCAACATAACCTCCCCTCATTCGAGTTGGTGTTACTTGACACCACTCCGAGTCAATCTATCATAAGCGTCGTAGAGGTTCAGGACCCTTTTATACCTCCAAAAATCAAATATATCATTTATAATAACACTTTTATGTAATATATCACAAGCTTTGTTATGCACTATATTGCTAGTATTTGTTATGTGCTATATTTCTAGTGTTATTGTTGTCCATGCTTGCAGTAACACATGATAAAAATCAATAAATTGATTCCCAATTAATTTTCAATTTTCCTAGGACATAGGAAACCAAAATTTAATTTTGTGGATGCTAATTCTTGAAAAGGAAGAACCAAACCAAACTCCACTGGAGAATCGAGAATTCATTCACTTAGAATTTGAAAAGATGTAAGATCCCATCCAATTTTGTCAATATTGGAAGCCTTAATGACAGGGTTGGCCCTGGATATCACCTCACGACTAGTGGCCTTGAAATAGAAGGAACAACCATGTTTCTCCACATGTCAATGGGTGCCACAGTAAGTATTTCTGCACCGAAATTTAAATGTGGTTATCCCGACTCGTTTTCGGCATGAGATGCACCGATTAGGGTTAGGGTTTTCAACAGTAGGTCATAAAGACGAAGAAGATGAAAACACAACCTCCATCTCCATTGACAAGGCTAAGGCTATGATTGTAGAAATTGTGCACGACTTTGTTGGATAAAAGTATCTGGCTTGGAAAGGGGGAACTCCTCCTCCATCGAAGAACCCTCGGAAAATGACTGCTCAATGGCAGTTGTTGCCGAGGAAGCTTGTGCCTCCTTCATCATTCTTTTTCATGTACACCATAAGACATTAACTAAGATTTGAGTAAAGGCGTTCTTAAAATTTACTATTTATTCGAGGTGAATACCATTACACCAATGACATGAGCTTGCGTACATCATTCAAACAGACAGAAGCCTTCTTTACAACTACCAACATCTTTAACAATTATCAGAATAAAGTTTTCATCAAAATATATATAAATATTGCTTGAAAACCTCCATATAGGCATGTAAACTTAGAACTAATTATACCCTTCCTTATTCAATATTCTAACGATACGAATCAGGGTTTCGAACTACTTATGTTCTTAAGTGAATCCTTTAAGCAAATGGGAAACAAAATTAGTTACACGATTGTCGAACAATATAGAAGACTTCATTCTTCATTCAACTATCACCTTAGCTATTCCAAAATCCATCATTTTACACAACCCAATTCAAAATTATATTTGATTTCAAATAATCAAAATATCTATATATATATATATATATATATATATATATATATATATATATATATATATATATATATATATATATATATATATATATATATATATATATATATATATATATATTCTCTATTGCTTCAACATCCTCCTCCAATAAATCATTTTAAGATTTAATTTCAACCTTTATGGATTCTGGAATATTTTCCCTTATAGCAATTTTATGACCAAACCGTTCATTAAAATTTCTTAATTTTGTAAGACTTAGTTTAGGATCTACAACTCATTCATATCTTATAGAGGTTGATTGGCCCATAGGCCGTAATATTTGAACTTAGAGCTCTGATACGATTTTTCACATACCACCTTGACCCAATATTAACATTAGCCACATCGCTCCTTGACCCAGTATAAATAAACACATATCATGCTCTCATCTCTAAATTTTCACTTTGATTTAACTTATATTCCATAGTGGCCACATGCATAAGTATTCAATCATTCTCATAAACAAAGATAACACATGCAATGATACACATAAGCTGAGAGATTCAAAAACATGAAGAGGAAGGAGTCAACATAGAGTACATACCATGCAATGGAATCAGCCCAAAGTAACTGAAAAAATGTCACTTGGAAAATTGAGAACCACCACCCAACCTAGAACTGACTTCCTCTAGTTAACCTCTGAGCCGAGAGTTCTTGGCATGGATCCATTGCCTCATGTTGATATGTTCAATGGGTGTTTAATACCCTCTTTCATGATATGGTTTCCTTCAGCGACGTCCCACTTTTATGGATCTTTTTATCCATTTGCCTAGGATTTTCCCATAAAATCTTGCATTTCTCTCCCATGTGGCTTTTCCTCATAAAAGCTTGCCTTTCTCTCCCGCAAGGCTTTTATGTTTTTATTAAACTTAGCATCTTTCTCCAACTAAGTAACTTAATGGATATTTATCTCCAAATCCATTAAGCTTATCTAAAATTGGATCTAGAAGTCTTGTCATGAAAGAATTATCCATTCCCATTCACCAATGGGATTTCATTTGGCAAGAATCTCATCTCTTAGTGTCTCATTTTCCAGGTGATTAATTTATCTTTATTTATTTAATAATAAAGTATTTAATTTCCTTGTTACACATCAGACCTATATTTTATTAGCTTAGGTTAGCAGAGTGTTACATACAATGGAGGAGTGTTACACGAACAATTAAACTAGAAGTACTAATGAAGAGAATGAAAATTTTATGCAATAAGGTTCAAATAATGAATTTATTTATATTTCTTAGAACCTTCTAATTCAATTATCATCTGAAGTTATAAACACTAAGTTTAGGATTTTAATATTGGTCAAAGATTTTTCTACTATGTGTTATAATCATCTATATACTTGAATAAGATACATCATCCATGTACTCGAACACCAAGACATCGTCCAGATACACCACTAAGTTTTGACCCATTAGTCCTCTGAAGGCGAGGTCCATTTCCCTCTAGAATGTTACTCCGACATTGATGAGGATGAGGTGCATGCGCCGAAATCAAAATGTCCCCCACTTGGTAATGAAAGTTGTCTTTAAATGATCTCGTTCAGTGACCAACACCTAGTTGTATCCAGAAAATCCATCAAGCAAGAAGAAAATTTCTGAACCAAATACTGTATGAAGAATATGTTCCATGGAGGGGACCGGGTAGTTATATTTATGTGAATCTTGTTTTAAGTTTTGAAAGTCTACGTATAGCTGGATTTCAGCCAAATTCTTCTGTACGAGAACTAAATTCAAAACCCAAGTAGAGTGTCTGACCTTGAAAATGATACGTGCATCTAAAATATTCTTCAACTCCTTCTAGATAAGGGGTTCTAGTGTAGGTTGTTCTTTCCTTAGCTTCTGCTAGAATGCTTTGACCCCCTCCTTTATAGGTATAACATGCTAGATGATGCATGTGTCATACGTCTTCAGGTTATCATATGTCCAAGAAAGCACATCCTAATACTTTCTGAGAAAGATGATAAATGATTTCCTCTCGTCAAGTAAATAGATGATACCAAGGTTGAAAAACTTGAGGTCAAATTTAGTTATGATATTGATTTGTTCATTAGAGAGTGTGGAGCTTTGAGTCGTGGTATTCGAGGGACCCCAGAAACGATTATGTAGATCGAATAACTTCTCCAGTGTAATAACACCTTCAGGCATGGGATTTCCCATGCGATCATCTTCTTCTCATTGTAAGGCTCTATCCTGTTATTCCTCACCCATCACTGCATCTTTGAAAACATCGACATTAGCCACAAAATCGAGTATACGTTGATCATCATTGAAAACGCCTAGCTTAGTTAAATTATTCGAGACAACAGGCTTATAAAAAATCTCAATAGAAAAACCATCTCTTAAAGGTGCAAACATAGTTGCGGCATTAGCTAAAGTGTCAGCGGAGGAATTATTGACCCTAGGAACATAATTGATGCCAAAAGCTTTAAAAGAAGAAATTGCGCGCCATACCGCTTGCTGATAATTTTTCTGATTTGGTGACAAACAGTGAATAGTATTTCGTATGTGCCTTGTGATAATCTCACAGCCACCAATCACGTTTAAACATTCAAATTCTAATTCAATAGCCTTTTTTAGCCCAATGATCAATCCTAATACTCCGTAGTGTTGTTAGTACACTGAAATTATAACCTACAAGAAATTAAAAAATTGTTTTTTTTGGGTCCATAAGGATATAGATGGCATTGGCCCCATCATGAGTTTGAGACCCATCATAATATAAAGTCAAAATTTAATTCTTAGTTACATCAATATTAAGAGTATTTAAATCTATAATACAAGGTTCATTAGTATCAGTTGGACGATAAGGAAAGTGTTCCAGTTGTGTGTTAGGTGGAATAGGTGATGGCAGGACTTCATAGCACCCAATACTTATTTCCAAAAAGAACATTCCCAACTCTTCCAGAGTGAAACTATTTGACTCATTTTAGGCTTCCTAATCAATGACTATATGCTTCATGTATGGCTCACTATTGACTCTGATATGGTTGTTCTTACCTTTATAAGGCAACCGTAATTGGGACCAGACAGTCTCAAAATATCCCTGGAGCTTATTTGACTAGTCTCTACTAAGAAATAATCCTTATGCCTTTGGGATGTCAACCACCACTATGTCAATGTATTGATGCACCCTAGAATTAGAAGATAGCCTAATTATCACATTGTTTAATTCTCCAACTACGGGAACTTGAGATTTATCCAACTGAATGATATTGACATCTATCTTCTTAGGTTTGATGTACAAATTTTTATAGACTCATAAATACATTACATTAGTTTGTAGAAATTTTGAATAATATGACACATATTCGCAGAGATTATCCTGATCATACAATTATAAGCGGAACATGTATAATACATAATCTCCTCTACGTTGATCATCAATTTACAGAAGCAGAAACATTCACAGGCACACATAGAAGCATCAATCAAACTCATAAACAAAGTATGTATCCCGGGGAAAGCATATCGCTAAAAACCCCACACTATTTGTATATTATATTGATTGAATCATGTAACATTACAAAGTACAATGCTTATCACAAGAAATCTAGTACCAGCTCCACCTGTTACACACAATACAGCTCAGATCTGATCTCCAAATCTATTCCACTGCTTGCCTGCCTCTCCAGCTCAATACCTGCTCAAGAACTGATGAGAATGACTTCCCAAACTCATATTTCACCTCAAAATAATCACTCACACTTTGTTGGACGTGAGAAAAGGCTACAATACTGGGCAAATACGTGAGCAAACTCATTGGCATACTCAATCCCTTGATTGTGCAAGATCTGGTGCACAACTATAGTCACAACTGATAGCAATCTGATTCTCTACCACCTGTCCCTGTTCAACTGAACATGCACTGACATGCAACTGAGTTAACTGATGTATTCATTAGTTGTATTATGAGTTAATAATTAGTTTAACAACTCATCATTAGTCTATCTGCAGTTAGACTAACTACAACTAGTTTAACTAAGTCAAACTGAACACAACTCCATCAACTCCACAATCAACTCCACCAAACTCAACTGATGGAGTTCTAACTGAAGTCATGCATGCAACAACTCAACTGACTCATAAGAAAGGCGTATTTCCTTCTAACAGCTGCATGTGCCACCTCTGTAGCTCAAACTGAAGTGCTCCAAGAGAATAAGATCAAGTTTATAGTCCAAATATTATTATGAGACAATAATATTTGACTTTTCTATTTTTGACAACCAGTCTAAAAATAGACTTTGATCACTCACACTTTGATCAAAAATAGAAGTCCATCTATTTTTTCCAACTTGACCAATCATCCATAAACAGCAACCTGCAATCCATAGACATGATCCATATGTCTAAAAATAGACTTGTGCCAAAAATAGCCTGTGGGCCCACTTAGTGAAGGCGACTCTTTTCACTAAGCTCCATAATCTTGTTGCACTCTCAACAAGCATTTCTTGTTGCACACTTTTCAACACTCCCTCTCAACAAGAAAGGCTTCCTCTCAAACCCGATCCTGTAACTCTGGAATGTTCTCCATGCAACACATCTGGCCGGTCCACTTGCTCTGTCATCAAAGTCTCTGACTGCTATTGCCTCTGTCGACTGAAAATCTACATCTCTGTTCTCTTCAGTATCTGACTGCTCTAGCCTCTGTCACTTTGATCTTTGACTACATCTGTGCTGCTGCTGGTTCTATCTCCCAACATTGCATTCGCACTGCACCTCCCAACTAACCTCCCTGTTGGGATAGAAACATCCTCTGATGCTGAAGCTCTACCTGCTGCTGACAAGTGCTCCCTCTCTGACATCTGCGCTACTGCAACATCTCCATGCATCTCGCACCATTGCACACCTCTCTGTGCCACCTAGCACTGTGCAAAACACTTGTGCCTCTCGCATTGCTACAGCCTGCTAGCTATGCGATGTCCTGGGATTCCCTGCACTGTCGCTCTCTCTGCCGCTCCATTCGCATCTGTCTCTACCCAATCAGTCAGTTCCTTCTACTACACATCGAGGCTCCTGTAGCAAGGTCTCATCCAAGAGGTTGGGTACCTCAAGGATCCTGCCCCTCCTCCTTGGGATAATCAATCCACATCACCCCACCTCCTACCTGGAGGTATGGCTGCATGCGATCCCTCAGCCCACCTGGCTCGAAGTTTCCCGCTACTGGAGGTCTCTGCATGAGTAGATGTCTCTACTCAATCTCCTCTCAGCTTCCCTTGTTGTGGCTGCTCCACAACCTCCTGAAGCTGCTGCACCAATTGTGGCTCCTCCACCATCGTCTGAGACTTCTTTTGGCTCTGCATGTTGAGAGGTAATATACGCTCCCTCTCAACCACCAATTCTTCATCAGTTGCCTCGCTGCTCAAGGCTTTGCATGCATCTTGAACCTCAAGAGCATACAGGTTCCTGACCCGTGAACCAATCTCATGACAACGAAAGCATCTCACCTTCGACTTGTCAACCTTCTTCCCATCACTAGAAGAACAAGATTCGTAAAGAGAACCCTTCTCCTTCCCCTTCTTCACCTTACTCGCTAAGGCATAGTTCTCCTCATCATGCATAGATGAAGAACTGTCTCTGGTGCACCGTCTAATCTCCTCCTGCATCAAATCCGACCATAGTCGTTCCCAATTTGGCAGTTTCTCCCTTCCATTCACCGAGTCCTGGTAGCTATGCCAACTCTTAGGAAGGTCAAGGAGTGGTAGACTCACCATCTTCATCCGATAGTCACCCCCACACTTCCGAGCTCATCCCGGCATTGGGTGAACTTCGTGAGATACTGGGGCATACTGTCTCCATTTTCACACTGAATGTTTCTGAGTTTCTCTCTTGCTTTGGAATTAAATTCGAATTCCACCAGCTCAACTCAACTGCCTCGGATCTAAGATTCATGAGAACACAGTATTTCTTGTAAAGAGATCGAATGTATGGGCATTCACCAGATATCTCACCTTCCAAAGGAAGGATGAATCCAGAGGCTACCTGGCCCAATTACAGACTCTGCCTGAAGAAATATAATGTAAACACTTCTTAAATAGTAGATCTGATGATCAATCCTCGCTTGATATCCTGTAAAAATCTCTTCTACAAATCAAGCAGCTCTGATACCATGTAGAAATTTTGAATAATATGACACATATTCGCAGAGATTATCCTGATCATACAATTATAAGCGGAACATGTATAATACATAATCTCCTCTACGTTGATCATCAATTTATAGAAGCAGAAACATTCACAGGCACACATAGAAGCATCAATCAAACTCATAAACAAAGTATGTATCCCGGGGAAAGCATCTCGCTAAAAACCCCACACTATCTGTATATTATATTGATTGAATCATGTAACATTACAAAGTACAATGCTTATCACAAGCAATCCAGTACCAGCTCCACCTGTTACACACAATACAGCTCAGATCTGATCTCCAAATCTATTCCACTGCTTGCCTGCCTCTCCAGCTCAATACCTGCTCAAGAACTGATGAGAATGACTTCCCAAACTCATATTTCACCTCAAAATAATCACTCACACTTTCTTGGACGTGAGCAAAGGCTACAATACTAGGCAAATACGTGAGCAAACTCATTGGCATACTCAATTCCTTGATTGTGCAAGATCTGGTGCACAACTATAGTCACAACTGATAGCAATCTGATTCTCTACCACCTGTCCCTGTTCAACTGAACATGCACTGACATGCAACTGAGTTAACTGATGTATTCATTAGTTGTATTATGAGTTAATAATTAGTTTAACAACTCATCATTAGTCTATCTGCAGTTAGACTAACTACAACTAGTTTAACTAAGTCAAACTGAACACAACTCCATCAACTCCACAATCAACTCCACCAAACTCAACTGATTGAGTTCTAACTGAAGTCATGCATGCAACAACTCAACTGACTCATAAGAAAGGCGTATTTCCTTCTGACAGCTGCATGTGCCACCTCTGTAGCTCAAACTGAAGTGCTCCAAGAGAATAAGATCAAGTTTATAGTCCAAATATTATTATGAGACAATAATATTTGACTTTTCTATTTTTGACAACCAGTCTAAAAATAGACTTTGATCACTCACACTGTGATCACTCACACTTTGACCAAAAATAGAAGTCCATCTATTTTTTCCAACTTGACCAATCATCCATAAACACCAACCTGCAATCCATAGACATGATCCATATGTCTAAAAATAGACTTGCGCCAAAAATAGCCTGGGGGCCCACTTAGTGAAGGCGACTCTTTTCACTAAGCTCCATCATCTTGTTGCACTCTCAACAAGCATTTCTTGTTGCACACTTTTCAACACTCCCTCTCAACAAGAAAGGCTTCCTCTCAAACCCGATCCTGTAACTCTGGAATGTTCTCCATGCAACACATATGGCCAGTCCACTTGCTCTGTCATCAAAGTCTCTGACTTCTATTGCCTCTGTCGACTGAAACTCTGCATCTCTGTGCTCTTCAGTATCTGACTGCTCTAGCCTCTTTCACTTTGATCTCTGACTGCATCCGTGCTGCTGCTGGTTCTATCTCCCAACATTGCATCCGCACTGCACCTCCACCTGACCTCCCTGTTGGGATAGAAACATCCTCTGATGCTGAAGCTCTACCTGCTGCTGACAAGTGCTCCCTCTCTGACATCTGCGCTACTGCAACATATCCATGCATCTCGCACCATTTCACACCTCTCTGTGCCACCTAGCACTGTGCAAAACACTTGTGCCTCTCGCATTGCTACAGCCTGCTAGCTATGCACTGTCTTGGGATTCCTTGCACTGTCGCTCTCTCTGCCGCTCCATTCGCATCTGTCTCTACCCAATCAGTCAGTTCCTTCTACTACACATCGGGGCTCCCATAGCAAGGTCTCATCCAAGAGGTTGGGTACCTCAAGGATCCTGCCCCTCCTCCTTGGGACGATCAATCCACATCACCCCACCTCCTACCTGGAGGTATGGCTGCATGCGATTTCTCAGCCCACCTGGCTTGAAGTTTCCCGCTACTGGAGGTCTCTGCATGAGTAGATGTCTCTACTCAATCTCCTCTCAGCTTCCCTTGTTGTGGCTGCTCCACAACCTCCTGAAGCTGCTGCACCAATCGTGGCTCCTCCACAATCGTCTGAGACTTCTTCTGGCTCTGCATGTTGAGAGGTAATATACACTCCCTCTCAACCACCAAGTCTTCATCAGTGTCCTCGCTGCTCAAGGCTTTGCATGCATCTTGAACCTCAAGAGCATACAGGTTCCTGACCCGTGAACCAATCTCATGACAATGAAAGCATCTCACCTTCGACTTGTCAACCTTCTTCCCATCACTGGAAGAACAAGATTCGTAAAGAGAACCCTTCTCCTTCCCCTTCTTCACCTTACTCGCCAAGGCACAGTTCTCCTCATCATGCATAGATGAAGAACTGTCTCTGGTGCACCGTCTAATCTCCTCCTGCATCAAATCCGACCATAGTCGTTCCCAATTTGGTAGTTTCTCCCTTCCATTCACCGAGTCCTGGTAGCTATGCCAACTCTTAGGAAGGTCAAGGAGTGCTAGACTCACCATCTTCATCCGACAGTCACCCCCACACTTCCGAGCTCATCCCGGCATTGGGTGAACTTCGTGAGATACTGGGGCATACTGTCTCCATTTTCACACTGAATGTTTCTGAGTTTCTCTCTTGCTTTGGAATTAAATTCGAATTCCACCAGCTCAACTCAACCGCCTCGGATCTAAGATTCATGAGAACACAGTATTTCTTGTAAAGAGATCGAATGTATGGGCATTCACCGGATATCTCACCTTCCAAAGGAAGGATGAATCCAGAGGCTACCTGGCCCAATTACAGACTTTGCCTGAAGAAATATAATGTAAACACTTCTTAAATAGTAGATCTGATGATCAATCCTCGCTTGATATCCTGTAAAAATCTCTTCTACAAATCAAGCAGCTCTGATACCATGTAGAAATTTTGAATAATATGACACATATTCGCAGAGATTATCCTGATCATACAATTATAAGCAGAACGTGTATAATACATAATCTCCTCTATGTTGATCATCAATTTACAGAAGCAGAAACATTCACAGGCACACATAGAAGCATCAATCAAACTCATAAACAAAGTATGTATCCCGGGGAAAGCATCTCGCTAAAAACCCCACACTATCTTTATATTATATTGATTGAATCATGTAACATTACAAAGTACAATGCTTATCACAAGCAATCCAGTACCAACTCCACCTGTTACACACAATACAGCTCAGATCTGATCTCCAAATCTATTCCACTGCTTGCCTGCCTCTCCAGCTCAATACCTGCTAAAGAACTGATGAGAATGACTTCCCAAACTCATATCTTCCATATATGCACAACTTTTGTATATTCGTATCTTCTATACAGAAGCTTCCATATATGGAAGCTTCCATATATTATGTGCACATATATGAAAGCTTCCATATATGTGTACATATATGAAAGCTTCCATCTATGCACATAGTTGTATATGTGTGCATATGCCACATATATGGAAGCTTCTGGCTATGCATATAGTTGTATATGAGCACATATATGTGTGCATATACAACTATGTGCATATACAGAGCTTCCATATATGTGTGCATATACAACTATGCACATATATGAAAACTTCCATATATGTGTGTATATAAAGAGGCTTTCATATATGTGTGCATATACGAAAACTACACATATATAACTATGCACATAGATGAAAGATTCCATATACACGTTATGTGCAAATACAACTATGCACATAGATAGAAGCTTTGGTATATTCACATATATTATGCACACATATGCAGACATATACAACTATGCACATAGGCAAAAGCTTCTGTATATGTGCATAGTTGTATTTTTGTAGCTTCTATATATGTGCACATATATGGAATCTTCAAAATGATTATGTATATGCAAACATATATAGAAGCTTCCTTATATGCAGACATATACAAAAGCTTATGTATATGTGCATAGTTATATATGTGCACATATAGGGAAACTTTCGTATATGCACACATATATTGAAGCTTTCGTATATTAGCACATATACGAAAGCTTCCATATATGTGCATAGTTGTATACACACAACCTTTGTATATATGCTCATATTCAGAAGATACGCCTATATGCACACATATATGAAAGCTTCCATATATTCTCTAGCTAGTTTACTTGTAGGAAGCTTTTTAAAGATAATATCAAAATTACTACATGTCATCTATGAGTTATAGTTAGAAATACATATACTATAAATAAAATTATTTGCTAAAACCAAAACATGTACCAAGAAGATTGGATGAGCATGATTTGCCAGAAGATGTTACTAGGGTTGGGTCTTAAGCACTTGTGCCTGCTAGAGGCTTGAGGCCACATTGGAGGTGAGATTTTGTATGCGCTAGGTGAGTGTCAAGGCTGACCAAGAAGGAGCGTTGGTCGTATTTCACTATGGTTTGCGAGCGTCGAGGTTGACCAAGCCTCACCTTCCATACATGTGCACATTTATCGAAACTTCCATATATGTGCATATATATGAAAGTTGTGCATATAAAACTATGCACATATATAGAAGATTATATGTGCACATATACAAAATCTTCCATACATACACATGTATGTGCATATATATAAAAGTTGCACATATATAACTATGCACATATACTGAAGCTTCAATATATGTTTGCATATATGAAAGGTTCCATATATGTGCACATATACAACTATGCACATATACAGAAGTGTCTCTATATGTCTACATATAAGGAAAATTCCATATATGTGTCCATATACAAAAGCATATTGAATCTTCCATATATGTGAAACTATATAGAAGCTACAAAATTACAACTATGCATATATACAAAATCTTTTGTCTATGTGCATAGTTGGATATATATGCATATGTGCACATAATATATGTGAATATATGAAAGCTTGTGTCTACGCGCATAGTTGTATATGCACATAATGTATATATGGAATCTTCCATCTATGAGCATAGTTATATATGTGCAGCTTTCATGTATGCACACATATATGGAATCTTCCGTATGTATGCATAGATATATATGCACACATATATGGAAGCTCTGTGTATATTCATAGCTATATATGTGCACATATACAACTATAGCTTTCATATATGTACACATATATGAAAGCTTCCATATATGCGCACATATACAAAAGTTTTTGTATATGTGCACATATATGGAAGCCTCCATATATGCACACATATACAACTATGTGAATATATGGAAGCTTCTGTATATGCACACACATATGGAATCTTTCATATATGTGCACATATGTGAAAGCTTCCCTATATGCGCACATATATGGAATTTTTTGTATATGTGCACATATATGGAAGCCTCCATATATGCTAATATATACTTAAACTTTTGTATATGCACATAGTATTTTTTTCCGAAGGAAAAATCATAATTTTATTAATGGAAACAAAATTACATGTTGTAGATGCTTGAAAGCATTCCATCATCTAGTTAAGGACTGGCGATCATAAATTGATACAAAATAATCAACTAATCATATGAAGAGAAAAGATTAAACTTTTTTCCATTTTTTTTTCAAACTTTCACCATTCTCCTTGAGATGGTGATGGGGAGACGATGGCTAGCTAATTTCCTTCTTCTATTCTTAGAATTTCCTTGTCTGAATTAGAATTGTCTGATGTGTGATGTCGTTTGTATCTGATAGAATCCTTTGCTTCTGATATCCTGGCTAGTTGTGTTGCAGTGACCTATAAATTAGTTGGTCCTTGAGATACTTCCCCCTTTCCTTCATTTTCTTGTGATTTTTTATTTTCCACATTAGGAGTGGGTATTTTTTTTGCTTCGTCCTCTTCCTCATCTAGCTCATTTGGGAGAAATTTCCATCCTTTAGGCCACATCACTGGTTTTTTCTTCCTTCGTGTTTCTTTCTTGGCTTCAGGGCATTAGTTTTGTAGATGTCCTCTTTGTCAGCTTATTCGGCATCTGAAGATTGTGTTCTCAAAAACTAGGAGTTGAGTCAAGTTCTGCTTGTTCTGTATCAATTATTTGCATTCCAGTAGGCATTTATTGAGGTCCACTTCTACACATATTCAAGCCAATGTATAGATTCATTCCTCCATTATTTGTGTATCTATCTTTATGTATCGTCCTAAAATATTCCCAATTCCTTCTAACACTTGGTCATGCCAAAAGTGTAGGGGGAGGTTATGAAGCCTAACCCACATCGAAATTTTTGATACAGTCATGGTGTTTGAGTCAAATTATGGGAACCATGGGATAATGAAAAGACCCGTAGAACCTCAAAACCATGGGCCTTCCTAAAGTACAATTTCTCGATCCTCAATGATGCAAAATTTACGATGAAGAATCATTTAGAGAGAATATGCATTTCACAATTTTTTGTCCAATTTGTGAAGATCCAATGGAATAGATCCATTGGTTTTGGCCAATAACTGTTAAATCTGCATATGATGGCTTGGGATTCATAAGTTGTGAAAAGATCAATTGTTTCTAAAATATCTATGACCAGTTTTGCGATGTATTTTACTTGTTCCACCATGTATGGTTTGGGAGTGTTGGGAATTTGTTTTGGCCATTTTGTAGTTGTTGGATCTCGTTGTAGAATGTTCCTATAGGAGAGACCACCCTTGATATGCTCCTTGTTTGGTTTTGTGCCCTTGGGTAAACTGGATCTGGCAACCCCACCTGCTGCCTTGGCAACCCCACTTGCTACCTTTGACTTACATGATCCCGCAGCTCCACCTCTCAGTCTCATATTTAGGATGATGGTGGTCGTGGAATGAATGTTGTAATCTTGTAGACTTCGATCATCCTACAGATATCTACCACCATAGATCAGGTTTTGTAGATGCGGTGAATAGCCCAGATTGATCATGATGTTTTTCTTCAGTTGGGAAACCTTGTCCAATGTCTGTACCCAAACTGATGATGATTTTCCAGCAGGGGTTTTTATAAAAAAAAATTTGTACAGTATTATGTTCTACCAATTATTCCTGATCTAGGGGGACGTATGATATAGGTTTAGTATCAGTGATATATGTTGCCTCAGATGCCTACAACGAAGTCTAAATTGTGGGCATAAGCCATACTGTGCTACGTTTTCTAATGAAAGAGGGTTGAGCCGCAGAAAAGTGTTCCAGTGGGCATAGATTTGATTCTGATTCAACCTACCTGGGAGAGAAAAAGTTTGGATATAAAATGGACAGATCTAGCATAGATCAACTTTGCGTTGTACTTACTATCTTCATTTCTGGTGGTGCGTGGATGAAACAACTAGCCTCTTTGACATAGAGAAGAATCTCAGTAAGTTGATAAGATCTCTCAGCAAGTGTGATCATGGATGCAAATATCCAAACCCGGGCAATGCAAAAGGTAGATACAAGTGTGCATTGACACGTATCTATAGGTGTGCATCTATCCCAGGACAATAAGTCAATTAGAAGATAGATATCTGCCTCCCTTTCGCAGATAGGAACTAAATCAGATATGTTGTCTTTAAGAAATCAGAGGGAGAAATCATGGCTTCCTGATCTATCTGACTCAATACAAAGGTTCCATATCTATCCATCCACATACTAAGGGAGATGCAATCCAAATATCAACAATCTCCTCATCTACAGAGATCTATGAAACCCTAGCTTTCTCCATCCTTTGAAGGTAGGTAGATTTTTGGTTCACATCATGCTGGAGGAGGGAACCACAAACGTTCGCTCTCTCGACATATCCTCCATCACATATATTTTCCTTTACGTCACACCTTCCATTATCGCAGATCATAAGCACCTCAGATGCCCCATTGGTGTAGATCGTTTCCATCGTAGATCCCCTTCCACTAACCTTTCCAGTAATTCAAATCCCGCAACTCAGAAATTGTATATGCACATAATTGTATATGCATAACATCCATGTATGCACACATATATTGAAGCTTCAATGTATAGAGATGCTTTTACAAGTCATCAAGTAATCTAAAGCAGAAATTCAAGTGCGTATATGAAAGTCGACTTATATATATGTGCTTGCATATCAATGTGCATATATAGAAATCATGCAAACACAAAAGCCATCTTCCATGTGTATATGTGAGGGCATATATAGAAGTCAACTTTCATAAATGCATTTGCATTTTCACATATGTGTAACTTATATATATGCACGGTTATATATATATATATATATATATATATATATATATATATATATATATATATGCACGCTTCCCTGTATATATATATGCATATATATAGAAGCTACACATATGAAAAAGTCATCTTTCATATATGTGCAACTTCTTTAGATGCACAGAGATATACAAGTGCATATATTGAACTTGACTTTCATATATTTACTTTTGTATCTCCACATATGCATGACTTCAATATATGTACGCTTCCATATCTATCATTGCATATATAGGAAATACACATATATGAAAGATGGTTGTTGTTACGCGTAGAACATGCATATTAATTTTTTTGTTTTACTTAAATTAAAAGTATATTCATTTACTAGTTTAATATTTTAATCTAAATTAAAAATAAGATTTATTAATAATAAGTTTTATAATTATTTTTAACATTAAATCATGATGTGCTTGGGAACTTGCATTTTTCGTATTTTTTTTTAGTGTGGGAATCCATTTGCTTTCATAACACTGTTTTTTGCACACTGCCTTCCATCTTCATGCCAAATCTAAGAGCCATAAGCTGTGAGTGGAGAAAAGTTGACATATTAATGATGTATGGATTTCTCACCAAACACTGCCACACAAGTCATGAGAGAGTAACAATTATGAAACAACTCTAATTAGCCAATATGTTGTCATGCCACTTTTCACTCACAATGTACACATACCTCTGGAAATGAATATCGTCATAAATTCTTGATTTTCAATGTTTAGTAGCAAAACATATTTCATTCATTGTTCAATAATGAAGGATACTCTGACAATCAAGGAAGATTATTATTCATTAACATGATTTTATGATGGGACAATACAATGGATGATGATAAGCACAATTAAATATGTGCAAGTTTTTAGAACAATGTATGGCACCATTCTGCCACCCCATCTTGGGAACAAAATTCTAACCTCATGCCAACACTCAGACATCAAACTGGAATTTAGAAAAATATTAAAAAAAAAACAAAAGAAAAATGCCTATAGATAATGTCAACTTTAGCACCCAAAAAAAATTTAGCGATGTATGCTCAAAATAATACCTCTGAATTGATGTTATATGTCCCCCAAGGACATAATAAGATGTTAAGGGTGATTTTATTGGACAAATTTGAAGGCCAAATAGTAATCCAATGCAAACATTACTTCCCAACAATGATACAAATATTCCATACTACTATCATATTCAGTGTGATTAAATTGCATGACATAATGTAATGATATTTTTACTTTTTTTTTCATTGTAGGGTTAAACATTATTTTCTTAGAAGTATTATTAAAATAGTTTTTTTCTTTTCTTTTGTAATGATAGTAAATGTTTTCATATCTATTTTATTTTACATTTTTTTTTAATAATTTTTATTTTATAAAAAGTTTTGCTAATTTTGAAAGTGTAGGTTTTTGTAATTTTCATTAATATTACTAACTAATTGTTTTTGAAATGTGTATATTATGAGAGGTATTTGGTATTTTGAGTGGACACTCCACCAATCATTAGGGACATTTTTTTTTTGTCCTTGATGATGGGTGAAGCGTCCACTCAAAATGTTGGATATTTCCCACACTATACATAGTTATTTCTATAAGCAGTTAGTCAAAGCTTTAATGATATCTTTATCTGAATCATATGTGAAAGATAAAAATTCTTTTTAAATGACCTGTCTTGTAATTTAAGGTTTTTGTCAGTAGTTTTTTGTTTAGTAATTTTTTTAGTGTTTAGCATTAAAGATTTATTTTTCAACTATAATTAAGGTTTTAAGATCATTCTTGATGCACAAAATGTTGTAATGTTTTCATTTGTCACTTAAATAACAATGATGTATTACAAAAGACATGGTATGTGGATTATGGCATTGTTTATGGACATTCATCTCTAAATGCCTCATCTAGGGTCAAAGGGTCTTATTGACCTCCCTTAATCATGATTAATGATTTAAAACCCATGCCTAGCATGTAACACCTCATAATGGTACCCATATTCCCCTTGGAGATCAAATATCCCTTTAATGTGCTTGTGTTGTGGTTTAAGTTCATATTGATGGATGAACCCTAAAAATCTATTTTATGGTGCAAGGCCCTTATTTTCCTCCCTTGACTATGGCCAATGCCCACCCACCATTATTGCACAAAGACTCCTCATCGCGGTCATATCGCAATTGTGAGTTGAAGATCCACTTTAAATGGTCAACTATGTTGTGGTTCAAGGCCATGACCATGGCTCATTAACTTAAGAACCTTAATTTAGGGCTTGATTCCATCAATTTCTCACCATCCATGGTTTTAGACCTATCCCTAATGAACAAAACCTCATATTAGTGTCCATATTCCACTCCAAAGGTAATGATCTCCTATTCAAGGCATGTTATATAGTTTGTGGCCTTATTCAAGATCCTTGGTTCCTATAAGTTTCACCTAGGGCATAAAGGCCTTAATCTCCTCCTACACCCATTATCAAGGCCTTGAGACCCATCCTATATCCAATGCATTGGATGGTAGGAACATAGGATTAAATCAAGGGATTAATTATTGTGATTCCAATACATTGTTGAAAGTGGCATACTCTAGTCTCCCCAAAATAATTCCACTCTTCTATTGGAAGGTTTCATGTGGAGGGTCCATAATATCAAAGAGTCATCTACTTTACTATTGAGGAATGGCCAATAGTCTCCACCATGGACATAAACATTGAGAAGGAAGAGTGGCCTATGACCAATGTCAAAACCATGGTGGCCAATGGATAGGTTCCATCAAGGAACTATGATGGATTGTTCAATAACAATTACATTTCTCATAGAAAAATTATTATGAAGTCAAGATGATCCTGACAGTGGTGATGCATGCATAATGGATTGTTGATGTTGTTGGATTTTATTATGGGGAATAAATAGAAGAAAGAATATATTATTAAGGGGTTCAATAGAGAGTTTGTAGACCCTAGTACAAGGAAGAGAACTATTAAAAAAGTAGACATTTAGGAAAATTAATAGAATATTATGGTTCTGAATAAGGCAATATTTTTTGAAGGTTATTGTATTAGAGTAGAAAATGAATCACACATTATAATTTTATTATTTTCACATTGTATAAAATCTCTCATAAAAACCCTAAAATTCAATAAAAAAACAAGCAAGCTATTTCAAACATATGCTTTGTCACCTTATTTTTTTGTAAAATAATTATATGTTTGAACATCTTATATCTAATTGATACTTGCTATACTAAGCTTTTTCTTCAAATTATTATTAAAAATTATTAATTCAAAACAACATATTTAACATACAAAATATATAAATTAAACAAAATAATATAAATTCCATAATTTAAATAGTTACATATTTTTAAAAAATAAATACATAAAAAAATTTGAAAATTAAATAATCAACTTAAAAAAATCTATTAATACCTAGATACTTTAAAGGATAAAATATTTAAAAAAACTATATATTTATTCTAAATATAAAATTTAATTGATTTTAAAAATTAAATAATAATACGGGCAACATTTAACAATAATTATATTGTTGAAGAGAGATTCCATACAGGCTGGTAGAGAATTTTAATCAATGGAAAAAACCTGTGAGTAATAATAATTATATTACTTTTTTATATTTACTTTCATATTATTTTTTTATATTTACTTTCAGGGTGTTAACTCAATCTTTTTCTCTGTAGATAACCAAAATCAATAAAAACTTATAATATTTTTATATTTACTTTCATGATGTTAACTCAATAGTTTTGTCTGTAGATGACCAAAATTAATAAAAATTTATAATATTTCATCATTATGTTAAGAATATACTTTGATCATTTTTTAATATCAGTTTAAATATTGATATAGAAATAAAAAATTATAATAAAAATAAATATTTTAAACTTTTTTTTTCCAAATATAAACAATTAAATAAAAAACCAATTATAAATATATATTTAAAATAAATAAACCGATAACAAAATGAATGAATAAAGCAGTGGCATGAGTAATGACCCATAGGTTGAAAATAACCCGAACCCTATCTTTTTAATATGCCTGAAGTTCGAAGTTATTCGCAAAATATTATTTTTGAATATTTATTCGAAGTGGAAAAAATATTAATAACAAATTTTTAAATGATCTTGAGTTTTTGTTAATATGATAGGTTAGAAACTAGGAGTTGAGTTTTTGTTAATATGATAGGTTAGAAATTAGGAGCAATAGTTATGAGATATTAAAAATATTTATTCATGTGATAGTTAGGATTGTTCGATAGAGAGCTTAACAATTGTGTCCGATAATATGAAATATTGATCACTAAAATATTATAAAATCATAAATAAATTAAAATAATATATATATTTTTAATTTTATTTTAATTATAATATATATATATATATATATATTTTGAAATTGGGATTGCATATTAATACAATTTTGATAATAATTATTTAATTAAAATATTTGAATATATTTTAATTTATAGAAGAAATAGGTTTTTTTACTGGAATTCACTAAAATCCGATATAAAAATTCACTAAAATCAGAGTTTTTGTTGTTTAAAATACAATTTAGATTGTATAAATGTATTAAGCACCTTGAAAAATCTTTCAGGCACTAGAATTATGCAAGTTAAACAATTTAAACTCAAGTTTTTAAAAATCCATGTAATTTGATTAAAATTAACCAAAAATGGTCGTCTGTGAGTTAGACTACTACTTATTTTATTTACTGAAAATTCTATTATCTATCTTTTTAATACTAATTATAATTATATTTAATTTCCTTTTTTCATAACATTTTTCTTGGTTAATTTTAACAAAATCTTGCAAAGATTTTAAAAAATTGAAGTTTAAATTATTTAATATGTAGAATTAGAGTGCCCAATTTTTTGCCAAAATACTAAATCCATTTATAGATTCAAAAGTATATTTGGAATAACAAAAAAATCACATTCTTACAAAATTGTCTATAAATTAAACTATAATTAATAATCAATCTATTTATTAACAACTCAATTATTATTAAAAATAATAATTTTAATTTAAAATACATACATTTTATTTATAAAAACAAAAATTCAAATCATAATTTTGAATAAAATTATATATACATAATACATCAATTCTATTTAATAAAACAATGTTATTATAAATTATAAAAAAATATTGATTATAATTAAATCAAACCTAAAAAAGACTATCCAATCCGCATTAAGTGTTCGATACATCGGAAATATATAAATTATCATTGTGTGATACATCGAAAATACATTTAATATTCATTGACTATGCAATCCACATTGAAGTGTATGGCACAGAGGAAATATATAATTCGCCGAAGTGTGCACTACATAGGGAATACTTGAATCTGTATCTGATTATGAGAATTGCGCAGCCAGGGTTGTATTAAGAAAGAATACAGAAGCACCAATGTAGTGTCCACAGCTCCTATACCAGCAGATCTCTTTTCCATGCTTTGGTGTATCTTGGTCTAATGCATATTCGCAGTTATTAAGAATAAACTAGAAGCCCATTTCACGAGAACTAGACATTGAAAATCACTATATACCCATAACTCTTGCTATTGCGATGCAGACTATAATGTAAAGTAACTCTAAAATAATTGCACAAAACACAAAAATATGTGCTCAATCGCAAATTCTGATTCGCCTAAAATGAGGTTTTTTAGGAGATTTGCGGAAAATGAGGCATGCTTCTCATTCGCCGAAAATGAGCCATTTTTCTGATTTGTAAATATAATTTCAAATCAAAGCAATCCGTTGCCAATGCAATAGAAATGGCTACCAATATCACAATAATTCTACCTGCAGAGGGTGCAGTAGACAAAATATGATACCATTTGTGAGCGCCTCCCTCCTTTACAACCAACACCATCCAACAATTACAGCAAATGCAGACCAAACAAGACCATGAAGAAACGGTCTAAAGAGCAGCACTGGGTATACATTGGCGTTATGAGCATTAGACATCACGTGGGCTCTGGTTAGAAAATTATGGGGAAAATTAAACCAAAAACCTTCTGAAGAATAATAACTTTCAACTGACCGTATGGCGACCGTACTACTGGAGAAACCATCCACTTTGAGCACGAAAGTTAGTAGCAAATTGATTAATGATATTGTAAGATATGGCACTATTGTTAAAGCATTCTCCATTCTTGTTCTTGTATTTTCCCAGGGCAAAAGAAGTGTTGGTTTCACTTTCTCTGAATACAACTCCTCTGAATTCTCTTTTCTCCTCCTACTTGAAGCAACTGATCAATTGATTTGTTCACTCGTCTTCGTTAGATGGACGCAGTGGAATGCAGATGCAAGCGCTCACTTTAGGAATGGAATCAAGCTGATCAAGTATTTCACATATCGCAACAGGGGATTCCAAATGGGGTCACCCTCTCTCAATATATCATTATTCACATGCAACAACCCATTGTTGCATCCATGGCAGCTCTTTCTCAGGCCCAGAGATGGGATTAGGCACCGGGAGATCGTTTTTCATTTCAATTTAAAAAATTTAGGCGGCACTGCCGAGCCTCCTGCATTTCATTTTAATTCAAAATTTTGGGCGGAGGTTTCATTCAGGCGTTAAATTTGACGGGTGACCCTACTCGTCAAAGAATTTTTTTATGACGTTTTTATTTTTAAACTGCCCATCATATGACTTTTAAAATTTATTTGTACAAGTTTCATCTAATTTCAAATTGTACTAATTGTTCAAATTTTTCATTTTTTGTTATTTTGTTATAGAGTATGCATATACCTGGACATTTAATGCCTATGACAGGTTGGTTAACCCTTGCCCATTTGCGTAACTTATCAAAATAAAAAATAGAACTATTATGCATTGTTGGCCTTCTTTGACATACACATGTCGAGCTGCGGGCATGATGCGGCTTACGTTTCCAGAAAACATATTAGAAATGGCGTATCGATAAGTATATTCCAGGTTGGCAAGACACCAAAGAAACTGCATTTAAAGACTTCACTAAAGAACAATAATTATTAATGATCTCTGAAAGAGTCGAACCCTAGACCGGACGTCAGGTGCTACACTTTGCTCCTCGTCTCACCCCACACCCAGTGGCCTGGGTGATGATCTTCAAAAGTTCAAACCCGAGCATGCATGGTCGACTGGCGAATTGAATCTACTTCTTAAATATTATTGCATTTCACCGAGTTTTCAAAGCCGTGTTGAATCTACTTCTTAAATATTATTGCATTTCACCGAGTTTTCAAAGCCGTGGAGCCCTGGGAACGGGTTCCCTGCCGATCCTCCCCAAGTTACAGAGATGGTAATATCTGGTTGGAACCCTGAAACCAAATTTGATGCCATTGAAAATCCCCAACACTCTTACTAGTCATAAACCAAGGCCAAATATATTGATGTTAAAATTGAGGAAAGGGTTAACACCGGAATCGTTGGGAGGAATTTTTTTAATTGTGGATTTTTCTGCCCTGTTTCCAACTTGTGAGGCGCGGAAGGCTTAATTTCAAAATTGTTGGGAGGATAGTTCAGAGGATTACCCTAATTTAAAGTGAAACTAAAGGATGAGAAATGAGGGCCACAAGAAGCGGGAATGGTCATTTATTTTTATTTCTACGAAATTTGTTGCTCTGGGCTGATATGGGTTTTGTTTTAGATTTATAGAGTTCTGTCTTAGATTGATTTTTCTGCTTATAATCATAAATTTACGAAAAAATACACTATGATTATTTTACATGCAATGTAAACTAGTATACAGAATTTATAGATTCATCTGGGTGTTGTCTGAGATTGATTTTTCTACCGATAATACTAAATTCAATGAGAATACACTACAAATTTACATCCAATCAAATCTAGTATACAAAATTTATACACAGTCAGATTCATTTATTCCCTTCTTATCATTATTATCCGAATTAAAGTGGAAAAAGATGTCTAAGAAAAAAATGTATACTCCATTTTTATTCTCTGCAAATTCTTCACAGCTCCTTTTTCTTCTACAGCCTGGCAGATAAGCCATAACCAACCAACACAATAACGGCCTCCTGTGTTCCATAATTTAATATTAGAATTCAATGACATTTGCAACTTATATCAAATTGTTAGAACAAGGATAAAAACACTAAAAAAAATGAGAATGTATACATACCTGTAAAATGAGAGGATCCATTTTTATTCTCTGCAAATTCTTCACAGCTCCTTTTTCTTCTGCAGCCTCGCAGATAAGCCATAACCAACCAACACAATAACGGCCCCCTGTGTTCCATAATTTAATATTAGAATTCAATGACATTTGCAACTTATATCAAATTGTTAGAACAAGGATAAAAACACTAAAAAAAATGTGAAAATAATCATACCATCGTGCCCTGCCTCCACCGTTAGTGTTTCTTTGTCTCTCTCAGGGTTCACAGAGACAGGGTTCATGTACATAGAAATGAGACAAATCACGAACAATACCCACAAAAACAAACATGCAACTCCAGCATAATTAACACTCGATACGATGATGTTTCCTCCACCTGCAAGCAAAGCCCATTACCCATTACTCAAAAGAATCTTTGCGTATCCATCGGAGAACTGTGAACAATCGATGTAAGGAGATGACAACTCAAAATCGATTCAATCACGGGATAATAGCTGCAGCTGAAAATGAAACTCGCGCGGGAAACCAATTCAGATTCCACCAATTCAGATTCCAAATTCAAATCGCTGAACGAGGACGCGGGACCGCGGGTTCACGATTCGTGTGGGGAATAACAACGACCAGGGGTATGACATAAGGTTAAATATATATATATAAGAAATTTATAAAAAAAAAAAAATTAAACTTTTAATTTTTAAACCTGCCAGTCAATATGACGTTTTTGGAAATTAATGGCAAGTTGCCCATGACGTGGAAATTTAAAACTCAAACGTATTTTACGGGTTAAAAAGAGAAATACAGGCATACGGGCCTCAAATTTAACCCCTGGTTTCATTGAAAGTGCATAGGTATATAGTCCATTTGCATTAACTACATCCACTTGCATTAAGTACATCCAACTGTCTAAGTCAGAGTGGAGGACCTGTCAGAGCGGGAGCAGCGGTGCACTCTGCAGCAGTCGGAGATATCTGAGCCGCCGGAAAATAAATTATCATGTATGGGTATGTATGTTACTGGTGCCAAGCACTAAGCCGGTTGCCCATTATAGGATCTGAAGTTTTTTATGGATGCTCTTCAGTGATTTACGCAAACAATAATAAAGTTTGTGATTGATTTGATTGAAAAGGAATCTGTTTGTATCTACTCTTTCTATCTTAAGCGGACTACGTAGTTTCAAAAATATGTATAGAAATGTGTGACAGTCAACTCAGATGGCAGTGTATGTCAACGTGTGAGACGGAAAAGACCGAGGCTATTGCACATACTTCTTTTTAATCACAATGATTCCGTAATTTGTTATTGTTGGAGTAATTTGGACATTGCTAAAATTAGATTATGTTATAGATTACCAAATTCATTAATATTTGTTTAAGGTTATCTGCTCTTTGTTGTGTTATGAATTGTTTAAGGTTATCTGTTCTTTTCTTTGTTGTGTTATGAATTATTTGTAATTTTAAGAAGAGGACGCTGAGGAGAAAGTGGGTCTATTATGTGTAAAAGTGTTGTGTGGTGTGCTATTATGTTTTTAATATTACATGGTAAATGTGTTGTGTGGAGAAATGTTGTAATGTGCTTTTTTATTGGGTTATAACATTTTTACTTGGTCAAATTACATAAAATTAAAAATAAAATAAAAATTAATAATTAGAATATAATTGAGGTAAAATAGAATATTACTAATATTTCATGCTTAAAAATACAAAAATCATGTTAATATGACACATGTTTATGTTACAATTGCTTTTTAATTAATCAATTCAACCATTTTTCTCTCACTACCACTAAGAATATTCTAGAATGACCGTGGATGTTAAATCTCTACCATCCACCTAATAGTTTTTTATAATTAAATTAAAATTCGGGAAGCTCTATTTGAAAATAAACATGTCTATAACACATTAATTGAGAAATTTGTATTAAAAATATACATGAGACATACAACAATATTACATCATAATTATAAATTTGGCCTATCAGGCCCAGTGGTCTCTGTAAGTGCACATTGAGTGTTAAAATTGGCAACTAGGACCAAACTCCATGTTGGTCATCTTATTAATGGAAGCTGATATTTTTGTTGGATCCCTCTGATCAAGAGGTGTAGGATTGATCTAAAGATCATCCGATTCCTATAAGTATTCATGGAGATATGAATTTATTTGTGTTATGGGACAATTCGTCAAGGTTGGCCAACAACCAAATAACCCCCTCTTGTGCTTTATGTTTTAGTATAAATAGAAGAGGACTTTAAGTCATTTGACACTCATTCACTCTTATGTTCTCTCTTCATCCTGTTTTGGGTTTGATGAAGATGAGATCTAGAGGGAGTGCCCTAAGTCTACGCTACCCTAATGAAGATCAAGCTTCAGCCATGGAGAAACTTATACGCTGCCCTAAATTACAGTCATGGAGAAGCCCTAGACGCAGTAAAGGAAGGAGCCTAATTGAGACCTATATGCTGTCCTAAAAGGGTTCTAACCACTGTACAGAAGAGCCCTAATCCACTGATCAAAGGAGTCTCCTTATACGCAGTCAATGAAGTTATCTAGCCACAGGTAAAGGAGATACCTAGCCACAGTTTGATAAGAGATCTATCAGCTGTCTAAGGGAACATCTATACGCTACAAAAGAAGTCCTAAAGAACCCTAGCCACAGTACTAGGAGGAGATATCAAGCCGCTGTAAAGTACAACCTTATTCCGCAGCAAAAGAAGGGCTCTATGCTGCCCTAACCGCAGTCCTCCTAGGAGATATGATCTGCAGTCATTAAGGGTTCTATGCAGCAAGAGAAGGACTCATACACGCTGGAAAGAGGAGGTCTTAAATAGCTCTAGACACAGTCAAAAGGAAGTGTATTCAAGAGTGCCCTAGCTGCAGTCATACCATAGCCTTATGATGCACAGGGACAGTGTCAAAGGAAGGTCTAGAAGTAACTTGAATGACATGGTGAAGAGTTCCTCAAGCTGCAGTAAGGAGGCCTAAAGAGGCCCTAATCCCAGATGTGAAGATGCCTCATCCACTATCACATCTAGCCATAACTACAGTTATCTCACTGCTGGTCAAAAGCATGAATGACGTACGTTTGGGAACAACTGTCATTAGATTAGAAGTCAGAGGGCTAAACTACTATCTAGGGTCTAGTTTGGGTCTACTCAAAGGAATCTGGAACTATAGCCTAGCTGCTTTGCTGGGCTGCAAGCCATAGCAAGCAGCTAAGGTTGATATGCAACAAAGTGGATGTTGTATGTTAAGAACATCATGATGTGAGTAGTATAGCAACAAGTTATTACAACATGATGATGATGATATATTACAGTATGCCTTGAGTGTATGATTGGGTGTAACACAGTGATAGATGCAACTGATGATGAAGTGCACGATAGGAATCATTGAATACAGATCAGTGATGGTGCATCATTGAGTGCAGATCAACAATGAGTACAACACTAAGTGCAGATCCGTGATAAGAGCAGCTCAATGATTGGAGCAACAAAGTGATAGGAACGACAACATTAAGTGCAACATGGTGCAGCACGGTGAGGTGCAGCAAGTGGACAAGATGCAACACTATGATAGGTGAACAAGTCACCTTGGAGAATCATTTGAAGCAGCATGTCTTCAACTGATCTCATGTAGATATAGAAAGTCAAAGTGTTGACTTCTGTTGTAAATGTACTATCTCGCTCTCTCTCTCTCTCTCTGCTGAACTATTGAAGAACATAGAAGAAGAATTGATCAAGGGTTCCCCACATTGGGGTTTGTCCCTTGCTAGCGCCACATCTTGTGTCCTCTTGTCTTGGCTTGTCTTCTGCGATTTATGTTTATGTTATATCTGCAGTTTACTTTAATGCTGATGTGATTTCTAATCTGAAAAAGCTATTGAGCTAACTGTGAAAATCCAAATAAATTTCTCTAAGCATAGAACATACCTAAAATTAACATGGTATTAGAGCTATGGTGAAAACAATGCCCTAGAAAGAGTGAAAGAGAAATCACCGAAGACAGTTGGGAAAGGAAAAAAGGATCAGTGGATTCCTCATACCTCTTCAAATTCACCAAGGGTGAATTCGAAGCATAGAATATTATCAGAATGGCACAACGGAAGTTTCTGATGGACTACCTAAAGATCACTTCAATGGAAAGTCCGGATCTAAGGATGGAAGGAAAGGCAGATGCCTTGGTTGTAATAAGTTCAACAATTATGCGAAGGAGTGTCTGAATGGTAGGGACACATCACTTGACAATGATAACAATCATTCCAGGGACATCTTCAATGGTAAAATCAATGACAGGTAATGCAGGTCATCAAGGAAATGGTTGACTCTTCAGAGAAAGTAAGGAACCCCAGGTATGAAGAATCAAATGTTGTTTTTGGTAAGATAAATAAGTGTTATCCTGTATTGTACCTCTCCTTCATATTCTTTGGGAATCTGGCTTATTGATTGTAGTGCTTCAAGGAACTTCATCGGATAGTAGGGTGCACTCTCTAATTTGGTAGAGATGGAAACAATCGTGGGATTATACTTGGAGCCGATCCCACCTATCCCGGAAAGGGTGTAGGGAATGTTACCCCTCAATTGAATGAGGGTAACTCGATTCATTTACAAAATCTCTTTTATATACCTGATTGCAAGAAGAACCTGGTGTCGATTTTGACAATGGAGGTCAAAGGTTACAGGGTGACACTCATCGATGGAAAGGTACATGTTTGAAAATAGAATTTTCAAAGATGTTTTTTGAGTTCAGGGTTGTATCAAGTTGCGGAAATTCCACTGGGGACCATGTACATTGACACCTAGCACCAGAGTTCTATGAGTCAGATGGTGACAGGGATGCCTAAATTCTAAAAGAGCATGAAAGTATATGTCTAAGATGTACCGAAGGAAAATCTTATAAGGGGACCATTCCCCTCATGCAGCAGGTCCACAGGTTTGGAACAACCCGAGGAGTTTGAGATTCATGATCAGGAATCTCATATATATAGGTGGAATAAATCCCTCTATGGCTTGAAGCAAAACACCGTAGACGTAGTATGAGAGGATTGATAGTTGTCTAATGAAGCTAAGATTCACTAGGAGTGAAATCGATCCAAACCATTACCCGAAGGTTGTGGATGATAGACCTCTCATACTGACACCTTATGAAGATGACCTATTTCTGATAGGTGCAGACCCTCTCATTTGCAGAAGTATGAGGGAGTTGGATTCCCGATGTGGAATGGTAAACTGCAAGCCCTGACTACCTCGAGGATCTTAACTTTCAGAAGTTATATGGTGATGATGTCGGACCAGATTTGGGAAATGCCTCTGAGTTTCATAAACTCATTCACATTGATGTTCTTGGTGAACTTCCGTCTGGACATATGTTTTGCAGTTAGCATGGTGAGCTCATATTTGGTTAAGCCTCACTGGATTGGTGCCAAAAATCTTCTGAGATATCTTCGGGGCACAATCTCTCATGGATTGAGATACACTGCTGGAAATATGAAGTTGCATGATTATTTGAATGCTGACTGGGCAGGCAGTGTGGAGGATCACTAGAGCACTTCTCAGTGCTGGTTCTCTTTGGGTTCTGCTTCGATATCATGGATGAGCAGGAAGCAGAAGTCGGTTTCTATAAGCACCGCCGAGACTGAATACATAACTACAAGTATGATCTCGTATGAAGTTGCCTAGTTGTGGAAGCTCTTCAGTAAGTTGTTTGTACACATGATGAATACCATTGTGATTCTCTGTGATAACCAGAGGGGGGATTTGATTATTGAGGAATCCTGTATTCGATGATTGCTCCAATAGATAGACATCAGATATTTCCTTATCTGGGATATGGTAAGTCGATGAGCGAGGAGGCTCCATCACATTGAGACTGATGTATAGGTCACAGACATTTTGTCAAAGCCCCGGGGAAAGGTCAAATCTGTGACTTTCCTGAACGACTTGGAGTCATTGAGAGACCCTCTTATGAGGGTCAAGTATGATGTATTGAGCTCTGGAAGATCTAGGGGGGTGTGGGGTACTTCTTGGAGGGACATGTGACCACAGGGCAACTCACCATCCCCTAGTGGTGCACTATGTACAGGGTAAAAGGTTCAAACTTCCCCTGTGACACCCCGTGGCGACTGTGGAACAGGATGATTAGTTCTCCTGTGAGCGAGGATGATTCGTTCTCTATGGCGACTGTGGTACAGGATGATTAGTTCTCCTGTAGGCTAGGATGATTAGTTCTCCATGGAATCCATTGGATAAGATGATTAGTTCTCCTGTCGAGGCATCCTACCCATGCAGTCTAGGACTCATGGGAAGTACCTCTCATCTAATCAATGAGCAGGGAAATGAGGATAGGGACCATAGTAGTATTATCGATGGACACATCATTGTATCTACCGTACTCCCTATGCTAGGATGACATCCAGTGATCTGGGATCAGTATGAGTGGTTTGAGACACTCTCTTGTGATATTGATCTAGGATCAATAAAACTGACTTCGGGTCAGTAAGAGTAATGTGACACACTCTCTCCAGATAAAACTGACTTCGGGTCAGTAGAGAATGATATGAGACATTCTCGATCAATTATTCTTCTTCATGGTTCAGCAGAGCAGAGTAGAGTAGTGCAGGGCACCGATAGCAGAGATATTACAGTTGGACATATGGATCAACGGATGGAGTTCTACCCAGTTGAGAGGGAGTGTTAAAATTGGCAACTAGGGCCAAACTCCATGTGGGTCATCTTATTAATGGAAGCTGATATTTTTCTTGGATCCCTCTCATCAAGAGGTGTAGGATTGATCTAAATATCATCCGATTCCGATAAGCATTCATGGAGATATGAATTTATTTATGTTATGGGACAATTCGTCAAGGTCGGCTAGCAACCAAATAACCCCCTCTTGTGCTCTACATTTTAGTATAAATAGAAGAGGACTTTAAGTCATTTGACACTCACTCACTCTTGTGATCTCTCTTCATCCTGTTTTGGGTTTGATGAAGATGAGATCTATAGGGAGTTCCCTAAGTCTACGCTGCCCTAATGAAGATCAAGCTTCAACCATGGAGAAACTTATATGTTGCCCTAAATTACAGTCATGGAGAAGACCTAGGCGCAGTAAAGGAAGGAGCCTAATTGAGACCTATACGCTGTCCTAAAAGGGTCCTAACCACTGTACAGAAGAGCCCTAATCTGTTTATCAAAGGAGTCTCCTTATACGCATTCAATGAAGTTATCTAGCCACAGGTAAAGGAGATACCTAGCCGCAATACTAGGAGGGGATATCAAGCTGTTGTAAAGTACTCTATGCTGCCCTAACTAGAGTCCTCCTAGGAGACATGATCCACAGTCATTAAGGGTTCTATGCAGCAAGAGAAGGACTCATACACACTGGAAAGAGGATGTCTTAAATAGCTCTAGACATAGTCAAAAGGAAGTGTATTCAAGAGTGCCCTAGCCACAGTCACACCATAGCCTTATGATGCACAAGGATAGCGTCAAACAAAGGTATAGATGTAACTTGAATGACATGGTGAAGAGTTCCTCAAGCCGCAGTAAGGAGGCCTAAAGAGGCCCTAATCTCAAACGTGAAGATGTCCTCATCCGCTGTCACATCTAGCCATAACTACAACTATCTCACTGCTGGTCAAAAGCATGAATGAGATACGTTTGGGAACAACTGTCATTAGATTAGAAGTCAGAGGGCTAAGCTGCTATCTAGGGTCTAGTTTGGGTTTGCTTGAAGGAATCTGGAACTATAGCCTAGCTGCTTTGCTAGGCTGCAAGCCATAGCAAGCAGCTAAGGCTGATATGCAGCAAAGTGGATGTTGTATGTTAAGAACATCATGATGTGAGTAGTATAGCAACAAGGTATTGCAGCATGATGATGATGATATATTACAGTATGCCTTGAGTGTATGATTGGGTGTAACACAGTGACAGGTGCAACTGATGATGAAGTGCATCATAGCAGTCATTGAGTACAGATCAGTGATGGTGCAACATTGAGTGCAGATCAGCGATGAGTACAACATTGAATGCAGATCCGTGATAAGAGCAGCTCAATGATTGGAGCAGCAAAGTGACAGGAACAACAACATGAAGTGTAGCATGGTGCAACATAGTGAGGTGTAGCAAGTGGACAAGATGCAGCACTATGATAGGTGAAGGAGTCACCTTGGAGAATCAGTTGAAGCAACATGTCTTCAGCTGATCTCATGTAGATATAGAAAGTCAAAGTGTTGGCTTCTGTTGTAAATGTACTATCTCTCTCTCTCTCTGCTAAACTATTGAAGAAAATAGAAGAAGAATTGATTAAGGGTTTCCCCACATTGGGGTTTGTCCCTGGCTAGCACCACATCTTGTGTCCTCTTGTCCTGGCTTGTCTTCTACGATTTATGTTTATGTTCTATCTGCAGTTTCCTTTAATGCTGATGTGATTACTAATATGAAAAAGATATTGAGCTAACTGTGAAAATCCAAATAAATTGCTCTAATCATAGAACATACCTAAAATTAACACTGAGCCAACGAATTAAAAACAAAATCATCTATAAACGAAAAAAACTTACTATGGAATTTTTAGGACAAAAGCTTCCAAAAAGAGTCCAAATATAAACAAAATTTATATTCCAAAAACCTCGTTAAATATTGGTGCTTTCAGCTCTACCACGCGGTTCATAAATGAGATGAGAACCATTAACACTCAGGGAGTGGGGGAGGAGTATGATTATTGGTTAATCATAAGTTCCCTTCATTTCAACGTAGCTGAGATGAGAATCATTAACACTCAGGGTGTGGGGGATAAGTATGACTATTGGTTAATCATAAGTTCCCTTCATTTTAACTTAGCTCCAAAATTAGCTTGTTTGTTATCTTTATCGTTATTGTGAAAATCCTAAAGAAAAAGCCTAAAGAAAACCTTGATATAGACTATGGGCCTTTGCTTGGTTGTTAGAGACAGTCTCAAGATACCAGGAATACGTAATTTCTAATTTTTCTTCAATGACAAAAATTATCCCCCATATCTGCCACCCATGGCTTACTTTTTTATGCCCCATCAACAAATAAAATTAAATTCTCATGTTGAGATAGCTAGAGAGGAAGCTCCTCTGGAGGGAGTCAAAAGCTGCCAACTACGTTGTTTTACACCATCCCTTGGAGTCTATTATTAAGTGTTTATTAACTTAACCAAGCTTCCTCCTCGACATCAAGGGAAAAGGAGGGAGAGAATGGGGAGGAAGTTGAGCTAAAATACTCCACTGATAAATTAGTGACCCAAATCACAACTACCAGTAGCCTAGAAAGGTATATTGAAAGAGTGCGTTGTTTCTTGAAAGGAAAATTTTCCAACAAAGATATTTGGTTAGGGCCAAACAAATTATGAGAAGAGTTTTGTTAGAGATAGAACCATTGGATCCCTTTTCCCACGAATAAAATATTGAGAAATATTGGAGGGACAATCCAACTTATGGGAAATGTCTGTTAAAGCAAACTCCCAAACCTATTTTGTGAATTTACACCTTCAAAAAATCAGAAATAGTTTCTCAATTTTCTTTGCGCAACACATACTAAGAGGACCACTTATTCAATGTTTATAGTTATTTTTAGTTGCAAGGATTTTTTTCTAAGCTAACATGCAAAAAAAATCTTCACTTTACGAAGACCATCATAATTCCATATCCTAGATCACATAACTACTTTAGGAGGGATCCTGTTAGGGAAATAGGGAACATTGTAGACTAGTTTTAATGAATATAGCACAAGACCCGTCATTTTTTATTACATGCTAAAAATAGGGAAGGGACATACCTAGGCAAAGCATTTTCAAGTTCTTGTACAACAGGAGAAAAATTTATAGGGACATATTCACATGAACAATTGACCCATTTTCCATTATATGACCACAAGGACATGTCAAACAAGTTGGTTGGCTTTATTTCGAGGGAACATCCAATTTTGGAGGAGAGCTAAATTTTGTTGGTCTTTGAGAGGTGGTTTTCCCTAAAAAGAGTTAATACATGTACAAATATCATGCCCTTTTATACAAATCTAGGATAACTAATAATTGATTAAAGGGTAGTTGGCCAAGATTAATTTCTAAATTTAAGGTCTTTCTTTGAATGAAGAGGCTGAATCAAAATAGTTTTCTCTGTTGCCCCAAAGATATTTCTTTAGTAGGACTTGATTTCACCAATCATTTTGACCAGTAACCAATCCCCAAACTAGCTCTTCATTGAATGCCAAATTCATAAGGGAAATATCTTTGATTCCTAATCCTTCATGCACTTTTGGTGTTCTCACCACTACCCATTCAAAAAAAATGAAGTCTTTTAGTGTTAGTCATTCCTCCTTGCCATAAGAAAATTTTAATATCTTTGAAAATTGAATCTCTAACTCCATGAAGGGCTAATAGAGTTATAAACTGAAAGATAAGAAGATAAGAGATGAATGAATTTATAAGAACAACCATTCCCACATGATTCAACCATTGAACTCTCCAATGAGAGAATTTAATATTATTATTTTCGAATAGAAGATTCTAGGAGGGTTGAGGAAAAGGTTTTAGAGAGATGGGCATCCTTAATATTTAAAAGAGATCCAGGAAAGGACAACATATAATCTCATACTATGAGAAGTAGTTGTTGAGTTCTTAGACTTATGTTCTTGTTGACGGCGTGATCCAGGTTGATATTGGTGGCAACCCACCTATTCCACTTAGATCCCATCACTATTTCCTTCAGTTTTTTAGTTTCCTTAATTGTAGCACAATTTACTATTTTTGGCAATTTTTCGGGTTCTGAACTTCTAGAGCAATTTAGAGGCCCTAAACAATGTTTATTTGGAAAACAGAGAAACATGAGGCTTTGACTCATGTTTTCGAAATCTCTTAGATTTTCTTTTGTGAACATATATTGTATTTATTGTTGTGTAAATGGGACACATTATTGCCTTCATTGTTGTATAAATGGGACACGTTATAGGATCTGAAGTCTTTTATTGATGTTTTTCAGTGATTTACGACATTAATAATAAAGTTTGTGATTGTTCTGATTGAATTAAAACCGTTTGTATTCACTCTCTCTATCTCAGGGAAGAATATAATAGGAAATTACGTGGACTACGTAGTTTGACAGAGATGTATAAGAATGTGTGACGGCCAATTCAAATTGCAGTGTATGTGAACGTGTGAGACGGATAAGAATGAGGCTGTCGGCTATGGCATATACTTCTTTTTAATAAGAGTGAATTCATAATTTGTTTTCCTTAGTAATTTGGACATTGTCAAGCCATACTTCTTCTTTTTAATGGGAGTGAAATCGTAATTTGTTATTCTTAGAGAGCAATTTGGACATTGTCAAAATTAGATTAGGGTATAAATTACCAAATTCATTAATATGTATCTAAGGTTATTTTCTCTTTATTGGGTTAGGAATGGTTTGTAATTTTAACCAGAAATTCTCTTTATTGGGTTAGGAATGGTTTGTAATTTTAACACGAAGAAGTTAAGGAGAACGCTGTAATTTGTTATTGTTAGAGTAATTTGGACATTCTCAAAATTAGATTAGGGTATAAATTATCTAATTCATTAACATGTGTATAAGGTTATTTTTTCTTTATTGGACTAGGAATGGTTTGTAATTTTAATTAGAGGAAGTTGAGGAGAAAGTAAGGTTGTTGTGTGGAAGAAATGTTGTAATGTCTTGTCTTATCCTCTTATGTAAACATTTTGACTTGGTCAAATTATATAAAAATAAAAATATAATAAAAATTAATAATTAGAATATAATTGAGGTAAAATAGACAATTACTAATACTACATGCTTCAAAAAACAAAACTCATGTTAATATGACAACTGTTTTTTAATTAATGAATTTAGTTAAAACTACAGAAAGAGAATAACTACTTGAGATAAATCTCAATTATTTATCTCTCACTTCCACTAAGAATATTCTAGAATATTCCATGGATGTTTAATCTCTACCATCCACTTTATAATTTTTTATAATTAAATTAAAATTCTAGAAGCTCTATTCGAAAATACACATGTCAATAAACAATAATTGAGAAATTTGTATTAAAAATATACATCAAACATGCAACAATATTATATTATAATCATAAAATTTGGCCTATTGGTCTCTGTAAGTGCACACTTAGCTAACCAATTGAAAAAAAAATCATCTACAAACTAAAACAACTAACTCTGGCATTTTTAGGACTAAAGCTTCCAAAGGGAGTCCAAATATAAACAAAATTTACACTCCAAAAACCTTGTTAAATATTGGCGCTTTTAGCTCTACCACGCATTCACAAATGAGATGAGAACCATTAACACTTAGAATTAAGGAGGGGGGGCAGTGTGGTTATTCGTTAATCGTAAGTTCCCTTCATTTCAACTTAGCTCCAGAATTAGCTTCTTTATCATTATTATTGCCGAGGATGTGAAAATCAAAGTTTCCTTAAAATTAGACGATAAAATTTGAATCCTTTGGAGAAGAATGGAGTCTTTCATCAACAAAGCTGGAGCCATATTTCAAGTGTTAAATTAGAATGCGAGTATTATTAATTTAATGAAGATTTAATGAGGAAGCCTAAAGGAGACCTGATATAGACCATGGTCCTTTGCTTGGTTGTTAGAGATAGTTTCAAGCTACCACGAATATGTAATTTCTAATTTTCCTTCAATGAGAAAAATTATCCCCCCATATCTATCACCCATGGCTTACTTTTTGATGCCCGATCAACAAATAAAATTGAATTCTCTTGTTGATATATCTAGAGAGGAAGCTCCTCTTGAGGGAGTCAAAAGCTGCCAGCTACGTTGTTTTACACCATCCCTTGGAGTCTATTATTAAGTGTTCATTACCTTAACCAAGCTTCCTCCTCGGATCAAGGGGAAAGGAGGGAGAGAGTGGGGAGGAAGTTGAGCTAAAATACTCCACCAATAAAGTAGTTGCCCAAATAACAACTACCTGTAGCTTAGAAAGATATATTGAAAGATTGCGTTGTTTCTTGCAAGCCAATTTTTCCAACAAATATATTTGGTTAGGGCCAAACAAATTATTATGAGAAGAGTTTTGTTAGAGAGAGAACCAATATATCCCTTTTCCCATGAATAAAAAAAATGAGAAATATTGGAGGGCCAATCCAACCTATGGGAAGTGCCTGTTAAAGCAAACTCCCAAACATATTTTGTGAATTTACACCTTAAGAAAATGAGAAATAGTTTCTCCATTTTTTTTCACAACACATCCTAAGAGGACCACTTATTCAATGTTTATAGAGGTTTTTAGTTGTAAGGAATTTTTTTATGAGCTAACATCCAACAAAAATATTCACTTTACGAACACTACCATAATTCCATATCCTAGACCACATAACTACTTTAGGAGGGATCCTATTAGGGAAATGGGGAGTATTGCAAACTTGTTTTACTAAATATAGCACAAGACCCAACATCTTTGATTACATCCTAAAAATAGGGAAGGGACATACCTAGACAAAGCCTTTTCAAGTTCTTGTACAACAGGAGAAAAAATTATAGGAACATATTCACATGAAAAATTGACCCATTTTTCATTATTTGACCATGTCAAGGAGGTGTTAAACAAGTCGGATTTATTTTGAGGGAACATCCAATTCGGGAGGAGAGCTAAATTTTGTTGGTTCTTGATAGGTGGTTTTCCCTAAAAAGAGTTGATACGTGTACAAATATCATGCCCTTTTATAGGAATATAGGATAACTAATAAGTGATTAAAGGGTAGCTGGCCAAGATTAATCTCTAAATTTAAGATCCTTCCTTGAATGAAGAGGTTGAATCCAAATAGTTTTCTCTGTTGCCTCGAAGATATTTCTTTAGTATGACTTGAATTCACCAATAATTTTGACCAGTAACCAATCTCCAAACTAGATCTCCAGCCAATGCCAAATTCATAAGGGAAATATCTTTGATTCCTAATACTTCATGCAGTTTTGATGTTCTCACGACTACCCATTTTAAAAAATGAAGTATTTTAGTGTTAGCCATTCCTCCCATAAGAAAATTTTAATGTCTTTGAGAATTGAATCTCTAACTCCATTAGGGGCTAAAAGAGTTGTAAACTGAAAGATAAGAAGAGAAGAGCTGAATGAATTTATAAGAACAATCATTCCCACAATATTCAACCATTGAACTCCCCATTGGGAGAATTTATTATTATTATTTTCTAATAGAAGATTCTAGGAGGGTTGAGGAAATGGTTTTAGAGAGATGGGCATCCCTAATATTTAAAAGAAATCTAAGAAGGGACAACATATAATTTCATACTATGAGAAGAAGTTGTTGAGTTCTTAGACTTATGTTCCTATTGACGGTGTGATCCTGGTGGTTATTTGTGTCCACCTGCCTATTCCACCTAGACCCCTAACACTGCTTCTTTTAGTTTTTCTGTTTCCTTAATTTTAGCACAGTTTACTATTTTTGGCAATTTTTCGGGTCCTGAACTTCCAGAGCCATTTTGAGGCCCTAAACGACATTTTTTTTCTGGAAAACAAGTGATCATGAGACTTTGGCCCATGTTTTTAGTCAAAAGTTGTAGTCCACAAATAGATCTTTCTAATGAGGTATTGTACGCGTCAAATGAATATCGTGTGCCAAAGTTACGAACCCAAGAAGTTGATGCACCATTTTACCCAAATGGGGCCCATAGTTTTGGCGCTTCATCTCCTAGGGTCAGTTTTTTGGATGTTTAGGGTTTTCCATTATTTCTCTATAATAAATAGGCCTTCGAGCCAAATTGTAACACACTTCAAAGGCATGTAGCTGACACATCTCTTCTTAGAGGTAAGATACCATCACACGAGCTAGTTTATTTCCATTTCTGTATGTAAGTATATTTCAATTATTTGATATAATGAAATGAAGTTTTATTTTTGTTGCATCTCTATTTATATGTGTATTTATGTATTTCATTGTGTCCCTTCATAAGTCTTGATTAGTGGTATCATAGTGGTCTTCTCTTTCTTTGTTTTTCTTTGCATGTCCCCAATGAGGTCGAGGTATAAGAAGTTAGGGCTCCAACTAGTTGAACCTTTGCAAGACCACCCTTGCAAACCTCGACGATCTCCCATGACGGAAGAAAAGAAAGACGAGGGGGCAGGAGATCATTTCAAAATATTGCTCGAGAAAGCCCTGGAGTGATAGAGCAACACGATCATGGATAACTTTTCCCATATCCTTTGGCGACCACCCGCAGGTGACACATCTTCATCCAGCAGTCACTCTAGAGGCACCACTCCTTTTAAGGTACAAGTTAACTTTGATATTCCCATATTTGAAGGCCAGATAGATGGTTAAATCTGTTTGAAGGAGATTTTCAAGTTCATGACTTTTCCAATCAGGAAAATATTACTTTTGCACTTCTCAAAGCTGCCCCACATGTCAAGGACTAGTGGAAAACCTACTATGAACAAAAAGATGAGAGGGAATCCTCACTGTTTTCAGCCGCACCCACTCGGAATTCTTTTGGAGATGCCATCAAGGAACAATATTGCTTGGTCAGGAGCTATGAAGATAAATACATAAATTGGACCACGCTGCGGAAAGGAAGGCACCAAGATGTGTTGGAGTTCACAAATTATTTCCATACCCTTTGCACAAAGCTGGGTATTAAGGATTCTGAGCAACATTTGGTACTTAAGTACTGTGGTTGATTACACAAGTACATCCAGGATGAGATGGAGTTCCCGAACATCTTCTCTCTTTCCGCCACCTATCGAAACACTATCAAGATCGAGCATACATTTAAACAGAAGAAGTGAGACTTTGGATCTGCGAATTCGAGGTAAGGGAAAGGTGCCCCCAAGAAGTAGAACAAAGGACAAAGCTAAGGCGGGGTGACCTAAGATAACCTGCTATAGCTGCAAGCGAATAAAAACACCACAAATATAATGAAGGACATAGGGAAATGGTGTGAGTTCCATAAGAGCCCCACTGACAACACAAGTGAGTGTCGAGCCAAGAAATCACTGGTGGCCGAGCTGAAGGCTTCCGAATCAGATGCATGTTCTGACTCTGAGTTAGAAATTGACAAGGGGAATGAAAAAGGGAAGCATATTATCAATGCGGAGCCTAGTGCCACCATTGCCACCACCAATATCCAGAAGGATGGGCCCAAAGATCTAGAGGAGGTGGAGTAGCTCTTCCACTCACAGATGTGGGTGAAGGGTTCCCCACTGCAATTCATTGTTGACAGCAGGAGCCAAAATAACCTCATTTTAGTAGAGGTTGTGAAGCACTTAGGCCTACCGACCACACCACACCTGCATCCGTACACCATTGGTTAGCTTCACCAAGGGTGATATCTTCGCGTCTGCCAACAGTGTTTCCTTCCCTACAATATCAAGCCCTTCACGGATGAAGTATTGTGTTATGTTTCTCCGCTTGAATTTTGTGATGTATTATTAGGCCAACCATACTTTTGGAAGAAACATGTTGTGTATGATTCTAGGCCTCGCACTGTTATTATTACTTTGGATGATAAGTTGTAAAGGATACTAGAGGTAAAACCCCTGACCGCCATTTCTTTGATCGCTATGAAGTAATGCAATAATATCATTTCCTAGACTGAGATTTTTTTTTCCTTATGACTTGCCGTTAGGGAAATAAGAATATTGTGGGCACGACCTCTAGATAGGGCTCCTCTGCACGGCAGCATCAGATGGACAAGGTTTGGGAGGAGTGCAGGGACACCTTCACCTCACACATAGGGGTACATCTACGCTGTCAGGTCAAGCACTACATCGACCTAACCCCAGGTGTGCCACTATGTAATGGACCGATCTATCGATGCTCTGTTCCGGAGAATGATGAAATTAAGAGGCAAATTCAGGAGCTGTTGCAAAAAGGACACATCATGCCAAGTTCATTACGCTGTGGGAGCCCGATCGTGTTGGTACATAAGAAGGATGTGGCTTGGAGACTCTGTATTGACTATTGGGCACTGAATAAAATCACTGTCTGAAATAGGTATCAAATCCCATGGATTGATGACCTTTTGGACCAACTTCAGGGGGCCAAATATTTTAGCAAGATTGACTTGAAGTCTGGTTATCATTGGATACTGAACGAACCCTTCGATGTGTGGAAGTCTACCTTTAAATCCAAGAAGGGATTTTTCGAATGACTCATTGTGCCTTTCAAGTTGACAAATGCCCATGCAACCTTCATGAGGATGATGGACGAAATATTGTGACCGTTCACCAAATCATTCGTGGTGGTGTATTCGAATGACATTCTTATCTTCAACCAGAGTTAGGAAGAGCACCTCCACCATATTTAATAGGTCCAAACCCTATGGCAACAGAAGTTGTCTGCCAATTTGGAAAAATGCACTTTTGGTATGACCCAGGTTCAATATTTGGGGTACATCATTGATGAGCAGGGTGTGCATGTGGACCCAGCCAAGATACAAGTCATTCGGAATTGGCCAGCCCCAACCACTCTAACAGAGCTCCAAAACTTTCTGGTCCTTTCCAACTTCTATCGCAGGTTTGTGTTGGGGTTATCTAATATCACTTGGCCCTTGAGTCAAGTCACCAAGGAAGGAGTGAAAGAAAAGTTATTTTGGTATGAATCCCAACAAAAGGCATTTTCTGAGTTGAAGCGTCGCCTCCACTTTGCACTAGTGCTCACATTGTTAGACCTGAAACAATATTTTAAGGTCAAGACAGATGTATCTAGTTATGCTATTAGTATAGTTCTTACCCACCAGGGGCATCCAATGGCATATCACACTGAGACATTTTCAGACACATTTCAAAAGTATCCCACCTATGACAAAGAGATGTATTCCATTGTGCAAGCTTGTCAACAATGGAAGCATTGCGTTTTGAGGAAGGAATGGTCATCCACACAGACCACCAACCCCTGCAGTTTATACACACACAAGGGAAGTTGTAGAACGATCGCCATTAAAAGTGGTCCACATACCTGCAACAATTCCATTTGAACATTAAGTATAAGAAGGGAAACACCAACAATGTTGCAGACTGCCTTAGTTGACCACCGTGCTTGAATCTTATGGGCACGAGACTGTGGGGTGGCTGCATCTTTAACAGAGTGATCTAGAATTTAGAAACAAATACAAAACATTCTTGGATGGCCAGAAAGTTCCAAATTTTCACCTCGAGGATACGAAGAAGATACTTAAATCTCCCATAAAGAAATTCCCAATCAATTTCACCTTCGGGAAATCAGTATGCAAGATTACAAAAGCTTGTATAACTGTTCAACGAATTCATTGGGTAATTTTCATAATTTCAGAATTTCTTGATCGAGGGCTTTATGGTTAAAGTGATTGAAAGCACAGTTTGTCTCTGTGACTAGATGAGCAAGAGAATGAATAGATTTTTCAAGCAGCGTGGTACACCAGTGCATTAGGTGCCATCATAGCATGTAGATGAACAATGTGCAGGTCATGTAGTCTTCAAAGATTCCATGTCTTTCGCATGAACCTACAACATCAACTGCGTGCCTAACCAAGGCTACGTGGCCTCCACCATTGTATGTTTTATGTGATAAGTTATCTGAGAGCTCTTCCAAGATTATGAGGTCGTTTCCATAAGACATACACTCTGAAGGAGAAAATCATAGTTAGTCATGACAAATATGTAGATATTCAAAACAGATGTGAGGACTCAGCTTGTCATCTAGCCCTCCTTCTACAAACAAAATGTTGATGGTGTTGGACCCACAAACATAAGGGGATCTCCCCGGTAAGAAGTCCCAATTAGACCTCAGACCGTTTGGTGTAAGAGTCCCAACAGTGGGTTGTACAGTAATTCCTTGACCGCGATTTCTCACAGCGGCAAGTAAGATGTCCGTGTTTGTAGCAATGGTGTGATAGCTACAGTAATTCAAGGAAGGTGCATGAGAGGTTCTAACACACTAAGGGTGAGGTGAGTGCACCCCTTGGAAACTTGTAATAGTACGCGGTTTGGAAGGGAACACACGAACGAAGATGCATCACAAGTTGGAAAGAAAGTTAGCGAGCAATCCAAAGTGATGGTTAAACCAACAACACATTTCAGAAAGATTCATACATACTTATACAAAATAGTCCATGCATGCGTGAGCAAACAAATACATATATCATTTAGAGTAAACAAGATAGCATAGAATACAATACAACATATGCATGAAACGTGTTGGCTCTGTTATATTAAGAAGTGTAAGTTCCAGTCATACAATACATCCATGTCTAACCACTAGTTCTGACAATGGAACATTACAGCCAAAACCACCTGCTCCTTTGTGTAGTGGAGAAGCCAAGGCTCATTACAATATTGTCCAAGCTCTCTCCAAGATAGTCTTATCGGAATCTTGGCTGACCAAAAGCCTTTGCAATGAGTTATGAGGTTCTATTTATAGTAAAGGGTGGGGTGACCTTTGACATTACCCTTTGTCACAATTAGTCTAACCTCATGAATCTTCATATACTCTGAGAATGTTACATCCAACTATCGACACTTGAACTTCCACTTGACAAGATGCTACATTACAATGCACATGTGCCCATGTGAGAGAAAATGGCTTGAGAAATCCATGCAAGACATCACTAACACTCGGTCTATTATGGTGAGACCAACTCTTTGACATGCTTGTGATGATGAAGGTGGTGAGCTGATGCCAAGCTTGGTCTTCCGTGATGGTGTGTATGTGCTCCATGGTGACATCTTGCTAAATAAAACTCTTGCATCCATTGCACCTGGGTGCATTGGTTGTATTCCTCCAACCAACTCACCTGCTAGCATGCACATGGTCTTCTTGGGTGCATCTGAACCAGCAACACACTGATGCATAGTGTCCGTGTTGATCTTCTTGTGTGTGCTGGTGGTCATGCACATCAACTGTCAATTGCATGTTCAACTCCAGTCGGACTTGATTCTTGTCTTTCCCTCGGTGAGTGTGCTGAATGGGTGGTATCGCATGAGTGTGAAGAATGACATGCATACTATTGAATTCCATCTCATGCAATCAATAACACTACTGACCATGTCTACTCCATGCCAGCTGTTGGGATGGATCTATAACTTGTACGGGTGCAGTTTCATTCGTGAGTGCATGTTGCGCCGCCTGTTGTACCTATTCTTGTTGCAAATAATTCTCTCATCTATGTAGCACATGTTCTTCCTTGAGTTGTTGCTTCAACACATGCAACTCCTTCTCTGTTCTTTTCTCTGCCTTCACGCGATCTTAAAGTTGTGTCGTCACATCATAGCCTGAGTCTCTAAAATTTCTTTCATCACAAGTGGATTTGCTTGAGCTTGCAACTTTGTTCTGCCTCTCTTTTATCAACAACCTCCCTCTTACGTTCGTTACATCCGGTATGCTGACTTCAGTTGTTGTTCATGGTGCTGCTTGCTGTGATTTTGATGTTGTCATATCTTGATGTCCTTGTCTATGAACAACTTGATGTCTTCATGGGTAGGCAAGCTCATAGACACTTGATCGATTACATCCCTAAGTGTGCTCTGAGCAGAGTCTTCAACTTTGATCTCTTGGAAACCATTGTACTTGTACGGTTGAGACACAAATGAACAACTACGATACCTGGAGACATGGCAACACTCATGGCAAGAAATCTGTCAGTTGTAAACAAAAACAAACTTGAGAACTGACTTGCAACATACCTGTGTGACTGATCATGAAGGTCGCGCAATTTCCGCAAAGAGGTTGGGAGATTGACTACCAAAACTGTGCAAGGCATAGTTCGGGCTGTTAGGAGGTTGTTTGACTATTGGAACCATGCAATGAACAGTCTAGCCTAGCCTGCTAAGGACTGAAACTATGAAATGCGTAATTTCAGTTAGTAGTGACATGCAACCAACAACTGCATTGTGCAGTTTCTGGGGCCAATAGGACACTGCCTCCAAGAATTGCGCAATGCAAGCTCGGAGGTCATTTCTTGGCTAGACTTGCATAATTTCTAGAGGGAATGTAGAATCTTCACTTCCGAAAATGTGCAGTGCTAGCCGGGAAAGGCAAGGTTCGGGCCAGGGCAAGCCAGTCCGGTCGATGGGTGATTGAAACATGAGAAGTCTAAATGCATGGTGAGATGAGTGCAAATGAGATTGAATGATCATTCATGCAAACACAAAGTGAAGTATTCGAAAAACGAGAAAGCACGCATGTGTGTGAAGCGAGTCGTCGCAACGGTGACCCTTTGTGAAAGATAGTCTCATGCATGCGACAACAGTGAGATGAAAACGATAACTGAAACGGTGCCAGTACAAGCTAGTATGCATTAAACCAACAACAAGTGCTCACCAAAATCAAGCAGACAACATTCATATGAAGCGAAACACAAAAAGTGCTAGAAACACAGCACAAGTCATGAGTAGCGGGCTTAGCCCAAGTCAGTTGAGATGAATGTGTCGACGAATCCTAGATGCAATGTGGGATTCCAGAGCTACAAGGTCGATGTCAGGAATGTGATCTGGAGATTCTAGTTGATGACTTTTGATAAGATCGAGGTTGTGACGCGCATGACACAAATCTAGGAAAAGAGACACTTGGCGGGAGGTTTCTGAGATGATCCTTGCATGTAACCTCCAATTGTTAAAAATAGATTCCTAAATCAAGGGATGCCTTTTCATGTTACATTGGGAGGAGCAACCCATGAATGAAAATCAGTTTTACTCAGTCCTAGAGGGAACTGGTCAACTCAACTGCACATGCAATAGTCTACTCAGCTAGGAGTAAAAAATGTGCATTTCTGGGAGGGAGCTGGGTTGGCTGCCCAGAGGGATTGCACAATTTCTTGGCAGAGCAGCTGAGTGCTACCTAGAATTACGTAATTTTTGGGCTAAGTAGCCCTGCTGGGAGGAATTGCGCAATTTTATCAGTGAATAGTGACAGGCTGAATTGCGCAATTCTGGAGCCTAGCAGGCTGCCAAACATAATTGCACAATTTATGGAAGGAAGGTTGGTTTCCCTCTAGAATTGCACAATATCTTGAGGGACCTACTCAACCTACATCTGGATCAAATCCGGTGAAACAACTTATGAGGGGGATGCAACAAGCTTTGATGGATAGGTTGTCATTCAACAGGAAAATAACTGAAGCTTGTGTACTTGACAAGACAAGACATGCAATTGTGAAAGGTTGGTAGGGAGGCTCCAAAACGAAGCTAAGGAAATATTTTGGAGGGTGGTTGTACCACTACAACACACCCTGAATATCATATTCTAGTCTCTTACTCAAATTACACATTATTTCCTTTTTTCGAGCAACTCGGCCTTCAAACCATCTCGATCCATTTAGTGCAGTTTTACAAATTTTTCATTCAAATGGGCTTTCAGATTGACACATGGTAACTCTCCCTCTCTGGCATACTTTTCATTCCCCAAATTTCATTTCACCAATATATATATAAATCTTGGGCATGGTTGTGGCTTTGTAAGTCTCCCATACTAGCACTACATAGGGTTTTCATATCATGCAAATCAAAGAAAAGTGAGTCAAACAATTTAATAGAATCAATATTTGACCACATTAGGGATCTCAAATTGTATGATAAGTAAAAACATAATAACCTTTCAACCTCAACTAGATTAACCACATCCATCACATATACCTAAAATAGTCAACAGTCAAAATGAAAATCCAGCTATGAGTTAACCTTACTTGCCGTGAATTCCCGACCCACGCAATTCATCATGACAACTGATATACAATACTCGAACCACAAATATACTACACAATGATCGACGAGTTGCTATGTTCATTCTTCATATGAAAAATCTCGAGATCCGGATTTATTTCTCACTTGCCATCACCTAACCTCCTCATAATCGTAAGGGTTACCTCATTTCCAACCATTCCTCCAATCGCCGACTCACAGAATGGATCGACATGTATTCGAGCTATATCCTCACTTAAAATGGTCCAAAACACTTTATATCCATTCAAACAGAAAAGAAGGAACTTGAATATGATACAAAGATTGCAGGCGAGTCATAACGATAGAATCTCGCAACACAAAGTTAGTCAGAAAATCACCTTGACGAACAATCTCTGGGTACCCGAGAAGAGCAGTTTTCATAATCCGAAACTGAAACATAGACTCTCTAAAAGTGCACAAGGTCACAGAAATTGATTTCATTATAGCCAATGAGACCAAATAACACCTAAAAGTCAGGCCATAGAAATTAGGCACGAAACGAACGCGACTTCTTCCAATATTCATAGAAATTACACTATCATGGGTGATGTCCACATTACCAGTGGAGCTTGGCATACACCCAACAGGAGAACTAGTAATAGACCCACTTGATGACGGATGTTGAGAGTGCTTAGCTAAGGAACCACGAGAACCCCTCCCTCGAGAGGATTTCTTGAATATTAGGTCTCCACCATGGTTAGGTTGTTGTCTAGAACCTCTCCCACCCATGGACGCACATACGTAATGAGGGTACCTGAGCCATCAGTAGACATATTAGCATGGGAGACAAGAAAGATCTGGGATGACCTGATAGGATTAGAACCTAGAATGTCAATGAATAAATCAAACTTGCGACGCATGAAAAAGTAATAAAGAAGGTGGTGCAATGACCAAGGTATGAAATCATAAACTCAAACACCTATCACTTCCCTTCTTCCTCTTTCAATTTTCAGGTAGGTAGACAGCCTATGAGAGGATAGTCAGCTTTGGCTTTGGTGCGTAGAAGTCACCCATTGAAGGATTTGAAAGCATAAGACGAGAAGAGATGAGGCTTAACACTAAAGAAGGGGTATGGGGCGTATTTATTTTTAGGATTATAAATCTATCAAACAGACACCGCGTACACTAACCTTTCACACATGAAGTAGATGAGGCTTATGTGCCTTTCTTACTATGACTTGTCCAAGTGTAAGTAAGGATAAACACCATCCAACTTAAATTCTTTTATGGGCACGACCATCATCCACCGAATGATTTTATGAGAATTTTCCTAAGGATAACCATTATCCAACAGGTATGCTCCTTATGGAAACATCTCCAGCTCAATGGATAAGGTGAAAAGATAGAGTGATATTGAAGATCAAAAAGGGAAACATCAATTTTGTCAATCCAATTACACATGGTCTCCGTGCTCTAAAACTACAACAGAAAGGAAATATATAGCTATGAGTACGTTTTCATTTAGATAAACATTATCCAATTGATTGCTTTGAAGGAAACTCGATCATTAAATTCTCATGAATATTTCCAGATCAATGGATAAGGTAAGTAAGAAAAATGACTTTGTGGTGTGAAAGGGAACAATCCTGCTTAAGGCGATTCTCTCCATCCATCCAGTTGGAAAGGTGCGGTTGTATTTTAAATCACACACTTTCCAAAAGCTTCCCTATCCACAGAGCTCACTGGCAAGCATTTGAAAGCCTCTGGAAGCACTAACTCCATTCAAACAAAAGGCGGAAAGAACAATTGGTTGGTAATACCATTCTGTCTCTCTGGCGCGACATAACCTCCCCTCATTTGAGTTGGTGTTACTTGACACCACTACGAGTCAATCTATCATAATCATTGTAGAGGTTCAAGATCCTTTTATAGCTCTAAATATTGAATATATCATTTATAATAACACTTTTATGTAATATATCACAAGCTCTGTTATGCGCTATATTGCCAGTATTTGTTATGTGCTATATTGCTAGTGTTATTTTTGTCCATGCTTGCAGCAACACATGATAAAAATCAATAAATTGATTCCCAATTAATTTTCAATTTTCCTAGGACATAGGCAACCAAAATTTAATTTTTATGGATGCTAATTCTTGAAAAGGAAGGACCAAACCAAACTCCACTGGAGGATTAAGAATTCAATCGTTTAGAATTTGGAAAGATGTAAGATCCCATCAAAGTTTGTCAATCTTGGAAGCCTTAATGACAGGGTTGGCCCTGGATATCACCTCACGACTGGTAGCCTTTAAATAGAAGGAACACCCATGTTTCTCCACATATCGATGGGTGCCACAGAAAGTATTTCCACACTGAAATTTAAATCTGGTTATCCTGACTCATTTCTTGCATAAGATGCACTGGTTAGGGTTAGGGTTTTCAATAGTAGGTCTTAGAGAGGAAGAAGATGAACACACAACCTCCATCTAGATTGACAAGGCTAAGGCTATGACTGTAGAAACTGTGCACGACTTTGTTGGATAAAAGTATCTGGCCTGGATAGGGGGAAATCCTCCTCCATTGAAGAACCCTCGAAAAATGACTTCTCAATGGCGGTCATTGCCAAGGAAGCTTTTGCATCCTTCATCATTCTTTTTCATGTACACCATAAGACATTAACTGAGTAAAGGCGTTCTTAGAATTTACTATTTATTTGAAGTGAATACCATTACACCAATGACATGATCTTGCATACATCATTCAAAAAGACATAAGCCTTCTTTACAACTACCAACATCTATAAAAATTATAAGAATAAAGTTTTCATAAAAAATTATATAAATATTGCTTGAAAACCTCCATATAGCCATGTAAACTTAGAACCGATTCTACCCTTCCTTATTCAATATTCTAAAGATAGAAATCAGGATTTTGAACTACTTATGTTCTTAAGTATCAACTTAACTATTCCAAAATCCATCATTTTACACGACCCCAATTCAAAATTATCTTTGATTTCAAATCATCATATATATATATATATATATATATATATATATATATATATATATATATATATATATATATATATATATATATATATATATGTGATGATTTGAAATCAAAGATAATTTTGAATTGGGGTTGTGTAAAAAATTTTGATCGGCCCACCTATATATATATATATATATATATATATAGGTGGGCCGATCGATAGATCTGCGGGAGGGTTCTGGAGCGGAGGATTCGAACGGCAATGGCGCTTTCACGCAGCGGCAACCATCCCGGAGAGCTCAGAATGCTGGAAGCGGTGCATCCTGCGTGGGTCTTCAGTGGCGCGCAGAAAACAAGGCCCCTATGCTATCTGCAGAAGCCAGGGCGCCCAAGGAAATCAGAGGCGCGATCCGGCCCAGATCTGGGGAATACAGGACTCCCACAGGCGGCGAAGACAGTTGGAAAGCTCCTGAGCGGCATAAAGGGTTTGGAGGAGCAGAGGAAAAGTATTCAGATCGAGCACTTGACAAACAGCCCAAAGTCCGTAGCTGCTCGCGAGAAAATGCATGATAAGGGAGCGGCCTGGAGCAATAATGGAGCCCTCCGCCGACACTATCAAAGGTATGAAGAAAACCTCCAGATCACGGCTTATCAAAACGTGGATCCGTTTTATTATGATGCAGATCTAGAAAGCAAAATGCCGTGGAACCCCGAAGGGGCATTAAATCCACCGATCCGCGGTATGGCGAACAGACAGCGTCCCAGACTTATAGATTCAGACCCTCTCGTGGTAGATCGACCCTCTAACAGGTCAGATCGGGAAGCTACCACACCAATTAAGCTGTATCAAGGTGAGCAAAAGGAGCTGAGCAGAACTACAGGGCTAGATCTGCCAAAAGCAACTCCTGGAAACCTGGTAAGAGATCACAGATTTCAAGTTTTTATAAAAAACCTAGAAGGAAAATCAAAATTAATTTGGGTAAAAGGCACAGATACAGTTGAGAAAATGCAGGAAATTATTATGCAACAGCTGGGTTACCCCATCAGAATCCAAAGCTTGATACATGAGGGCAGAGTGTTACAAGAAACAAAATACCTCTGGGAATATAGAATAATACCTCTGTCAACAATCATCCTCAATCTGAGGCTAAGAGGAGGAGCAACTAACAACAACAAAAATTCAGACAGGGCGGGAGGAAGTGGCACTGGTTCAATTGGGAAAAAACCAGGCAACATATCCTTCAAAAACGCCCTACAGGGGAAAAACACAGAAGGAACAGCACCGAACCAAACAGGTATGGACGCAAGGCCATACATAGTGGAACAGCTGGAACACACTCCAGAATACAACATAAATACACCAGAAATAGATGAGCAATGCACCATATATGAAAGTCAGGCAATAATATGCAGATTTAACTGCTATTGGCCCAAACCAGCGGATCTTTTCATTTGGATCTACACGAACTGGACCACGGAATGCGAAGTACACCTATGCTCCAAGGGGTTTTTTATTGTGAAATTTTTATCAGCAGCAGAAAGAGATATAGTAATGCAGGAAGGGCCTTGGTTTTGGGGATCCACTGGACTCTTCATTACACCATGGTTCCCAGGATTTGATGCAAACACAATGGTTGTCTCGAAGATGCCAGTTTGGGTGAGGCTACACAACCTCCCAATACATCTCTGGAACCAGCAAGTACTCACTGGAATTGGAAACACAATTGGGCGCTACATTAAAATGGACACCCAGCGAGTGGAGGAAAGAATATATACTTTTGCACGAATATGTGTGGAAGTAGACCTTAGCAAAGGCCTACCAGACCAAATCCAGCTGAAGCATAGACAGAGCAGCTGGACACAAGTATTAGATTATGAAAACACTGCATTCAGATGTCGAACATGTAGGCAAACAGGACACTTACAAAACACGTGCCCAGCAGTCAAAAAAGACAGCCGCAGAAAAAAGAAAACGGAAAAACAAGCAAAAGGTTGGTACATTCCACCACCTCCCCCGGATGATGAGGAGGAAGAAGAGATGGAATATGAAAACCCAAATGAGAACAATCAGATGAATAAAGAATCAGTTGTAGAAGACACAGGTCCACAGGACAATATAGAGACAGTATTGGCAAGAAGAGCAGAAATGGACATGGGCAGAAATAAACGCATACACACATCAGATTCTGATAACCCACAACCTGTGGCTGAAAACGCATTAGCACTCATAACTCCCACAGAGTCACAGGGGATTTGGAGAAAGTTTGAGAAGAAAAAAGGGAGAAAAGTCTGACTTTTCCCCAACTATACAAATTTTTTGCATATACCAGTTTATTCATGAAATCCATACACCCTGCGTGGTGTGCAAGGATCTATGCATCATTAGAGCAACATTTTTGATAATCTGTTAATTAGCATATGCCAAGAGGCATCTACAACATGTAATTTTTCAATCATTAATGAAAGATTATGATTTTTCCAGTGGAAGAAAAAAAATAAAATATATATATATATATATTATACTATATATTCTATTGCTTCAACATCCTCCTCCAATAAATCATTTTAAGATTTAATTTCAAACTTTATGGATTCTGGAATCTTTTCCCTTATAGCAATTTTATGAGCAAGCCCTTCATTAAATTTTCTTAATTGTGTAAGACTTAGTTTAGGATCTACAACTCATGCATATCTTATAGAGGTGGATTGGCCCATAGGCTGTAATATTTGAACTTAGAGCTCTGATACAATTTTTCACATACCACCTTGATCCAATATTAACATTAGCCACATAGCTCCTTGACCCAGTATAAATAAACACATATCATGCTCTCATCTCTAATTTCTCACTTTGATTTAATTTATATTCCTTAGTGGCCACATGCATAGGTATTCAATCATTCTCATAAACGAAGATACCACATGCAACGATACACATAAGCTGAGAGATTTGACAACATAGAGTACATACCATGCAATGGAATCAGACCAAAGTAACTAAAAAATGTCACTTGGAAAATTGAGAACCACCACCCAACCTAGAACTGATTTCCTCTAGTTCACCCCCCAGCCCAGAGTTCTTGGCATGGATCCACTACCTCTATTGATATCTACAATGGGTATTTAATACCATCTTTCATCATATGGTTTCCTTTAGTGACGACCCACTTTGATGGATCTTTTTATCCATTTTCCTAGGCTTTTCCGAGAAAATCTTGCATTTCTCTCTCGTGAGGTTTTTCCTCATAAAAGATTTCCTTTATCTCCTGCAAGGCTTTTATGTTTTTCTTAAACTTAGCATCTTTCTCCAGCTAAGTAACTTAATGGATATTTATCTCCAAATCCATTAAGCTTATCTAAAATTGGATCTAGAAGTCTTGTCATGAAAGAATTATCCATTCCCATTCACTAATGGGATTTCATTTAGCAAGAATCTCATCTCTTAGTGTCTCATTTTCCAAGTGATTAATTTATCTTTATTTATTTAATATTAAAGTATTTAATTTCCTTGTTACACATCAGACCTAGATTTTATTAGCTTAGGTTAACAGAGTGTTACATACAATGTAGGGATGTTACACAAATAATTAAACTGGAAGTACTAATGAAGAGAATGAAAATTCTATGCAATAAGGGTCAAATAATGAAGTTATTTATATTTCTTAGAACCTTCTAATTCAATCATCATCTGAAGTTATAAACACTAAGTTTAGGATTTTAATATTGGTCAAAGTTTTTTCTACTATTCATTATAATCATCTATATACTTGAATAAGGTACATTGTCCATATACTCGAACACGGTGACATCGTCTAGTTTGACCCATTAGTCCTTTGAAGGTGAGGTCCATTTCCCTCTGGAACGTTACTCCGACGTTGATGAGGATGAAGCTCACGTGCCGAAATCAAAATTTCCCCCACTTAGTCCTGAAATTTGTCTTTAAATGATCTGGTTTGGTGACCAACACTTGGTTGTATCCAGAAAGCCATCGAGCAAGAAGAAAATTTCTGAACCAAATACTGCATGAAGAATATGTTCCACGGAGGGGACCAGGTAGTTATATTTATCTGAATCTTGTTTTAAGTTCTGAAAGTCTATGCATAGATGGATTTCACCCAAATTCTTTTGTACGAGAACCAAATTTGAAATCCAAGTGGAGTGCCTGAACTTGAAAATAATATGTGCATCTAAAAGATTCTTCAAATCCTTCTAGATAAGGGGTTCTAGTGTAGGTTGTACTTTCCTTAGCTTCTGCTAGAATGGTTTGACCCCCTCCTTTATAGGTATAACATGCTAGATGATGCATGTGTCATACTTATTCAGGTCATCATATGTCCAGAAAAACACATCCTAATACTTTCTAAGCAAGTTGATAAATGATTTCCTCTCGTTGGGTAAACAACTGATACCAAGGTTGAAAAACTTGGGGTCAACTTTAGTTATGATATTGATTTGTTAATTAGAGAGTGTGGAGCTTTGAATCATGGTATTCGCACGGGGGCTTCACTCACTAAACCTTTGACATAGCACGTGCGTTCGTGGCATACTAAACAATACCCTTATTTTGACTACATATTGGAAAATACCTCTAAAAATCACATTATTTAACCCCCTACCAATATGAATCCAATATGCCTTCCCAATATAAAAAACCCCTATTTTCACTAAATATTGTATGTATCCATTTTTTTGTTCACATTTTTTATACCCTTTTATCTTTATATCCTTTGTATAGTGACATGATGCCTCTCTTATGACTCCACATGCATTCTACAATGCACTTTTCTTCTTTTGATATTCATTGTAAATGCATATTAGTTTGACCTTTCTTCTTTTGATATACATTGTAAATTCATATTAGTTCTCCTACAATGCAATTACTTAACTGACACTCAAGCACATCTAACTATGATTTGTGGCATTTAATGGCCTAAGACACACAAATATCAACTGTGTTTTCGGAATATTGATTACGTGCATGTATATAAAATAACATATAAATTGATCTATATGATGATGAAAAACCAATTGATGAATCTTCATGAATAGGTTTGCACCAAATAAGGTGTTCAAGCACAATTTTAGACCCTCTAGATGCAAGAAACCTATCTACAACCAAGGTTGGGGCCCCAAATCTCAAATCAAGGGTGCAATCCCAACCTAGACATGCTTAGAAGAAGAGGATGGACAAGTCTCAACACATGCACTCTTAAGGGAATAACACGAAAGCATGAAATCACCTTTTGATTCATTGTCATCTCACCAGTGAGATATGGGCTATCACTCATAGACTATGTAAAATGCAACAATGGATTGGAGATAACACATAGGCATTAAATGAATGGACTAAAACTAGAACATAAGACAATATTTTGGTTGTAGAGGTGATCCGCTCCATTTGGCTAGCTTAAAACAATGAGGTATTCCAAATTAAACCTCCAAATGCTTATAAGATTTTCTACATGTTGAAGGCAAGCATTACCTTATCATTCACCTCACTAAAGACAAGGCTCCCGTGCACTCTAATACCTTTGAAATACAATTCTAAAATTTCTAAAGGATATTTTGATTATCCAGTTTTAAGGTCACAACCAAGCCAGACACGACATTGGTGTATGAGACCCACTTACTTGTGCGACAAGGGACCCACCTCCACACAATGATTTCACCGCTAATTCAATGAAGGCATACCTACTCTACCCCCTCTGGTTTTGAACCTGTGACCTCTTAGGAGGAAACACATGCTCTTAACCATTAGGCCCACTCAAGCTAGATATAATGGATTTCTCCTTAAGGTCTATTTTAAATAATGAGTGATTACATTGGAATTAACATCATATAGGACATAGAAACGACCCTAGAAACAAAATTAAGAACTAATATCACTTACTCGAAATAGGAATGACCCTGGAATTTCTATAATTAGAGAATCACTTGAAAATTTAAGCTAAGCAATATTAAAGTAGTGTCTTGAACACCAAGAACCAAGATCCTTATCACCCTATAACAAAGCTACCTATGCAAGATGAAATTTACAAAAAAGACCCACCAGAGAACATCCATGTAGACAATTCTACTAGAGAAAACATCTATAACTCCAAACCATTTGAAAAGCACGATATGGGACTTTCAAATTCAAAAACCAGTTGAGAAGCATGGGATCAGACTTCCAAGCTTTTATATAACAATTACATGAATAGAGGTGCTCACAAGATGGGCTTAAATGTCCAAGGAGGTAATGTTAGGAGAAAAACTTTGCCGAGAATTGAAAACGATCCTATCACTATTCTTTCCCAAGGGATTAAGCCAGTTGTTTATGCAAACACTTCAGTTAATATTATTGTATAGCACTTCAATTAATATTGTCTTCTCAGTGTCAAGATTATGATAGAGAACAACCATTTTTTCTATATACAACCATGATTACAAATATCCCAAAGCTTCTATGGAAAACTTACAGACCAGAGGTTATAAAAGGCCAATGAGGTTTGAGGACTTCTAAAAGCACAAGTGTAGGAATCTGCTTATTACCTTGGAAGCTCAAGTTGGGCAGGACCAGTAGGACTCACATCACCTTCCATGACATATATTATAGAATCTTCAAAGCTAAACCAGTTGTCCCTGATTTTGCTACATGAAATTGTTAAACCACTGACATGTCCAAAGATAATTTCGTAGCAACTATCAATTCTAAAAGCACAAATTATTTATCAGAATAATGATCATTTTACCAATATGTCACAATACGTTGCAATAAATAGCTATGGCAGAATCAGTTGAAGAGAAGGCACACAATTTTCTTTCGAACCTCTGAACTTACTCTGAGACAACAAAAATATGTAGCATTTGATCAAACTTTGTTGTATCTAATACAAACAGAAGTTTGAAACAAAATTCCACGCTAAAAAGGTTTTGATCAAATCTAGTCTAACTTAGTTGCCTATAAAACGCAATATTTAGTCCAACTTAATTGCCTCTAATTTAAGAAGAAGTTGAAAACGTAATTATGAGCTAATAGATTCTGACAAATCTAATTTAATTTCCTTGTAGTTGTAAAATATACCCTTATAGCATGGGAGAATAAGCATATACCTCTTGATGTAGACTTAAATCGTAGGAGACTAGCCATAATACATAATCTCCATTCTTTGAACAATAAAGAGAGTGGAAAGCCTAAAGAGACAAGCTCGTCTGTATCAATATTCCATCTTACTAGCCTTGGTCCAAAACCTAGCTTTAAGAAAGTATCCATTGGAGTGAAGATTGTCTTAAGAAACTGTAGAGTTCAAGCCCTATGAAATGACTTCCTTAAGAGCTTTGAGCTTAGTCTATAGAAAGACCTCCATTTTCATCAATACCTTCTTGGGAACGCCTTCTTTATCTTATTGCAAAGTTATTTAAGATTCTATGATAGTTTGGTTCTTGGCATGGATTTATAACTGCTTATTGAGTATTGAGTATTGAGTTATAGAGTATTAAGTATTGTGTGTGTGTGTGTGTGTGTGTGTGTGTGTGTGTGTGTGTGTGTGAGAGAGAGAGAGAGAGAGAGAGAGAGAGAGAGAGAGAGAGAGAGAGGATGACAAAGCCTGTTGGGGCTCACTACTATTAGACTGAAAACTTGCAGGTCTGTTGTATTGAAAAACTCCAAAATATGTTGATGACTGAAATCTGAGTTTTGTGTTTACTAAGATCATGTGCTTAGTATCCTCTCAAAGACCTTCTATTTACTCTGAAAATGTGTGTCTTTCACTGTGTTCACAATAGAGCTTCACAAACTTCAATTTCTCCCTAAATTATGCTCCAAATCGATGTTACCCTTATCCACAAAAATGGCTCTCTTTTGTTATCCCTTCTAGGCCTTCCCACTCATTTTTTAGTCTTTGGAAACCTACATAAGGCACCCGACAGCCTACAGTTTTGCTACAACAAGAGCTTCAAACGTTGTTCAAGGGTTAACACCCTTTTCGCCACCTGCGCTAGTCTCTGTGCACCTGCAACTTGAAGAGAAGGCCCTACAATAGGCCTCTCAGCCTTCAAACAATCCTCCATGCAATGTTGCACCTGTGGCCCCGAAACCTTACCTCAGACCGGTTATCACATATAGATTTTTGTTAAAAATTATTTATATGGGAAAAAAAAAATTGGTGTTTAAGGTTGCAGTTGCTCTCAAGATTTTATACAAGATTATTATTATGAAGGTTTGCAAATCTCCAATTATCTCCCAAGTCTACTAGTTCTCGGCCACACTCCATATCACAACATAGATCATCAAAGAAACCACTGCTTCTTTCTACCTCTCATGGTTTATCCTGTTAACTACAACCCAATCAAACGCTTGCATTGGGTGGGCTCTGTTGTTTCCATAATTCTGGGCTTCTAAACCAGATTTGAGGTGTTGTGAAGAAATTATATGGTGAAAGGAAGATTTCATCTGTATTAAGAGGAAATAGGAGGCTAAATCCACGCATTACACATTATTGAGAAATATTCCACTTCTTGAAATTGGGTTAATTCCGTTTCAGGGAACTATTCATGCACTTCAGATCCTATATTGATGCCATCATATGATCATTGTACTCTAGGTTTACAAGGAATGATTAAACATGACATTGGATGGTGGGCTGGTTTGGCAGAGGGTGCAAATGATCCATATGGCAGAACCATCCATATTGATTCTCAACATGAGAGATTTGTTGCCAAGGGTTACAATGCAAGGCATCTGGCTGTAGGAGCTCCAGGCATTCCTTTGTTTGAAATTTTCATAACAAAAGATAGTGATCAAAAATACAAGGAGCAAGTGGTCTACTTCACGTCTACTTGAAGCGGAATGGACATCCTACAGATGCTTCCTTTTTAGTATCAACTAAAGATACTGAAGCCTCATATACTGACACAGAAAAATTATGATGCAGACGTGGGAGATGAGGGATTGAGGTAGGTTCTTAAATATCTTAAAGCTGGGATGCCTAGCCTAAAATTCAAGGTGATGAAAGTTGTGACTAGAACAGGAAAACACAAATATAATCTCAGGGGTTTTTTAGCAGTTAATCGAGGATGCCAATAAAGAGAAGGATGATGAAACTATTGGTGAAGATAAAACTAGAGGTGATCTACATAATGATAAAACAACTATAAGAGGCAATAGTGATTTTATGCAACTTTTGAAAATTACTGTTGTGAAAGTTGCCAATTGTACTCTTTTACAGAGTATTGAAAAATATGCACCTCCAAGCCTTCTTGTATGCGTACTAGCCATTATAGAGAGAAGGGGTTGTGATTCCTTTTGTTTTCTCATTAATGATGATGGCTCTTGACAATCTGTAAGAGGAAAGCAATTGACACCTGCTCGGAAAGTTGCAACAATTGCAAAACAAACATAGATAGTTGACCATGTTGGCACTAAACTTAGTGATGATGATGTTTTTCTCACTCATTTCTCTCAGCTGCAAGCTTTTCAACTTTTTTATTTTAAGGAAATTTCTAAGCTCTAAGATCTAGCATTGGCAAATGTGGGCTCCATTGAAAAATGTAACAAAATTCGTAAGAGGCTTTCTATTTCGTCTACAGAATAGCTTAAGGATGTTGTTTGTAATAAGATTAAATTGCTTAAGTACATTGATCCATGTGTTGAAAGAATGGATTTCCTTACCGATGCAATGGTTTCTACTTTTTAGAAATGACAGTCTCAAAAGGAAGCGATTAACGCTCTACCTCTTTATTCAAATGAACAAGTCATGTGGGATGAAATCATTGTATCCAACATAAATTACATTGGTGAAGGATTCTTGGCTCTTCCAAAACTTAATCTACAGTTTCTAACTCTCCATGACTACCTCCTAAGAAATTTCAATCTTTTTCATTTGGAATCGACATATGAAATTCAAGAAGATATCCAAGATGTGTTGCCTCGACTGGCAGCATATATTAATTATGAGGGAGAAACTCGATTTCGAGAATGGTCTAGGATGGATGTTCCAATCAAGTTGTTAAAAATCACCGAAGTAAAGCAACCAAACATTGGAGAGGTGAAACCATCTATTGTTACTGCAGAGGTTACATACAACGTTTTAAGATACACATCACAGATAAGGTTTGAATGGAATGGGCTCAAGGAACATGATGTTATCTTTTTTTTATCTGTATGTCCTTTTCTAGAGCCACTTAGCGGTGAGGAAGCATCAAAATTAAGAGTCCTAAAAAGGTTTCAGCTCTAGTATGTACGTGGATGTGAAGTCATTGAGATTTAGGATGAGGATGGCAACCTTATGAATGACTTTACAGGAAGGATAGAAAAATGCAAATGCATGAATTGAAGAACTATGAAAAAACGTGATAGAGTAATTGCAGGTAGGGGGAAATAGATTTTTCATCAAATTCTATAGATTTATCAATGGGAGAAAGAGCACTTCTATCGCTAATTTGTACCAGTTTGAAATAGTATAATAAGTCACAAGGAATTAGATTCCAAAATTCTAAGGGAGCAGAGTTTCGAGGCATAAAATCTATAGCCCCAGATTTCAAATCAACAAATCATGCACCACTAAATCAAAATCATTCAAGGTTAAACACAAAAATTAGCTTTAGGAACCACTCCAACAGTAAAACAGATATAAAAAATGCGAGAATTGTTTATTTTTAATTTTTAAGATGCTTTAAGGGTTCCAAGACTTGAGTTAACATATCAACGACTAAAATCTACTATAGATACAATCACCTAGAGCTAAAAAGTAGCATAAGAAGAACTACTAAGAGCTTACTCTCAATTGCATTCTAAACTTGTTTATTTGCTTCCCCAAGAGCTACAAAAGATCATGAGCAGGGCTAAAGAGAGCTTAATTTCAATTGCATACCAAGCTTGTTTATTTGCTTTAGATCCAGGGGCATAAGAGCATTGGAAGTAGACTCCCACAATGCAAATTCATTTCTAGGTCTGGGTGATGCCATGATGATGCCCAATTTTTACCAAAAGAAAAGCCCACGAAAAGCCTATGAAACCATCACAGAATAGTCTCTATCAGATACTCTGACGAGGAGAAAGAGGTCTGGTGTGACTCTTATTTCTTTTTGAGTGAGAAGTTCCATAATATGATGGCCTATTTAGCTATGTAAGTACATGCATAGCCAACTTGTAGCAAGACCACACTAAGACCAAAGAAATACTTACAAGCCCTCAAGCCTGTGTACAAATTTTCCATTTCATCCATGAAGTTCTTGGTGCTAAAATCCATTACATTATCATTGTAATGGGATGCTCTCCCTGAGCTTAAGGATACATACATAATTATTCTTGCAAGCCTTGGATGAGGACACATCCAATCTTCCATGACCAACCTGCACTCCAACTCATGGCCCATCAACTACAGTTTTCTAGGCTGCATGTGTGTGTATTTTGTCAGAGAAAAATACCTATATATACATGAGAGGTGAACATACATGTTGTCCCAAAAAGGATTGGACTTGGATTTTCATCCCAATTTGAATACATACATAAATAAACACATATATATATATACTACCAATCTTAATTAGGCACGCTGATTTCATATTTTCAAGCTAACCCAAATATGGCCTATGGATGTCAATTTCAGATTTCCAAGGTCTATTTTACCGAAGATAATTCATAATAATAATTCCTCATCCAAGCAAGTATAAACATTGAGGAGTTGGCCCATAAGTATAAAATTCATTTTGATACCAATTTGAGAGGAAAAATCCTTATTGGCCTTGAAACTTTAACACCTATAGGAAAATTCCTTCAGTAATCCACCATATCATAAATCAACTTAGGAAATTCTAGGATTGAGCATAGCAAGTTCCAGTCATTGGATAAGGTGGTAGTCAAGGAAAATTCTTTAATGACATTAGATTTCCAAGACTTGAATTAACCTATCAATGACTAAAATCTACTACAGATACAATCACCTAGAGATACAAAGGATCATAAGTAGAACTATAGATAACTTACTCTCAATTGCATTCTAAACTTGTTTATTTGCTTCCCCAAGAGCTAAAAAGGATCATGAGCAGGGCTAAAGAGAGCTTAATCTCAATTGCATACGAAGCTTGTTTATTTGCTTCAGATCCAGGGGCATAAGAGCATTGGAAGTAGGCTCCCACAATGCAAATTCATTTCTAGTCTGGTGATGCTACGGTGATGCCCAATCTTTACCAAAAGAAAAGGCCACGAACCATCATAGAATAGTCTCTATTAGATACTCTGATGAGGAGAAAGAGGTCTAGTGTGACTCCTATTCCTTTTTGAGTGAGAAGTTCCATGATATGATGGCCTTTTTAGCTATGTAAGTACATGTTTAGCAAACCTATAGCAAGATCACAGTAAGACCAAAGAAATACTTACAAGCCCTCAAGCCTATGTACAAATTTTTCATTTCATCCATGAAGTTCTTGGTGCTAACACCCATTACATTATCATTGTAATGGGATGCTCTCCCTTGTTTTAATGGGATGCTCTCCCTTAGCTTAAGGATACATAATTATGCTTGCAAGCCTTGGATGAGGACACATCCAATCTTCCATGACCAACCTGCACTCCAACTCATGGCCCATAAACTACAGTTTTCTAGGTTGCATGTGTTTGTATTTTGTCAGAGAAAAATACCTATATATACATGAGAGGTGAACATATATTTTGTCCCAAAAAGGATTGGACTTGGATTTTTATCCCAATTTGAATACATACATAAATACACACATGTATATACTACCAATATTAATTAAGCACGCTGATTTCATATTTTCAATCTAACCCAAATATGGCCTATGGATGTCAATTTCAGATTTCCAAGGTCTATTTTACTAAAGATAATTCATAATAATAATTCCTCATCCAAGAAAGTATAAACATTGAGGAGTTGGCCCATAAGCATATAAATGGTCATATCTAAATTCTGCACTCCAAGACTCCAAATTAGAACAAAAAGCTTCAAAATTATCGTTAGATACAGTATGAGGATTCCATAAGGTAGAGATCAAAGATTTCACTATTCCAGTCAATCCACAATACATTGCCATAGCTATTTTGCCCAAATCTATGCTTAACTCAAGAATGAATTCCGAGGAAGATTGATAGAATTCTTGGGTGAGATTAAGGAGTAATGTAACACTCCTGCAATTCTCAAGAGTCAGGGTTGATTCCTAGACCAGACTTACAGGAACATGAGTGCATTGGTGAACATTTTAGATTTCATTTTCAGATGTTCTATCAAGACTAATTATTTTTCCTTCATATAAAACTCAGGATTCCACATATGAAGCTTTTCATAAAGGTTGGGTCACTAAACTCAAAGTTGCATCATCAAAAACATCTCCCATCAACCAATACACTCAACCATTACACTAAAATCAATACTATAGAGTCATACCCAAGAGGTAGCATTCATTCAGTGAATAAATATCAAGCAGTTACAACTAATGTTCCACCTAGTTTCCAAGATTCAAGGGGATAGGGGGATGTCAGGATATGTGTGTGTGTGTTATAAACATGATTCAAATTTAAATTCAATAACAAAATATATTGATTCACACATCATAAATGATTCAATAGTAGATACTAAAGTCTAAATATTAGACTAGTAAATTGAAATTACTCAAACTCAGAAATAGTAAAAGGTGATGAGTCAAAGACTTGGTCTAAGGTCATTAGTATCAAAAATCAAGACTCAAAAGTTAAAACTGAAAATTATCAATGGACAATGAACCAATGTTATCAGAATTGGACCAGTCATCAAACCAGTTGACCCCAAAACTGATAATCGGAGAAAAACCAAACCAAAAGACCAGTGAACCAAAAATTACATAAATATTCATTTTTTTCGAAAAAAAATGTAAATATTCATGTACATCAATATGAATCTAAACTATTATACACAAATATGAAAATTTTCTCATATATATAACAAGCAAAGGTGCATATAACCAAAATAACACTAACTACAATCCATCTTTGAACTATAAATGAATCAACAAAGAGGTTGTAGATGGCCTCTATAGTCTGAAAGAAACCATGCTACAACAAACACTTGCATATCATCATGATAGAATAAATTGAATCTATGAAACAACTCCATAGGCCTAGAGCCAAGTCAACTTGTTAAGCACTGGTCAGAAAAAGCTTTGTAAAAGCACTAGAGAAAATCTATGACTATTATGAAAAACCTAATACCACTGTTAAGACACATTACAAAGCCCAGTGTTAGAATATTCATCTATTATAGTTGAAAAGTACATATCATACAATTCAGAATCTACCATGCCCTCCGAAATTGAATCCAACTTTTTCTTATCAATGTGCACTCTGGTAGAAGCTAGATCCTTCTTCTTGTGAAATGTTGATGCATCAACTCCTATAGCTTCTGTTGAAGCAACATTTATGCTTGGATCTTGAATATTATTATGATATTTGTTTGGAATGGTAGAAGTGGTGTAGGAGAGGTCATGAGGGTATTTCTTTGGCCTTCATTTAAAGCGATAGACATTGAAATTGCCACTTTACTCTTCAATTTGGGCTTCAAAGCATGAATGTTTGTATAGGGCCTGCAAAATAAACCCATATAAATATATTTTGTTTATAACATAAGAACATTGTATCTCTTGTAACATAATCACATTGTACCCATAAATAAGATAAATTGATAATTGGTTGAACACATACAAGAAGAATGTGTTACAGTCCAAGGGTTAGATTCCAATCCTTTTGGACAACAAAATACTCTAGAATACCTTTGCTAGCCATGGACCTATTGGGCTTCGCCACCCTATTTTCGATTCCAATTTTGGTTTGCTGAAAATACAAACACAAAGCATTCAATAACTATTGAACAATCAAACCCCTCCAAAACTGATAAGGAAGCCATAATTAAGCGTGATCTTGACCTTAAACATAAATTCAAGAATTCTAAAATCTTACCAGCCATCTTGGAGATTCTAGGATAATGGAGAGACCAATAAGCAACAGAAAACTGGGAACTAGCTCTACATCACCTCCCATTGACAACCTACCTCACTCAACAACGCATATTATTTTCTTCTAGTTATGTTCCTGGGAGAGATCATAGGTATATTCTGTATGAAATTTTGTAAAAAGTGGCCACCAAGTGGCCTTATTTTCCTTTTGAAGGTGATATGTCATGCTATAAGCACTTTGCTATGTATTTTCCTTTTCCAAACCATGAAATAGAAACCTATGCATTATTTCTTTGGAAAAATAAAATCAATTAAAATTTTCATACAACCCTATCAAATTCTTGTAAATCCAAAAGTTGCAAAAAATCAGATACCATTCACCTTAAAATAGGCCTTGGATCATACGCACACATTGCAAGGCCCATCAAACACATGTATATCAATGTAGGCAAAAATAAGAAAGCAAAGTGCCATCACCCAAACAATCTACCAGAAGCACATATCTTAATAAAGTTGCAAATAATTTAAAAACAAACTACCATCACATGTCCAAAAGCCTTTACAGATAGTAATTAATGTTAATTTCGTTTAGTGAAAGCACTGAAAGGAAATGCCCAAAATATGATTGAGGACTCAATTGACAATAATAACCAAATGCAATTTAACTGTTGTAGACCCCATGCGTATGGCCAAAACATAAATACTTCCAAAAAGACTCTGATGGCACATACAGACTCTGATTTATATGTCCAATTTAAAAAGTAGGAAAGCCAACTACCACATAAACATTCAAAATAAAATGCACTTCATGTGTTAGACATTGCTATGGTGTAAATTTGTTGACTTGAGTGAGCAAAAACCATCATGACTGAAGCTCGTGCCATCAGATCCTTGATATCCTTTCTAGCAAGCGAACCATTAATCTAAAAATTCAAAGAAAATGTTAACATTAGTGAGAAGAACCACGTACTTATCCACAAAACATATTCATGAAAAAGGAACCACCTCTTCTTGTTTTTCACTAGACCTAAAACCAAAAAGTACAAAATTAACATCAAATTCATACGAACAAATCAACAAAAATACAACCAATAATTATTTATAAATGATCCAACATATGGAAATACATAAGGAAAGAGAAAGTAGAATGTTTTGAAAATCTACCTTGTTCAATTTTTTCACAAAATCTAAAAAAAATTTGTAATCACATTCTTCTAATTTGTATGTATCATTCCTAGCATTGTATGATAAGTTTGTGATTGCTATAACAGATTCAAGTTGTACAAATGCATGATCTGTCAAATCATACTTATACATGCATTGCCCCTTTATTCTACTATACCAACATAATTGAAGCTCGATGCCTTCTAATCTATCCAAAAGGTCAATGTCATTATGGTAATCAAACACCCTATTACCATCTTTCTTCCTTATTCTTTGAACCCTTCCAATGTACCACGTTCCACAAGAAACATCTTGTTTTGTACTTCGAGGAACACCTTTTCTTGTAGTACGTTTAATCGGGGGAATTGAGTTTCTTTCAAACAACACCCCACAATCTGATCCAATTCCAAAGCCAATTGAAACACCCTTTTGTGGAGCCTTCCCATCTTGCCCAAAGTAGACCCCATTTCTCACTTTTTTCAACCTATCTTTCAATAATGTTGGATTTCCATTCAATTGACTAACCAAACATGCTTTAAACATATCCTTACCATTAAGATCCATGACTGGATTTATCATTTTGCTTCCATTTTCATCAACGGAATCTAAAATTTCATCCAACTCGTGTCGCCACTCCCTTTCCATTATTTGCAATTCACTTTCATTCTGTACCAATGATGATGAAGATTGGAATATAGAGTTGGAACAACTGGGTTGAGAAGCATCAACTACTTCATCCACAATTTGGAATGTTAGATAATTTTGTTCCTCTGTCCATCGTTTAACCCACCAAGAAGATTGAGTGTAATTTTCTGGTTGCATTCCAAGAGTTGATAAAATGTCTTGTGCATCCTTCAATCCAATCTTAAGGGCTTCTACAATTTTAGCATTTGTGGATATTGAATCATATTGTGACAATATATCAATGTTTTGTATTGTTTCTTGGTGCAATCTATTCCAAATTCTTTCTTGCTTCTTATGAGATTTATTAAAATGAAGCCCTTGGGGATTTGATTCTTCTTCAGCAAATCTATTAAGGGTTCCAACATTATGAAGAAATTTAGTGAAATCATAGGCCCTCTCCACTCCAAAAATCCCACCAAATTTACTAAATAAGTTCTCACATACACCTGACCCAGTCAAGTGCAAAACACATGGAAAGTTAGAGTATTGATCTCGAAACAATCTCATAAAAAAAACTGCAAAATGGCAAGAAATTTTCACATCTTGATATGCTTCTCTGCTAAGGAAATTTATGTTGACATTAGTATGAGATTGTTTCTGTACCCAACTTAACCAAATTTGAATAAATGATGAACTCGTGAAGCATTTCGCACCCTTTCCCAAAGGCTCAAACTATAAGACATAAAGATGTCAATGTAGTTAGCAACAATCATTATATAAGTCCTTGTAGCTAGTGTCCTCTCTAACTTTCCACTTGGTGTACTTCTCAACTCTTTCAAACACCTCTAAACATGCCTTGAAGCAATGCGTTGTGCGGATCCCCAATTCTGTTGATCCATCCTCTCTATATCTTCACCCTTAAGCTTGTGATCATCCACTTTAAAAGTGCGATAAACCATTCTGACATGACCAAAACTTATGTAATAATTTCCTAAAACCAATTCTTTTCGACCTCTAAACAAAGGATTCACTAGCTTTTTGTCGTTGTGGATGTAATATTGGTCATGCAATCCTGTTACATTGCAACCATTGTACAACCTAGTTAGCCTCCGCCCTTCCCAAGGAATTCAATATCGAAGACCTGATGTTGAAGAATAATCCTTCAACATAAGTTGTCTTCTTCTGCTATCCCCATCTGAGGGATGACCAACAATAGATCCCAAATTATTTTCCATGTTTTTCTTCCACATATATTCTACCTTTTCCCATTGTTGATAAATAAAATTTTCATTGAACCTATTGCATGTTGGATGAACAACCACAACCAAATGAGGAAGCCTTTCATGTAAAGGGTTTGCAATAATAACACGTGCGTAATGGCCAATAACATTGTTATTAAGAGACTTTGTTATAATCTCATAGCCTACAGCTCTGTCACCAACTCTCACCAGGAAATGTGATTGGCATTGATGTTCTTCTTTCGTACTACAAAACCCCACCAGTGTATCACTTTTTTGCTACCCATCTAACATATTTTTTCACAACTGTTTCATCTTCACCGAGCAACACAAGAATTGGGCCATCTATACCATGCTTGGCTTTACAAGAAGCATAAAATTTTCCGACTGCCTCAAAAATATACTCGTGCTCCCTTGGGATATATGTTAATGACTTTCTAACTTGCCTTAAAGTCGTAGATATTGAAGGACCACCTAGATCCAAGCTAATAAAGCTATGTAATCTAGGGCATCCCCATAACTTGATCATCTCATAAAGGGATTTTGTGGATGAACTATACCTTCTCCCTGCTTTTGCATGCATCAAGTTATGAAAAATATCCTTGAAAAATTCCCAATCTGCATCTTTACCTTGTAATTTTCCTTGCTTATGTGCCTCACACACATCCTTACAAAACCTAAAGAAATCCTTCCTTTTTGTTGATTCAAACAAATTTTCCTTTAGGGATCTCATTCTAATAGAGAGTGTGATCTATGGTTAGCATTTGTAACCCTTGCAACATTCTTCAATTCATTATGAGTCAAATAGTCGAGTCTTCTATCTTTTCTTGTATCTCGTTCACTTCTTTTATTGGTGCACATTAATTCACGATATAATCACATCCTGAAGTCATCACATTCTGGAACCAACTTAAAAAAGTTGCATGCTAATGAATCAAATGGGATCCTTGTTTCAGAAGCCCTTTGGCAATGAATATGCCTATATGTACCATCAATACGACATTCAATACCCTCATGACCCATAATTTTCCACCCCTTTGTTTCCAATCTCTCCCCATTTCTATCAATATAAGGATACCAATACCCCCAACATTGTAGTAACAAGGGAGATAATTGAGCTGTAATAAGATGACAACAAACGAATAAATTTGATGTAAGATAAATAAAATAATATACAAATTCATATTCAAGTTTAGTCTAAGTTGTTAATTAACATACCTGAAGTAGAAGGATCTGCACTTGTAGAACCCATATGTAATACTTATGGTGATAATGGGACCAAGAACCTAGTCAAAATTTGTTGGGACTTATCATTGGTAGGATTTTTGGGTCTCCCAACTGTGCCACTCAACCCAATCTCCTCATGTGAACCCTCATTTGTAGTAGTAGCAGTGTGCTTCTTTGATTTCATGTGTTTACAATATTACCACTTGTTGGCACTAAACAAAACCATTTATTGCATCGTGTACATTCCACTCTCACTTTTTTCATTTCCTTATAGTTTGCAAGTGTTGCTTCCACCACCTTGAACAAATTAGGTTCTTGTGTCTTTTTGAAATCATCTAGAAGTTTGGTTGCTTGATCAATATGAAATTGATCTCCAACCATCACTCTCTATTGTACTTTGTTACATGAAGGAATTTCACTACCACTTGGCATTGATAGGCATTTTTGATGGGCCCCTATTTTCATATGATGGTTTTTGAAGTTGTGTGTTGTTCGTGCTGCCAAGGATACATCACTTGTTCCATAATCAATGCCACAAATTTCACAATGGATCTTTATTTTAGATTCTCCCTTTTCTGAATATACTTTGACAGTAATTTTCTAATTGACAAACTCTTCCATTAAAATTTTATCTTTTTTTTTTTCCCACGATGCCAATACACTAGGATCAACAAATATGGCTTGTTCCACTGGAAAATACATATTTTCAACTCTTGTTTGTTTATGCATAGTTCCCTCCACATTCACTTCAATGTTTTCAAAGATTGGTATTGTTTTCACTACATTTGAACACTATTCTTCCACATCAAATGTGCCTAGTTTCCTCTTGATGCCTACAAGTGTTGTACAAACTTTCCTTTTTTTCTCTTGCTTTGGATTTAAACCTGTTCCATCCTGGAAAAACTCAAAAGGGTATCCAATGATGTCATCATCCACAATTTCATCACGAATTTCAACAAATGTACAACCTTCTCGACACTTGACCACGCCAATGATAGAATTTTCTTCACCAGTAGCAATTTTATAAAACAACTCCATCTGTTTTTGCACATAAATAAATGAAAAAGTAAGTAAAATTCCACAAGCATATTGGTTATTATAAAAAAAAGAGCAAGGAAGCAAAGTATGAAATTTCAATTCAAAGCTCCAAAAAACATGAAGAAATATTACTATTTGGATGAAACACTTTGATTCAAAATGTACTATCGGTGGATTCCTCAAATGGAACTGAAACCAGAAATAAAACATATTACTAAAACAAATTTGAGAGTTGATTTATTGTTGCACCAGAACTCGGAAAAACATTGTACAACTATTTTTAATTCATAATCTTAACATGATTTGTAACTAGAATTTCAAATGCTTTTCTAAAAATGCCCATTATTAAGTTAGATAGGCCAAACATCTGTGCATCTTGAAATTGTTTCAACCATGTAAATACTTGTTAAAATTGACAACTAGGGCCAAATTCCACTTTGGATAGCTCCTACGGGGAGAATTATTATAGCATTATTGTAGCTCCTATGGAAACCAAGTCTTAGCTAGCCATGATGTTCAGAGAACTATTTGGAGGAAGTTTAACTCCTATGGTGTACTGAACATTTTCGACATATTTTAGAATTTGTATCAAGAAAAAAGAATTTTTGAAAATTTGATGATATACTTTGGATTTCTAAAATATTTCAAAATCCAAATTTGAAAAAGAGAATTTTTGAAAATTTGATGGTGTAATTGAAAGTTCTCAAATATTTCAGAATCTGCACTTGCTAAGATAAATGCATTCTCCAAAATTTAAAACTATATTTGGAGCGGTTGACATTTCTTTGAAATGAGAACAAGCCTGTGGTTGATGCCAGGTAACTAAAGGGAGCAGGAATTTGCTTTGCATCTTCTTGATAAAACTTCATGAAGGGAAGGGATAGAGGGGTGCTCTGCCATTTTCCTGAGTGGGTGGAGTATGCCTAATTATCTTGATTGTTGTCCACATCACCTACGATCAACCATGGAATTTTTTTCCATTCCTCGTGGAGGGTGCCCAGTTTCCAGATATATTTTGCTGGTACACATGTCAACATCTCTTCAATCAAATAGTCTGGAAACTCAAAAACCTATGAGAGAGCCTCCACCATTTTCAAAGTTCAAAAGTGAAGGTGTATGAGATAAATTTTCCTGAAATTTTATATTAAAGAAATTCTGTTGCTGCTCTGTTCTTGGACTCTAAAAAATGTTTAATTTTTACAGAGTCCTTGAGATTACGTTGGATAAGAAAAGTGTCGAGCAGGCATAAATGGAAGGATAAGTCTTAACTAGATACAAAGATTCAAATATAATATAATATTATGTGACTTTTAGTTTTTGAGTTTTATTTTTTTAAGAGGCCTTTGGGATTCGCAAAGACTATTGAAGTTCATTTATCACTTTTCATATTCCTTGCAGATAACAATGTAAACTTTGAAACGAGAACTGATACTGTTACCCGTTTTTTAGAGATAGCAAAAAGGTGACCTAATTTTGAAAAGGGGTGATGCAAAACACACGTCTTTTTTAGAGCATAGTTTTTGGCACTTTAATTTTTTTTATGTACATTATGTTTTAGAATGGTAATGATTTTCATGCTGATTTAAAAAAGTGTTAATTTTGCATCAGGCCATTTTTTTAAAAGACCTATTTTTTGGCTTTAAATTTTCCAATGTATGAAATGTAAATAATTATTTTCTAAATTTAATAATTTTTGAAGCGGTCTTCTTCTTCATATTTTCTTGTTTTTATTTATTTATTTAATTTTTTTTAGTGAGGGTTTTATTGTTTTGCATATTTAAAGAAGAAGGTCGATATTTTGAATTTTCGATATTCTACCTATTTATACATCGTTAATTAATATTTCAATCCAAATCAAATAATTGTCTCTAAAAACCAATAATTTTTAAAAATTGACAAAAAAAAACCATTTTTAACATAAATATAACTAAAAAACTACACGTTTTGATAATTTTTTGTAATTTTTTGCTAGAGATGACATGTCAAAATCACAATTTTTATAAGAAAATTTTAACTAAAAATGGTTAAATAATAGTTTTTTTTGAATTTCATGTCAAAAAATAATAATAATCACCTTTTTTTTTCAAAAAATAATGATTAACATAAAAATGAATGCGAAAATCGCATAATACAAATATTGAACACATAACAACCTTAACTGAGTGCTTATTCTTCTCATAAAATGTCAAACTCAGAACATTACAAGCATAAATAATTAATAGTTTCCAAAATGGAGCTTGATTTCCAAGCATAACTTAAATTTAATCAACAATGTCACGTAATCCAAACTCTTCATCCTCT